>VSDK01023782.1:365657-400654 GCA_009767595.1 Symbiodinium kawagutii
GAGACTGTACAGGCCGCCGCTGCAGTCACTTTTGCGGCTGAATTCAAGCCCGATTACCAGCCATTGTAAAGATCTAGCAGGTGTGGCTTCTGCATGTACAGGCGCAAGTTGAAGAGACTTTCAGCCTTCGAAATTGAAATTGAAAAAATTGATCGATAAAAACCCATGCACTCCGTGGACCATTACTTTGGGGCACCGCCTTTGCAAACCTGGAAATATGGACTGCGGGGGTTTGCGCAAACCTTTCTCCTAGGATGTTTGAAGCTCTCCTATCAGGACTGGTTCTACACCATTGCATGGCTTCTAGAACCCGAAGCGGGTCCCAAAGATATGCTTCATAGCTGTTTGAGTATCCTGAATCCACTGGTACCACTACCCAAAAAAAAATGTCGAATTCTCTCCTCCCACTTCTCTGTCACCTAGCCTATGCCAATCCCCAAAAAATCATGGCTTCCCATCAAAAAGTAGACCTTGGAGTGACAACTGAAGCCCAGCTGCTTGCCCAGCCCCGACTCCAACTTGAAGGCTGTCAAGGCTTCCCCCTCCAAGCATTCCACGGGATTGTCGGCCAGCAGGTCATGCCAACCGTTCCAGTTGTTGGAGGTCTTCTGCCGAGTGATGCCGGTGTCCTGGCGAGCGCTTCAAGGCAAGGCTGCAATGCCAGTGGAAACGCCTTTGAGACAACCATGATTCAAGTGATCACATGATATCACATGATCTACCTACCATTCAAACATTGATGCTGGTGATTCCCAACAGCTGTATGGCTTCTCTGTGTTGGGTCCTTGAATTCTCCAAACTCGATGAGGGGCGCGAATTTGCAGCGACTCTTAGGGTTTGACACGTCGGCGTTTTCGCCCACGAACAATTGCCCAAAGTCCAAGGTGGTCAAAGCACCACTGGTGCCACAGTAGGAGGAATAGCCCTGGGCAGCTGCGCTATGGTCCAAGGTGGTCCGTGGTCCGGCCGTGGCGAGGCATCCAGTGGGTTTGCATGGACAAAGCCACTCACTGCCACCCCTAATTTGGGTGCGTCAATCATGTACTACAAGCATTGGCCCCCTGATCACTCTTGGATGGTTCGGGGGTATTCATGGACCCAAGTTGGCGGAATTACGTTGCTTGTGGCCCAATGACTTTCGGCGCAAAAGACGGAAGGACCCACTTGGCCTTGGATGAGTTGGATTTCAACAATATGAACTTACCTTGGGTGTGGTGCCAAAGCCAAAGCATGAGACCCGCGCTGCAGGTTGGGTTTACAAGTTTGCTATTTTCTGCTTCCCACATTGAATTATCACCTTCACCAGCATCTCAAACCCTGATGAACGATGACCAGCCAAGGGATCAACAAACACTCAACCCATCTCAACCCTACCTTGTGCAGATCTTGCGTACGCTCGTCTGCTTCGATGTGAAGATTCCACCTGCGGCAGCTGTGATTTGGGGAGATGCCTATAGCGAAGCTGCTCATGAAGGTTGGTTCCGAGGAAATGGTGGCACTAGCTTCCAGACATTAACGCAATCAAGAACCAGAGAATCCAAGAAGCAATACAGTATCAAGAAGATTCCAGACATGCAAACCTCCCATCAAAAAAGTTCATGAAAAAAGGAGCATTCACTCACCGATTCCAGGCCGAATTGGAGGCAAGTTTCGAGATCACAAGATTGTCAAAAGGACCGGTTCCCACAAACAAGCGGATTCGCAAATACGAGGGCGGCCAAAAAACCAAAGAATCTTGAATGTTTAAGAGTCTCAAACTGCAAGGTAAGGTGCCCAAGAAAGGCTTCCAAATTGCAAGTTGACCGATGTTCTTCCTGTAAGAAGTTCCTTTATGGGCCTAAAGTGTACTGCGCTGCCTCGTTTGAGGATAGTCTAAGTCAGGTGTGGTGACCCTGGGGTGAACTGTTCAGGTGCAGTCTCGCCATTTTAATCCATCGAAGAAGGCCAAATGCTCAACAGAAATGTGGAGGGAAGGACTCCCAAGGACTGATTCACCAGTCGATCTAGCATCAAACATATTGAAATATACATCTGTCGTATCCAGTGCCTCGTCACTACAATTCTGTCAAGCCACATGTCCACGGGGAGCTCCGCAGGTAGCAGCAACTGCTTCGGTGCCGACACGTTGCAGTTCCTTGGGGGGAAAAGTTGGTTGGTTCAAACAGGAGACAGAGCATGGCAGAGTACTAGGAGCCCCGGACCTACAACTACCCCCAGATTACGGTTGGAATGGCTTTCAATCTAATAAAGGGATACACATTCATGTAGACATGAAATGTCATGAACAGGGAGGAGGGCGATGTTTGATGTTCGGGACAGAGCCTTTCTTCGCCTGGAGAAGCCTACCCTCCACAATGTCAGTATTCTGGTTCTTCGACTTGCCAATCATTGAGCACCCGGCATGGAGATAGCCTGTGAAAGCCTGTGACGTGATGTGACTTCTGATGGGGCTACGGGGTGCAGCTTGGCGTCACATGTTCCAATCCAGCCACTGCCGACTCGGTGGCCTCTCTGGATTGCAAGCCTCAAAAATTGCAGCACTTCGCTGCCTTGTCACTGGGAGCTTCTAAGCGTTCGGCTGCACCAAAGCAGCAAGCTGTTTATCATTGCCTTGGTTTTTACGCATTTTGTATCTGAAGTCTTCCTTCAAAAAACTTGGTGGAAACAAACCTGTCATGCGTGGGGCAAATATACCTGGTGAATCCACGTAATCCTGGTGACTTGTGCCGGCTGTCGTTCATCAAGTGCAATCCCACAACAGCTATACTACCATTTGGGTGTTTCTCAAAATAGGCGCACGGTACCCCCAAATCATCCAATATTAAACATTTACAATGATAAACCAACCATTCTTGGGGGTACCATAGCTAGTCCTATTTTGAGGACCCTCCACCATTTGTTAGCTCCTTAGCTCCCTCCCAAGCCAGTACTCTCAGCTTGGGGTGATCGTTGTATCGGTGTTGTGATGTGAGTAGCCGTGGAAGCAACGCAGTCCCACAATGGCATCTGACACAAAAGTGCAATTCCGGCACTAGGCAGAAAGCTGATCAAATCAAAGAATTCTTTTGGATGCACCTATGTAATTTTGTATGCATGCCTGCATATCTGCCTGCATGCACATGTTTCAAGATGCAATGACTTGGGCTAAGGTGTGCGATGACTTTGGGATCTTGGGGAGGACATCCTTGCATCTCTATAGCTCAGTGCCAAGCAACACTGGTCGGAATCAGAGAATGCCATGTCCGCAGGGATCAATCTGAACTGCCGGCTTTCGGCAGTGGCCTTGGCTGTGACCTGTGCCACCAATCCTGCAGGACAGCTGACGCTGCCTATGACGGTCATGTTCCTTCCATCATCGGCCATGCCCAAGCAATAGCGATGCTTCGCTGAGGTGCTCAGTTCTTTCAACATGCCAAGCTCGGTGTAGATGCTCAATGCCATGCGGTTGAAAAAGTACAACTCCTCACGACGAATGTCCCTAACGACTATCAACTCAAAGGGGCCCATGAAATGCCATGAATGTGTACAATAACAGCACCTCTATCCCCAACATCCCTTGACCCAAAACGATCGCCGGTAGGGAACCACACATCAGCAGAGCGAAAAGAAAATGCAGGCAAAAAGCGAGGGAAACAGCAAAAAACTGCCCAACATCCACCAGAAACGCTCAAGAACGCAACCACCAGAAAACAAACGAACAAACAAACAAACAAACAAACAAACAAGCAAGCAAGCAAGCAAGCACAAGAACCAGAACCACAACAAGAACAAGAACAAGAACAAGGACAACTGCAGCAACAACCACAACAACAACAACAACAACAACAACAACAACAACAACAACAACAACAACAACGACAACGACAACGACAACGACATCAACAACAACAACAACAACAACAACAACAACAACAACAACAACAACAACAACAACAACAACAACAACAACAACAACAACAGCAACTGCAACTGCAACTGCAACTGCAACTGCAACTGCAACTGCATCTGCAACTGCAACTGCAACTGCAACTGCAACAACAGAACCTTTGCTGCCTTAGCCTTGGCATCGGGGAAAGCATCCTCAGCACACCATTGTTGTCAACCAGCCATTCAAAATCTTCAGTGCGACAATAGATTTGTCAGGGCATCATTTTTGTAAAGGGCTGAAGGATATCTCTTGCCACCTTATAATAACAATGAGAGCATGTATATTTTTTTCGTGTCCTTTGGCACATCCCAATAGCTGCAGGAGTACCATTGACGGCTCCTGTTCATTGCGCTGGTCGAAACCAACATAACCAGTAGCTCCAACCTGCACGCAGCTCTCGCATGCAAGGCCCTTGAGGGAAGTCTCGCCCAAGGAGTTCAACCAGCTTCCATCCACGCACTGTAACCTGCTGGGAAAGCTGGTGGCATCTGGTGGACTTCCCATGGGAAATTTGGTGACCAAGCACCAACCAGATAGGTTCAACCGGGTTCTTTGCTCATGGTGACCAAGCATCAACCAACAGCTATCGCAGCTATCACCAGTGCTCAGAGGTGCTCAGCTGGTGAGCTGTAGCAGGTCAAACTTAGATGGTCTATCAGCCGGTCAAATCGAAGAACAAATGGGTTTCGTCTCCTGTGGTCCCTCGAATGAAGGAGAAAAAGAATCAACGAGAAGTGTGGAACTGCAATCGACCCGTCAGTGCTGTCACGCTTTACAGATCTGCTTTCCCATCGACACTGGAATTTGGCTCCCTGGTTTCGCCTCTCTTCGACGTGCAAGCTGGAGCCCTTGAGAAGACGATAGCGTTCTGTCCAGCAAGATGCCGACAAAACCGACCCGGAGGTAAAGGCGCCAGGCAACGGCCTCGCAGAGGAGGAGCACCACGACACGCTAAAAGCAACAGGCAGTCTGAAGATGTACAAAGTCACTCTGAGATACACAAGGCACTCTGGATATTGGAAAAAATATGCAATGAGAGAGGGAGAGTGGTTGCGTGGGAGAGTGGCAGAGAGGGTGGACAGTAGCAGATAGATAGATAGATAGATAGATAGCTAGATAGATAGATAGGTAACATAGGTAGGTAGATAGAGAGATAGGTAGGTAGGTAGGTAGGTACTTAGGTAGATAGGTAACATAGGTAGGTAGGTAGGTAGGTAGGTAGATAGAGAGATAGGTAGGTAGGTAGGTAGGTAGGTAGGTAGGTAGGTACTTAGGTAGATTAGTAAACTAGATGGATTGGATAGACTAGGTAAATGAGATAGATTAGGTAGATTAGGTGGATCAGATAGATTCGACAGATGTGATAGCTGCGATACCTGCGATAGGTTTGATAGATTCAATAGATTCAATAAACCATTCAAATAGATTCGATGGATTTATTAGATAGATTTGATAGATAGATTGGGCAGAATGGGCAGGTGGGTACAATAGGCAGAATTGGTAGAGTAAATCGGAATATAGAATAGATTGATTGATTGAATGATTGATTGATTGATTGATTGATTGATTGTCTGTCTGTCTGTCTGTTTGTTTGTTTGTTTGTTTGTTTCTTTGTTTCTTTGTTTGTTTGTTTGTTTCTTTGTTTCTTTGTTTCTTTGTTTGTTTGTTTGTTTGTTTGTTTGTTTGTTTGTTTGTTTGTTTGTTTGTTTGTTTGTTTGTTTCTTTCCCTGCGCTTAGGAACGAGTGCCCCAAGGCCTATGCTTCAGGCTGCAGGCGAAATGAAGAAGAGAAAGGTGAGACCAAAACATGCAAGAAAACTGGGACAAAGAGAACTAGCCTCTCTCAGAAGTTCAACTCAAGTAGATAGTCAGGGCATAGATACAACAGCTAGAACAGATATGATAGATAGACCAGACATGATAGAACCGATAGAACAAATAGAATACAGCATAGAATAGAATAGAATCGAATCCAATCGAATTGAATCGAATAGAATAGAATAGAATAGAGCAGAATAGAATAGAACAGATAGAATATAACAAAACGGACTAGAACAGAAAAGTCAGATAGAATATAACAGAACAGGATAGACTAGAATAGATGGGACAAGGCAGGACAAGACAAGATATTTTGATAGGTCGGTAGATATATGGAGAAATAGGTAGCACGAGCCGCAACTGGTGGCCTCTTGTGCTGCCAAGCATGTGAATCAATCTTCCGGTGCCCTGGTCGCCCACACTGTTGCACGCCCATGCCACCAAGTAGAAGCACTGTGTCACACTGCTGGTACAGGTGCAGGTGCAGAAAACCAGACCCGGCCGGACCTGGACTCCGCATTGCACAAATGGACACTTCTTGCAATTTTTGCGACATCACTGCCATTTGGTGAGGGCACTCCTAGATCCTTGGCTCTCCCTTTAGAGGCCTTAGCTCCCTCGCAATCACCAGCCAGATTAAATCAATGCTATTTCGGGTCTTGACAAAGAAAGATCATCAAAAACTATTCCAATGGAATCTATCCCAAGCACCGTTCATTGAACTGCCAGACACGAGCTGAAGCCCGGCAAACTCTTGTAGGGCAGAAAGTGTCCCACCCACTGCCGCAATGGCTATTCCGGACAAGTGAATGTGCCAGGAGATCCGTTCAAATTCGAAGTTGATCTCGCCTCTAGGTGTTGCCTCAGCAACACCGGAGAGAGCAGCGTTGTCCACAGGACCTTGATAGACCCGAGCATTGTGACCATGGTTCACTGACACCTTGGCCTCCCCTGACCAATCCAACATATCATTGCCGTGAACCATGTAGACCTGATAGATGTACTTTGCGGCTGGAGTCAAGCCCTTCACTACCGCAGTGGCCTTACCATCCATATTCCTCAAGAAGCCTCTTGCATAGTCACGGGTGTGCGTCCAGCCAGACAATTCAGCTGTATAGCCATTGGCCAAGGATGCCTCAAATGTCTGCGACTGAACATCATTCAGACTCTGAACTCCAAAGCTGTTGAAATTCTTCTGGTACTCTGTTGCCAAATGCTCTGAGACCTCAAGGACTGCACCCACCCTCAATTTCCACTTCAAGTACTTCATGCTGGCCTCCATCTCAGCATCCGAGAGAGCACGGTCCCACGTGATGACTTCCATGACAGCAAAATCTGAAACTTCACTTGCCCAAACACCATAATTGATGCCGAGAATTGTATCAGACGGATGTTGAACTCCATTTGCGCTGGCAATGTTTACTGGTGCTCTTGATGCACCTTGCAACTCGTACACCTTCTGCGCTCCGTTCGTCCCACACAACACCACCCAATCCAACGTGTCCTCATCCTTGTCATGAGAAGTAAGCCAATTCTGGTAGTAGGCCACACCAGTTTGACGACCCCAATGCCCATGCAACCAATTGACCTTGTCAGTCTGCAAGATACGCCCTCTCGTGCCTCCTGTGTATCGTGTGACCGAACATATGGTGAACGTTGGCTTCAGCACCTCTCCTGCTCGTCCAAACTGGAAGTCTGTGCCTGTGTTGCCTTCTATGTAAGTCACCGGCCGATCCGCTCCATATCCTGAAGCTACACTCCGAATGGTCGTGTGGCTCGAGGAGAACGCCTCGATATTTCCCACTGAACTCAACCACACTGATCCAGCATTCTCGCTCTTGAACCACGCCACCATGCCATGCGAAGGGGGATCTGCAGGCTTTGCAACTGACGCACTGCCCACTGCCGCAACAGCTATTCCGGACAAGTGAATGTGCCAGGAGATCCGTTCAAATTCGAAGTTGATCTCGCCTCTAGGTGTTGCCTCAGCAACACCGGAGAGAGCAGCGTTGTCCACAGGACCTTGATAGACCCGAGCATTGTGACCATGGTTCACTGACACCTTGGCCTCCCCTGACCAATCCAACATATCATTGCCGTGAACCATGTAGACCTGATAGATGTACTTTGCGGCTGGAGTCAAGCCCTTCACTACCGCAGTGGCCTTACCATCCATATTCCTCAAGAAGCCTCTTGCATAGTCACGGGTGTGCGTCCAGCCAGACAATTCAGCTGTATAGCCATTGGCCAAGGATGCCTCAAATGTCTGCGACTGAACATCATTCAGACTCTGAACTCCAAAGCTGTTGAAATTCTTCTGGTACTCTGTTGCCAAATGCTCTGAGACCTCAAGGACTGCACCCACCCTCAATTTCCACTTCAAGTACTTCATGCTGGCCTCCATCTCCGCATCCGAGAGAGCACGGTCCCACGTGATGACTTCCATGACAGCAAAATCTGAAACTTCACTTGCCCAAACACCATAATTGATGCCGAGAATTGTATCAGACGGATGTTGAACTCCATTTGCGCTGGCAATGTTTACTGGTGCTCTTGATGCACCTTGCAACTCGTACACCTTCTGCGCTCCGTTCGTCCCACACAACACCACCCAATCCAACGTGTCCTCATCCTTGTCATGAGAAGTAAGCCAATTCTGGTAGTAGGCCACACCAGTTTGACGACCCCAATGCCCATGCAACCAATTGACCTTGTCAGTCTGCAAGATACGCCCTCTCGTGCCTCCTGTGTATCGTGTGACCGAACATATGGTGAACGTTGGCTTCAGCACCTCTCCTGCTCGTCCAAACTGGAAGTCTGTGCCTGTGTTGCCTTCTATGTAAGTCACCGGCCGATCCGCTCCATATCCTGAAGCTACACTCCGAATGGTCGTGTGGCTCGAGGAGAACGCCTCGATATTTCCCACTGAACTCAACCACACTGATCCAGCATTCTCGCTCTTGAACCACGCCACCATGCCATGCGAAGGGGGATCACCTGGACTTGCTGGGAGGTCCAGGCCTGTCTGGCCATTAGTAGATCCTTCTCCACCTCCACCTGATTGAGAGAAAGCCTTGGTGAGAAAACTCCTTCGCAAGGTGGTGGACCAACACCTCTCAGCATCTGCAACTGTGCAGCTACTGCTTCGGGGCATTGCCTTCAAGGCTCCTTCCAAGCTGAATTCCCTCACCAGGTTGTCACACCCATTGAATAAGCGACAGGTTGAGGCACCATGTTGCGATCCATGCCAAAAGAAATGACCTGTCAAAGCAAATGGAGTTCTGAACAAAAACCGGTCTGTTGTCAGTTCCACAAGCTTAGAGAAACCATAGTTTCTGGAACACAGTCTCTGCAGCCCGAGCTCAAAACTAAGGAGCCAAACCATCAAACATCCCAAAACTGCAACTTTCCTCAGTGCCTTAGTGCCTCATCTCCCCTTCCCCATCCTTCCCCATCCTTCTATCTCCTTCCCCCAGTAAATTGGAACCCAAGCATTTCCACCGAGTCGCAGTCGGCATGGTTGCGGCATCGAGACTCACAATCGGCTGCCTCCAACATCTCCTCCTCGGACTGAAAGTGAACTCCCAGGCCTCCAGGCAACAGCTGCCTGGAGGGGCACACCAACTGCCCGGTGACGATGTCATAGGGAGCTGGGATGAAATTGTTATTGCTGTCCACTGGCACTTGTTCAAAGTTCTCCGGGTTCACTGGTAAGTCGGTTCCCCAAGCAGGAGGGGCACAATCGCAGGGATGAAGCCAAAAATCTGCAGCATCTGAAGTACTGGGATCATCGAGCACCAAAGAAGGTAAGCCTTCTTCATCGGTTTCCTCTTCCTCCAACCATGCCAAAGCTTTGGTTGAACATGGCCGGACGGCAAAGTTTGGGGAGTCCACACAGGCTTCGATGACACCACGAAACTCGAAAATTCCGGATGCCTTCAAGGGGCACCACTTTTCCCGTCACTTTACGACATCTCTTTTCACGACACCACAAACAAAAACCACATCATTCAATTTGCACCATCAACAACGAGAAGAACAAATCAACAAATCATCAATTTGCAACACAAGGTAGCTTCATTCGCAAAACCTCTGTACCCACGCCCAATTCCTTCCAAATAATTACTGCAAAAGACTCAGCAAGCCTATTCTTCAAAGCTACTGTAGATACTGCAGAACCCCACTTCATGCATCAGTTTAATTTAATTTTTCTTCGGTTCGTTTTCAATCCGGGATTTGGAATGCATCCAAGTGGTAAATTTGGGACGGTGAACGAGGCCCATTGCGATGTAATACCGTTGCGGCAGCTGACCTTACTCGATAGATGCGACCCAGGCCCCTCCCTGGCAGCTGGACAAAGGATGACATGATTCTCTGCTGTTTGCCGTTGCTGTTTTTGATGTTGGTGGCGGTGGTGTTGTTGTTGTTGCTGTTGCTGGTGGTGGTAGTGACGGGGTCTGGGGCGAGGGCACCGTGCTTCCCCCAAAGAGCGTTGGCCTCACTGTTCATCCAGGTGAAGCAGTGAAGCAGTTACTTAATTAGTGACTTGTTTTCGTTGTTCTTTTCTGTTGCTATCATTGTCTTTTCATTTCTGTTTGTTGTCATTATTGAGGCAATGGTTGGTGAGGCTGTCGTGGTTGTTGCCAGTGGTGCTGCTCAACTTTTGTGAATGCCGTTGCTGTTGCCATGTTCTTTTTGTTTTGTTTTTTTTTTTGCACTAGTTCATCAAAGCTGGAGGGTAGGGTTTGGATGGTGCAGCGGTGCAGCGGCTGCCCCCTCGCATCGAGCCTTTAGAAGAGTTGAATTTTCATGCAGCAGCCTCTTGCGATTGCCATTATCCGCCGACCCCTGCCTTTCGCCATGGCAGGGGCGGCGCCTGGGACCACCGGAGGTGTGGACCTTGCATTCGGCTGTGTCAAGGCCTTAGCCATCGCTGCCTTGAAATCATCCTTGGCGAGGACAATATTTTTTCACCCTGTTTCGTTGGGTAACGAGGGCAAACGCACGTCCGTATTGGCCTTCCCATGCACATGGCTACAAGGGAGTCTCAGGCCACCAGGCAAGGTTTTATGGGCTTTCGTAGCTTCCGTTTGGCCGACCTCAAAAACCTTTTCGTGGGGTCACCCGGCTCTACGGGCACCAGGCAAAGTTTTATGGGCTTTCGAAATGTCCGTATGCCCGCCCTCAAACGCTTTTTCGCGGGGTCTTGAGGGCATGCACATGGCTGCAAAGGAGGCCAATTCCGTTTGGGTGGCCTGACCCGGCTCTATGGCCACCAGGCAAGGTTTTATGGGCCTCCGAAACGTCCGTTTGCCCGGCGTACAAAGGCGGCCAATTCCGTTTGGGCGGCCTCGCCCGGCTCTACGGCCACCAGGCAAGGTTTTATGGGCCTTCGAAGCGTTCGTTTGCCCGGCCTCAAAAGCTTTTTCGCGGGGTCACGGGGGCATGCACATGGCTACAAAGAAGGCCAATTCCGTTTGGGTGGCCTCACCCGGCTCTGCGGCCACCAAGCCAGGTTTTATGGGCCTTCGAAACGTCCGTTTGCCCGCCCTCAAAAGCTTTTTTGCGGGGTCACGAGGGCACTACATGGCTACAAAGGACCAATTCCGTTTGGGTGGCCTCACACGGCTCTACGGCCACCAGGCAAAATTTTTGGGACCTTCGAAACTTCCCTCAAAAGCTTTTTCGCGGGGTCACGAGAGCAGTACATAGCCTTTTTGTGGGGTCACCCGGCTCTACGGCCACCAGGCCAAATTTGATGGGCCTTCGAAACGTCCGTTTGCCCGCCCTCAAAAACTTTTTCGCGGGGTGACGAGGGCATGCACATGGCTACAAAGGAGTTCCCAGCCGGCCTAAAAACCTTCGCGTGCACATGGCTACAAGGGAGGCTAAAACCACCAGGCAAGGTTTTAAGGGCCTTCAAAGCTTCCGTTTGGCCGGCCTCAAAAGCCTTTTCGCAGGGTCACCCGGCTCGACGGCCACCAGGCAAGGTTTTATGGGCCTTCGAAGCGTTCGTTTGCCCGGCCTCAAAAGCTTTTTCGCGGGGTCACGGGGGCATGCACATGGCTACAAAGGAGTTCCTAGCCGGCCTCAAAACCTTCGCATGCACATGGCTACAAGGGAGTCTAAGGCCACCAGGCAAGGTTTGATGGGCCTTCGAAACTTCCGTTTGGCCGGCCTCAAAAGCCTTTTCGCAGGGTCACCCGGCTCGACGGCCACCAGGCAAGGTTTTATGGGCCTTCGAAACGGCCGTTTGTGTGGCCTCCAAAATTTTTCGCGGGGTCACGAGGGCATGCACATGGCTACAAAGGAGTTCCCAGCCGGCCTCAAAACCTTCGCATGCACATGGCTACAAGGGAGTCTAAGGCCACCAGGCAAGGTTTGATGGGCCTTCGAAACTTCCGTTTGGCCGGCCTCAAAAGCCTTTTCGTGGGGTCACCCGGCTCTACGGCCACCAGGCAAGGTTTTATGGGCCTTCGAAGCGTTCGTTTGCCCGGCCTCAAAAGCTTTTTCGCGGGGTCACGATCCATTTGGCCGGCCTCAAAAGCCTTTTCGTGGGGTCACGATCCGTTTGGCCGGCCTCAAAAGCCTTTTCGTGGGGTCACCCGGCTCTACGGCCACCAGGCAAAGTTTTATAGGCCTTCGAAACGTCCGTTAGCCCGGCCTCAAAAGCTTTTTCGCGGGGTCACGAGGGCATGCACATGGCTACAAAGGAGTTCCCAGCCGGCCTCAAAACCTTCGCATGCACATGGCTACAAGGGAGTCTAAGGCCACCAGGCAAAGTTTTATGGGCCTTCGAAGCTTCCGTTTGGCCGGCCTCAAAAGCCTTTTCGCGGGGTCACCCGGCTCAACGGCCACCAGGCAAGGTTTTATGGGCCTTCGAAACGTCCGTTAGCCCGGCCTCCAAAGCTTTTTCGCGGGGTCAAGAGGGCATGCACATGGCTACAAAGGAGTTCCCAGCCGGCCTCAAAACCTTCGCATGCACATGGCTACAAGGAAGTCTAAGGCCTTCGAAACTTCCGTTTGGCCGGCAAGGATTGCAGACGATCACTGCCCCTGGCGCCTGCCCCCCATCTTAGAGGGGTCGGCGGCACCCGGGCGCTAGCCCATTCTATATTGTTCTTGGCTGCTTCAGGTGTTCTTGTTTGTTCCTTCCTTTTTGCGTTCATTCTTGGTGCTTTTGTTGTTGATCCAGGAGCTTTCCCGGTCGTGACTGTCACCAGCCGTCCCATTGCCCAACTTCAGCAGCCAAGCAGACTGGGGAAGGCAAATCTTGTTTGATTTTTTGTTTCTATAATTCGCTGTGGGAACTTTAGGGATCGGGAAAAGAGCAAAGCGGCTGCACGCACTATGGGATCCGTGAGGAAATGCAACCACTGTCACCTGCACCAAGAGTAGAACCCCGTTGGGCACTTGGACAATTCTTCGGGTAGATCTGGTTCCATTCCATGACAGATTAGGATGGGAGATCCAGCTCTGACTAAATCGTGATCACCCCCTGATTTAACGTAAACTATACTATTTGGCAGTTTTTTTCCTGTGAAAAAATTATTAGCTGATCATTCACCTCAGTCTGAGCGCGCGTCCAAGCATCACGCCACTTTCTGTGGACGCAATGGAATGCCACACAGGCACATAAAACAAAACTGATCTATACAGCTGAAATTGCCATGTTGCAGTTCAATCGTGCATCAACGGTTGTTGCCAATCTGAAAGAGCATGTGACTTCCTAAATGCGTAGATGGCAAGGAGCTTCAGAGAAAGCAAGGTGGGAAGAAACCTAGCACCGACAATGGTACCACTCAACAGGGTCCTTCCCTCGGACTTGCAAGTGGCTTAAACACATTTTGGCGTGATGCCACTCTGATACTTTTTGGTGAACAAGGACTGTACTTTTCGCAGAAAGGTGGATAGAGCCGCGGGATTATGATCCACGGAATTCAAGCGAAATTTTTGGACATGAAACTCAAAGGCAAGTTCAACAAAAGGAATTTTAAAGTTGTCACTGGTCTCCCACTTCAAACCATGAAAGAAATTGAGGGCAACATACCAATCAACTTGATCCATGAGGACTTTGAGGATCAAGAATTATTAATTAGCTGATCAGCCAACCATCCCAAATACTACAGAGGAAAAAAATCAAACCACCAGCCAGCATAAACTGCCTTTTCCTGTTCAAATTTGGATTTCTTCTGTTTGAAGATGATATGACAGTTGTGCCAAAGAGTTGCGAATCCTTAGACTTTTGGAGCAACGAATTCCTGATCCGGCATGGCACGTTTCATTTTCAATGCATTTTCAGGGCCAAGCCCCCAGGTTTAGGTCGACGCTCAAGCATCGCAATGGCGCGCGCACATGTGGATCTGGGATGATGCTTGATGCTTTGTAGAATCTGGTGATTTCCATCCGAACCGTTGACCAAGCCATGCCTTGTCCATAAAGTCTTGGTCCGAAGCCATCTGCAGGACCCACTTCCCCGCCGGGCAACCCTCCGAAGAAGACACCTCAGAGCTGCACGAAGCGATTTGGGGAGTCGAAGCTCACAGGAAGAAACACTTCAAGTTTTCATAAAAGCCATTATTAGCTGCCCATGGCTATCTAAGCCATGATTTATCTTCTGTTGAGCCAAGTTAGGCCACTATTTAACAATGGTTACCAATGATTATTGTTTTAACCATTGTCAACGAGTCTTGGTTGGTTATTACTTCTCTATCCAACCAAATTCGCAAATGACCATTTTGGAAACACAGTTTTTCCTGGAGTGAACAGTGACCGGAGCACCTTCAGTGCGCCAGGAGCGAACCACAAACTTTGGAGATACATGGTGGTTGCTCTTGCCCCAAGAGAGGAGGAACAACGAAGAATGTCCACAGTGAAAAATCTACACTGATACAGTCAGCATTCTCATGCAAATTCTGGGCGCATAAAGCATTCTTTTTACACACCCATAGGCCTAGGCTTTGGCCAAGCAACTGCCTGGTGTAAGTAGAGAACATCTTTGGAAGTCACGTGCTCTCGCATGTAGACGATGCGGCCCAGGGCTGCGTCTCGACCCATGGGGCAGTAGATGCCACTGAGGTACCACTTGGAGTGGGCCACCTCAACATGAAGCCCAACTTGATCCAAGGGGGGACTCGCCATGCTCAAAAACGTTAAGAAACGAAAACGTGGGCTGACAGCCTTAAACTTGGTCATTTGGATTCCGGCTCTCAAGTCATCAAGTGATGAGTACTAGTGGCTGACAAGGTTGGAGTCGGAGTCAGATCAAATGATTGACTGATCATTCGTGAAGTTACCTGGTTGGCTATCAACTGATCAACTGGATTCAAATCAAATGGTTGGTTTTTAACTGGCATGCATTCTTTCTTGGAGTGTAGTGTGCTATTGGGTTTGCCGCTGTGTTCAAGTTCCAACAGACCTGACGGAGGCCTCCATGCAAGTGCCCTCATTGGTGCAATTGGTCACTTTCGCTGTCACTGCTGCAACCGAGCCTCGGGGCACGGGATTCGGAACAAGTCATGAGGCAGAGGACTTCAATGACTTGGACCACTGTCACACTTCCGGGTGACCACCCGGCTTGTGCTGAGCAAGTGCTGATTCTACTTAAGTGAAAGCTACATCTGTATCACATCTTCTGTTCAGAGGGGCAAGTACTCTCCCAGGCCCCTCTGTACTACATCATCCGGTCCCGCCCAACACTGTCAAGCTCGCTTTCTGCTCAGCGTGGTGATCAGCCCCAACAGACAACGCAGAGCGGCACATTTCTGCGTAGCAGGCTGGTATACAACTCGGCACAAACTGTGAGTTCAAACCAACTATAACCATGGTTAAATGGTTTACCAACTTATTTCCATTTGGGAGGGGTGGGATTTTTCGAGCTGAGTAGCCGTAACGGTAGCAGCTGCAGCCCGACCAAGGGGTCGACGCCTCAATACCTTCCTGAGGCGGAGTCAGCAACTTCTCAGCTGCAGAAGCCCATTCAAAAGTACCATTTTAGCGTAGTCTCATCCTTGGGTTCGACCTTCAATGTTGTTATTGTTGCTTTTGCAGTGTCATCGTTTTATCTCCGCCAAATCACCCAGTGCAGCACATGTACCCCTCCCAGCCCAGCCCACGATTGTGCCTTGTGGGGAGCTAGTTCAAAGGATTTGGGTGCACTGCTGGGTTTCGTCATGTTGACTTTTTAGGGCTTTATTAGTTGTCCTGTGGTGCCCGTTTTTTTGCCAGGGCATGCCGGTTGCTGGCCCATTTTTTTGCTAGGGCATACCAAGGCTTTGCCCATCAAATGAGAAGACAGAATGATCAGGTGCATTTCTATATGGCCCATGCCCATACCCCACAAGAAGAGCATGATGCTAGTCTGCCAAGGCTCTTGTTATGAAACACGGAAGGAATAGGTTCAAGCACAAAGGGGTGCAACACCTGTGCCGTCTGCTTGCAGCAAGGTCGCTGGCTTAGTCCAAACCTCACATCTGGATTGGCTCTCGACGTACCTCCAGCACGCCATCAACTCCAAACACATTCATGAACAAGGAACTGAAGCAATAACAATTCGACCAGCATGGACCCCCCAAATAGAAAGAAAAGAACGCACCTTTTTTGGGCAGCAAATCTTCTGGCGCTGTCCGGACACCACCCATGGCAGCACCGCACCCGAACTCGCTTCGGACAGCACAGCATGGATGGCAGCGGAACTGGTGGCAGGTCACCAGTCTCCAAAGCGCACACTCTGAAGCAAATGGCACCAACACCCTTGCGGCAAACCCTAGTCAAAGGGAACACTGTGGGGAGCAGGCACGCCTGGCAAGCTCCAAAATGCAGGCAGGCAAAGCGTCCAAGAGGTGAAATGAGAAACACAACAACAATAGCAGTAACAGCAACAGCAGCAGCAGCAGCAGCAGCAGCAGCAACAACAACAACAACAACAACAACAACAACAACAACAACAACAACAACAACAACAGGGACACACACAAGAACAATTACAATACCAATAGCAACAACAATAAAAGGTGACAATAGCAATAGCACACCAATAACAATAAAATGGCAATATCAATGAGAATAACAATGACAGCAACTGACAACTGCTATCAGAGCTGAAAATTTGTAAGAAAAGTCGAAAACAAATATTTTTGGGCAGCAAACGCCCGGGGCATCTGGTGCCGCAGCACGCACCAGCACGCTGGCTCCAAAGCGCACCCCCGCCATCCACGGTCCAAAACACACGTACGGTCAGTCATTCCTAGTCCTAGGAGTTGGAGAGGAACCATCAATTAAGCAGTCATCAATGAAAGTGTGGTGATGAAGATTGATCCAACATCATCCAGCACCACACGACAAGCACATCTACCGATATACCGTAAGCAGTGGAAAATTGCACGTTCCCAACATACAGTATCTTCCAGTCTTGCTTTTCATCTATATCATTTATGATGCCAAAAGTCAACATCTGGCCAATGCTGCTTATTGCGCTTGATACAAATGTTCACTGCTGCATGAGCCAGCCTACACACTTCCCTCAATCTGGCAATTCTTAAAAGTTGGATCTGCCGGGGAACTCGATGCCAACACACTTTGGCTCGCTGACGCATTTGCTCTTGCACTCCTCGGCGAAGAAACTGAGTTGCCATCAAGTTGCATCGCATGAACGCTGCGTTGCACACTGCTAATAGCCAACGCCAACCGCCAGTGGGGAGACCGAAAATCAGTCCAGTGATGTCCAGTGGCAAGCTATGCCGTTACGAAACTTTGAATCTCTGCAGCTTTGTGAGCCATTTGGCTGCAACTACATCACCCAAAGATCATAGATGACCTTGTGTCCTGATTAAGTAAGTTGGTCAACTAGGTAAACATCACTTATGGATTCCGTTGTCTAGAAACGTCTTCTCGAC
Source organism: Symbiodinium kawagutii (assembly GCA_009767595.1). Lineage (NCBI taxonomy): Eukaryota > Dinophyceae > Suessiales > Symbiodiniaceae > Symbiodinium > Symbiodinium kawagutii. Next base: position 383,297 of record VSDK01023782.1, read on the forward strand.
TGTCAGGTCCATGTGGCTACCCTGGACAGTACTGAACCAGGTGTTGTCAGCACAGGTGCACATCCCACGCCACTGAATCACTTGGATACCATCCAATCATTACTTGTTAGCCTTTGGAGGCATGCGAGTGTATCTATGGAAAGGTGTTGCAAAAAGAATTAATTACCCCAAAGAAAGTTTCCCAGCCCAAAATTGTACAACTTTTGAATGATTTGGTCGCGACAGGTTGTTGAGAAAGTGGCCGTCATAAAAAGAATCAGGGTTCGCTCCAGACTTCAAATCGGGTTCTGCACCCAAGCGTCATTCAGGTTTTCAATCGCGTCATAGACGTCCTCGGACCAAAGAACCCAGCTGCAGAATTAATTAGCGGAAACACAAAAAATGCATTGATGATGATTGATTTGTAGTTGCGTAGGTGCTCCCCATTAGTTGTCAAGATGGTTTTGCACATCTATCTGTGTCTATAACCATCCATCTATCCATCTATCTGTCTCTGTCGCTGTCTGTCTGTCTGTCCATGTCTAGCCTATCTGATTTGCATAATCTGAGCTATATACTCTGATTCAATCTGACATCATCTGACCTGATCACAGGTCAGCGAATCTATTCCTGCGATGATTGCCCCTTTTGGCTCCATGATTACCATGGCTGTGATGTGTAACCAGGCTGTATCTCAGCTTGCCCCACTTAAATGGGAGCTGTGTTGGTGGTAGGGTCCTGGGGTTTCTAGTTATATCACCCGGACAAGTTCAACTGTACTTGGATGCCAATTGCTGCCTCTTAGAGTGAATCCTCATGGTTCTTCAATTCAACCCCTGGCTTGACTTCAAATAGACTGAGATAGATTGGTCACTATCTCACTACTTCCTTCCTGTCCATTCCCTGTCGGGCCCCAACAACAAGAACATTCGAGTTGTGGTCCTGTTTTTTCTGGGATTTTGCTGGCTGAATGACACCCAATGACTTTCCACGCAGGCCCCCCCAAAAAAAAGACGTGATCTGCTGGGACAAATAGCTCAAATACCTCCCAAAGAACAAAAAAACAAAGCACACTGCACTCCAGCTGGTTTCGAGTTGCATCCTTCAGTTTGATGCATCATGGTCTGTGAAAGGTCGTCCCCAAACAGCCAGCAGAACATCCAAAAACATCCAGGTTGCTCCACACCACCAAACCCACATTAAGCCGCATAAACCATCCTATTTCACCGTATTTCCCATACCCCACAACCAGCAGCACATGCCCAGGAGCATAGTAAGAGGCAGAGTTGTCGGTGGAAGAAGCCCCGCGGCAACAGGCCCCCGCACCCCCATCCTGTCCGACAAACTCGGACCTGGGTGGCACTGGGGGGTGGAGAGGCACTGGTGACTTCGGTTGCAGTGGAGGTTAGGGCTAGGAGGCATTGATGTGGATTTTTGGGATCAGTTCCCACCTGCTTTTCTCAAGATGTGAAAAATCATACGTAGATTGTCTTGAAGCGGCGGTACACTCTGTGGGATCGATGGAACCAAGTGCAACTCAGTGAGGCAATCTTACCTTGCAGCTGCCGAGCCGCGGAAAGGCATCAGTACGCGCATCATACCTGCACAGGACCACCAGGTTGGCACCAAGCTGAGCACAGGGAACTCACAAAAACAAGGGAAGCCTTGAGGACCCGCCTGGAGCACTGGCCGTTGGCGAACTTGTAATTGGCACAGGTCACATCTGCCCGGCACCGCGATCGACACTGGGCTTCCGAGGTGGCCACGGTGTCCACCACAGCCACGGACTGGGCGCCAAGGCGTGGGAGCTGCTTGGTGTTGGAAACCACGTTAGTCAAATTGCCTACGCTCCTCCCAGGTTGGAAGAAGAAAAATGGAAAACAACACCTAGATATGTGCGTCATATTGAAGATTATGTGACCACTTTGGCTCATTAGCTGCAGAAATTCATGAGCTCGCCGGCTTTGTGTGTGAATTTACGAAGCTAATGAGCAAACGCTAATTGGAAATGAAATTCGATCTAAAAGCTCGGGTATGCATGACCATCCCGAACTTCTTTACGCCGACACATGTGGGCTTAAATCTATCAACCGGACCGTGATCCACAACACCACTGTTCCGAATCGAGAGGTCAACGAAACACCCTAGAATCCATCAGGAACTTGTAACCAATCCCCACTGCGCACCTTCTTCAGAATCTGTGGGGCCCAGCAGTAAGTGTCTTGCACGTGGATGGTCAAAGTCGTTTCCACCTTGGCACAACACAAGGCCAACAGTCTGACAGCGTCAGCGTGGAACCAGCCACCCACAATGGCTGTGTGAGTCCAGTGGCAGGTGCGAGCATGGGATCCGGGAAGATGCCAAAGACCCGACAGCTGCATGTGATGGCCTTCCGGCTGCACGACAGGCTGGTGGTACCGCTACGCTGTCCAATGAGGTCCCAGGTTTGCCACCTTGTTCCGTTCCATCTCCTGATGAATCATGGAATCCGAAATTTGGTGTCGATCAAACACTATGCTCATCAGGCTCAAATGACCCCATATTCGCAAAACATATTCAACTGCTGCAATTGATCCATGTTGGGCTTTCATTCTTTTTGCTTCCTTCATTTTGATCTGTGGTAAAGTCAATGCTTCAAAACACCCAAAGTATATGTATATCTCTCTCTCTCTCTCTCGCTCGCTCGCTCTCTCTCTCTCTCTCTCTCTGTGTAGCATGGGCATGATAATGGTCAAACTTGGGTCCAAAAATCTCTGAATCTGATCCGACAGTATGTCCCCCTACCTTCCGTGCCGAGCCAGACACGCTGAGCTGGTCAAAAACGGCACCTTGTTTGCACTTCGAGTCAGTCCGGGTTGGCTGCTGGCGAATTGTTGCAGCGGGTCCACCACGAGTTGCATAATACAATTGATTCAATTGCCGAGTCAAGAGTTGTTGATGTTTCACTGGTAATGTACAATCATGATGGTTAGTGAAGAAATTCTACTAAGTGGGGCTGGGTTCTCATACGTTCCCACAAATGGCCGCCTTGAAATCAGCCGAGTTTGGAACCCCCAAAATTGAAGTTTTTAATCAAACAAGAGCTGGCAGCTAATGCAACTGAGGTCGGAGGGCATGTGCTTCAGCTGAAAGGGAGAGTGATGAAACAAACGAGGCAATCCCTCGCCCCTCAAAGCCTGCCCCTTGGAGGGTTGCTGGACTGACCAGGCACTGAGCGCGCTCTCTGGTGCCACAATGATTTGGCCATCAGGACCAATCTCCAAAACTTCATACCCATCAAGAAAACCTGGCAGTTCACAAGCCGACAGGATGTAAGAATCAGAGAACCCGGGATGCAAGAATCCGAGAACCATTGCAGATGACAGGATCGAATTTGGACCTAGAAGACTTCAGACACGCGACTTGGCGACAGGAACAAACAGAAAAGGGGACTGAGATGATCCGAAAAACGCCCACCTGTGCGGCCAGGAAACCCATGCTGAGAATTGGATCATACGTGAACTTCGTGTCAGCCAAACCACCACTGACACTGCAGGCCATGCTGTAGGTCCTCTGCCCGTGGTCACTGCACATGGGAGGACTTGGCGGCTTGGCACAGCGCTTCAGGTGCAGCTGAGGAGCCATGGCTTCATCATGCCCTGATTTTGCGGAACTTTGGGGGTCAAAGGAAGCAGCTCTTCGCCTATCGTTGCCGACACTGCATTCAAGCTGTACCTCAGCGCTCTCCCATCCTTTGCACAGCGTTCAGTGATGTTCAGTGATTCGAATTCACACAAGCAGCATGAAGCGAGCCTTACTTAGTCGTTGCTGCCTAGTCATTGCTCCCAACAAACGTATGCCATCCACCCGTTCGCCAACCGAGGCACTCCAAAGTCGACCAGGGACGAGGTCGGATAGAGGCGAAAGTGGTCTTGTGCCTGTGGCGCTTCTCAAAGATCAGCAACTGATAGCGTGCTTCAGAATACTTCAAACGTCGGGATTTCTCAAAATTGGGGACCCAAAAATGGAGGGTTTACAACTGGAAATAATTCAAAAGGGATACCTTGGGAGACAATCCAAAACGGTGTGACAAGCTTCAAATCTACTCGGAGATTGCAAGGGGTACTCCTCTGGCACAGCATTGATGGATCAAGTTTTCTGGCGTTGTGTAGTTCAATTTTATCAACAGCCAGCACTCTCTCCGATAAACACGGTCACCTGCGATAGCCGTGCTCGAGCCCAATCCCATAATCCCACATTTGCAAATACATACCATCTCATATCATCTCAGAATCCATGGAGAGTCCAGCCATCCCACACGCGCTTTGCAATTGAGTCACTGGTTGTCTTCGCAAAAAAGATTCTTTGGTGGCTGGGGAATACACCAAGTGTAAGAACAACAAATCATACGCAACAAGGAGCGATCACCGTCCAAGCTGCTGCTTGCCCTGTTTCCAGGCCGTCACCGTGCAGACTGCGCCATCCTGACCGAAGAACTTGTCATCTGCCACGGACAGACCACCTCAGGAAGGCAGAACGCATCCCTGCATGGAGCTACTTCCAGTTGCATGAAATATACAGTACTTAGTGACCCAGGAAGGGCAGTTCTTTCTTTACAAACGCAGGCAATTTGCAATTTCCAGAATGAATAACGAGCATTCGCTGCCTTACTCGACTTTCATGCAGCTTTTAGTTCTCAATGTGAGGATTGAGACCCAGCTCTGATGAAAAAGCACACCTTTGGCATGTCCCGGGCGCCTTGGGACGAAGTTTGACCGGTATATGTCAACGTTCCATCGGTGGCACTGATGGAAAGCCAGCTGATTTCAGGTGCACAGCCCATTTCAAACTTGGACCAACCATTGCCCGTGAGAACTGGTTGTTCCACATCCCCCTGGTGGAACAGGAGGGTGCCGGATTTGTAGCTGAGGAAGTCTGCAGCCACCACCACGACAGCTGCAGTGCTCACTGCTGCTGTTTGATGAGCCGTGACTTCGCACTCAAAGGAGAAGGCTTCAGTGGGCTTAGCGCGGCCTCGCCAGGTGCACTTCCATTGGCTTTCTGTTGAACGGTTGATGTGGGGTGTCGTGCGTGTTGCTCTTGTTGCTCTGTTGTTTTGGAACGGCTGCTGCTTTGGGTGTTGTGGTGCTTATTGCTCATGCTGCTGCTGTTGGTTTTCCTCTTTTCAACGTTATCATTACGTTTTCCTTCTTCTTACTATCATGATTTGTTTCGTCTTCTTTTTATTGTTTTTGTTGTTCTTGTTATCGTCTTGCCATTGTTATTGTTCTTGTTATTGTTCTTGTTATTTTTTTCATCGCCGTCAGAGAAGGTTGCTGCTATTTTTGCTCTTTGTACAAGTGGTGTTCTTGGTTTCTTGTTTTTATTCTTGCGGCTGTCGTTCTTGCCGACTGCCATTGGCATAGTGGTCAAGAACAGTGTCTGTGTCCATTTTGATGTTGTTTTCGCTGTTCTGCTGCTCAGTCTGCAAAACATCCTTGGAGTCCACTAACTTAAATGCAAATATCGCACGAGAAATCAAGAACACCCCCCTCACCTGGAATATAAGAAATCGTCCCTGTTGCACTGTTCATAGTGAGGTTGTGCGCTGACAACTCACATGCCACATCCACGGTGTAGCGGTTTGCAGTGCGCGGTTCTGGCAAGATGCTGATATCCGAATCCAACGCCCAGCGGAGGTTCGGATATGAAAAGGGCGTCGGTGTGATGACTCCTCCGCCACACTCGCAGCAAGCTTGGTTGCTGCTCTGACCCTTGACCTTCTCATCATTGCATTCGCCAGCACCAAGTTCGAAGCATGATTTCCCACCTACATTGAGCCAGCCACTTGAACTTGTGCAGGCCATACATGCCCCATCCCTGGTAACAAATCCATCCTGACATCGCGCGCATGTGCCAGAATACAAGGCACAGCCCGCACAATGGGGGCTTGAAGCAGGGCAACAAGTGTGGCTCGCACCTGAGGCAGCAAAGCGCATCAATTTGTATTCTCCAGCCGGGCATTCTCCAAGCGAAGTTGAGTTGCTCTTGATCTTTGATTTGACTTCGGTTTCTTTCACAGTCAAAAAGTCTTTGGAACTCCCAGCCGGCAGGCTGGCTCTTTTACAAGCTGGGTTCAAATCCTGGGCTGTGTCGTTGTGGAGCTTCGTCAACAACGCGGAAATTCCAGGACCAAACCCGGCTTCCTGCTTCCTTTCAAAGACCGCGGACAAACTGTCTTCGAGCGCAGCTGCCTGGTTGCAAACTGTGAGCATCCGACAAAAATATTGCAGCAAGTTCATCACACATGTTCACAACTGTGAAAAGCACATGCCACAGAAGCCCACGCTTTCTGGAAATCAAACTAAGCATTTCTAGACAAATGATATTTCGCAACAACATCTCAACTGAAACAGGGTAAACCATTAGTAAACTATGAAAAACCTGACTTGATTTGTATCATGTGCTTTGGTTTGGTTCAATTTGCCTAGGTCCAATTCGGTGTTTTCTTTGTCCCACCAACATGCAATCAATATCTCTTCATAGCAGTAATTGAGCTAAGGAAATCGGGCGCAACACCCTTTTGACAGGTGTACCTGAAGCATGGAAGGGCTAAACTACTGCACGCAAGCGTATATAGAACACTCATTGCTGTACCCCGCTGAGGGCACGAGTGCTTACAAAAGGGAGAGGGACCAGAATCATTCCAGTCCAGTCCAGTCCAGTCCAGTCCAGCGCAGTCCAGTGCAGTCCAGTCCAGTCCAGTCCATTCATATTTCAGTGAACCGGCTGTTGACTCTCAACGATATTCATGGTTGGAAATTATCGAATTGGCCTGCCTTTGGCATTGAGAACCGAAATAACGCAGGAAACACACAATTTATTTCATGTGATTGACAATGAGCCTGCGCAGCAACAACAACAACAACAACAACAACAACAACAACAACAACATGACCACCCAGCCTCCTCTGAAATTAAGTCGGATTCCTGGCCATCTATCAGCACCATGCTGCGCTTGGCTTGCAGTAATTTGGTTGCCTTCACCGGTTCATTCTCACAACCTGCGGGCGTATCTGAGCCACCATTCGCAATGGAGAGGTCGCAAAGTGTCAAGAGAAGCATAGTTAAACGAAAGGCCAAAGGCCCGATCATGAATCCGTTGCCCATGATTGGGCACACAGTACGAGATTGTAAAATGAAACGCCAGCACAGGCCGTGCACTACAACACGGAGGCGGCCAATTTGAGCACTAACTGCTGCAAACCATGCCAAGAGCAATCCAAACCAAGCAAACAAATCATGGTGCAGTTTCTGCTGCATTGGTTTCCATGTACCTTCATTCACCTAACATCCATCTCACTCACATTTAACCATGGTGGCCAAAACTATCTGCTGGACCTATCTTTGGCCAAAAAAAGGTCTGGTAAAAATACAAGTCTGATGGATTTTTGTTTGGCATCTGTTTGTTTGCCTATGTCTGACCGACACCCTCAATGCTCAGCACATCTTCAAGGCACCCTGCACCTTCTTCGTCAAAGGCTGCAACAGAGTGGAGGCGGCCATTCCACAGCGCACCGGCAGCACGAAGTTTGCAACCGGTGGGTTCATCCAACCCTCTCAATGACTTTTTGGAAATTCGTGTTGGGTGGCAAAAAGGGCACAACATCATATTCATCTTTGATCCCACGGCTGCATCTCTCCGTTGTAATAGAGGGTGAACCTAAAGCAAAGCAATCACACAGCACCTGCAAGTTTTGTAATTGAGCCATCCTTGAGGGGACGTGAATGAAATGCACAGTTCTACGATTGTCTTCAACCAAATGGGGGAAGGTGTTGCACTATATGCTAGGAATGGATTGTAGTATATGCTGACCACAACACAGAGCACAACACCTTGTTTCACAACCACATGAATGGATACTACAACGCTCACAGGGCAAAGTACAATAGTGCTCAGAAAATATAGGCACAGATGTCAAAATTTGAGAACAAAAATAGAAAAAAAACAAATGTTTCACAATTCACATCATTGTCGAATGGTAAACTGTTTTACGGGCCGGTTGCCAGGTTTTCACCAAACAGCAGCCCTCATGGCACTGAAACCCGCATTCATCCCTGCTCTGCTTTGGCAACAACCTCTTAGGATTTGGACTGAAAACCCATTCGGCTACCAGTGGGTCCAAGACACCGTCGACGAGAGAGGTTCTGAATAACCCACAAGCAAGGCAACAAAGACCTTGTGGACAACTTTGTTCGTTCAGTTGGTGAAATATTTCGATAACGAAACGATAAGGTGCAATAGAAAATAGTAATATGAATTTGTTCATTCAGTAGGATTGGTACCAGTCATCGGAAACCAAATTCCAAAGATCCAATGGAGCGCTGGAGTTTTCGTCGCAATGAATGCGCGGACCAGCAAGCAAACACACAGCAACAGCCAACGCATCACCCATTGTTTACATCTCAACAACAACGGTGGGAGACTTGGGAGGCGTACCTGAATCGAGGGCTACGATCCATGAAATCATCTTCGGTGTTGACAAAAAAAACCTCACACAAACACCAATCAAGAGACCACACAAGAAAACGCAGACCAAGGAAGCCCCCTAGATGATTCCATGTCCATTTCACCAAGCGGACCCTCAGTTTACGAGATTGCCATGTTGAAAGCTGACCTCAAATAGCAACATGGATTGAAACCCCTCACCAAAAGCCACCGAAAATGTGATCACGCGATGGAAATGCAAACAATTAGACACCGATTTGTAGAGGCAGGTGTCGTCACGCTCAACATGGATGCCGAGAGCAAAACGTGGAAGGACGGCACCTGCCAACCCAAGGCTCAGATATTTGCAGGCGGTGGCAACACGCAAGGACACACACTTCCATATCGATCGGCAAGGCCCAACAGCCGGGCCTTGGATGTTTTGGGTGCCCTCACTGCGTTCGCTCTGCGCCTGCGTAAACTCACGACCCAACATACTGAAACGCAAACCATTTTCGCCAGTTTTTCCGTGGTCAACACGTTTTTTTACCTTTTTTTTGGTCAGCGTTCAACAACCAGCCCACTTCAGCGAGTGCTGGGACCAACGCATCCACTATTATTGTTTTCAATTTGGGCAAATTGGTCCCAAACAACCGAACGTCATCAAACCGCAAATCGGCCAGAGGCGCCATGCCGTTGTTAGAATCAACACCACTTTCAACACATCCATTCCACGACGAAATCGCGCATTCCGGTGCAAGTCCAAAACGCACCATTGCCCCAATTTTACTTTGTTATCCAAAGTTTGGCCACGTGCCCGGTCGCCCAGCACTTCACCAATTTTAGTTCGATACAAGTTTTGAATCGTCCAAATCGAATGGTCGGATACACCATGCCCTTCCAAGGCAGCCCAAAGGGCTGGCCAAACCCGAGGCTCACGAACCAAAGCGCATGTGCATGGTTTGTTCGCCAACCAGCCGTCGCCCATTGCAGAACAAAACCGCGTTGGGCTCAGGACCACCGTTGTCGCGCCCCAGCAGTTTTCAAGGAAAGAACGACTCCGATTCTAATCTCCCATCACTTCGCCAATCTGCTCCGCATATACCAATTGGAAAATCTAAACTCAATGTTTCGAAACCCCATGGCATTCCAGAACTTGCCACAAAGCTGGCCAACATAATGGGGCAGATGCCTTGACCAAATCCAAACTCACCAACCACACCGGAATGTCGTGCATGGGGGCTTTGTCGCTGAACAAATTCGCTGTCAACAAATGCTCCTAGATGCGGTAACCTGTGCCTAAATCCATGTTGTTTATCTGGCTGTTGTGCTTCCGCACTGGTTTCGATCTGACCCAACACCATGTAAGCGAAGGTTTTGTATAACAACCATACCACGGCAATAACACGAAAATCTGGCGCATGAATCATGAATGGTTTTCTTTTTTCTGCATCTTGATATGCGCATCGGTTTTCATGATTTTCGGACTATTGCTGCATATGCTCCACGTGCGGGGTGTTCATACGGGGAATTTCAAACATTTTTTGATCAGCTGCACCGATTTGTAGCTGGAACTTACCGGGCCGGTCGTCAAATCATCCCTGGAGGCGATTTCAACTTGCAACTTGATGTGGGGCAACGAGGAACTATGTTGGCGGAATTTTGTGAGGGCTTTGGATTCGTCATTGCCAATGATGATAGCCATCACTACCCTGACATGGGCACGTGGACATTCTGCAGTTCCAGGGGTGCCAAACGTCGGATTGATTTCGTGCTATGTTCTGGTTCGTTATCGTTGCTTTGTTCCCATGCGTCAGATGATTTGGATCTTGGTTCCGATCACCGAACGGTCTTTGCCAATGTCAAAATGCAGAAATCGAAAGGAAAGAAACAATATCACAAAAAAAAATCAAACGTGGCTGGAAACCTTTTTTTGATGACAATGGAATCCCAACACAGTGCCATCATATGTTAAACAAGTCATCGCGATGGTTTGGAAGCTGTTTGCAAGGATGTGGCGCGCAAGTTGTCGAAAAATGATCGGCTGGTTCATGCATTGGGTTTTTTCAAGACACTAATTGTCAATCCTTGTTGGAACAAAAGAAAGTGGAAAAGTCACCGCTACGCAGGGCGGAATTATCCAAAACAATATGCAAACAACGGCGCAAAAAACTTCGTGAACAAAGAGTTTCCAAGATTCAAAATGTATTGGAGGAAGTCTCCGCTCTGGATCGACTACACGCTTGTCACAGCTTTCCTGTCCGAAATTTTGTATCCAAATCCCATGGGAAACCAATACCGGAGGACTTTGTGCGGTACTTTGGCAACATTTTTTCGTCAGACACTGGGTTCAAGTCGCCGAATGTGAAGAAATTGTTGGAACAAACTGCGGCGGATGGTTTCGGAGATGTACATCCCTTCACCGTACATGAATTGAAACAAGTGCTCGGGCAAATGCGGAGGAACCTGTGTGCTGATTTTAACGATGTCCTGGCGGAATACTTCATTTTTGGAAGCGCTGAATTACATCAACGTTTGGTGACCATCTACAATGACATGATTCAAATTGGTTGCTTGGAGGAAACTTGGCAGTACACCATGGTCACAATGCTGCCAAAGCGGGTGATCTGCAGCAACCGAGTGCTTGAAGTCCGCTTGCCACAGTGGAAATCACAGACCAAATTTTTGCCAAATTGCTGCACAACCGTTTGTAGCCTATTTTGGAAAAAGGGCAATGCAAAGACTAGGTATGATTTCGGCGTGATTCTGGCGTGAGGGATGCATTCTTGAAACAATGTGTGGCAAGTTGGTCGAATGTCAATGCCTCAGTGGTGCGCCAGTGCCATTTGACGAAAGCCTTTTACCATGCAAACCGAGAACTTTTGTGCAACAAAAACGTTTCATTGATTAAACAACTGCATTGTTTAGATGCTTTGGTAACACCACTCGCTTGTTTCGCCGCAGCTCATCGCAAAGTCTAGCTGGATGATTTGAAGGCCGTTGATGTTCACTTTCGACGTTTGCTTCGCAATGTTGTCGGACCACCTGGTGTTATGGATTGGTCCTTGCCATGGCACCAGATTCTGCACACGTGGCATGCACAGGTAGCAGTTGCTGTCGACAGCGCTGGTGTAAAACCTTGGTCCACGATTCGTTTGACGCACTATTGGAAATTTGCCAGTTATGTTGCCACTTTACCGGAAGATCGATGGCCCAAACGCATTCTAGCCTGGAACCCTTCGTTTCGGAGACGGCCAGGATGTCCACAGCACGCTTGGCAAACTGCAGTGGAAACATATTGCCAGTACAGACGAGTGGGTGATTGGCAAGTGGCAGCTGCAAATTCGTGCGTTTGGCCACTGCATTTGGTACAGTTTGTTGCCTTCACAACTGGTGCCGGCCAAAGCTTGTAGCCGTTTTCTTTCCAATGTGTACATACAGCAATAGCCTGCGCCCTCAAAAAGGTGCCCGAATTGGGCATGCGGGTGTGACTGACTGACTGACTGACTGTTTGAAGCCCTACATTTGCAAAAGGTGCCTCGCCAATATTTAGGAGTGCTTGCATCCATATGTAACCAACAAAATGGTTCGATCTCAGGAAAGGATTTGCGCATCGAACGTGGAGTCAAACAAGGGGACATCATCAGCCCGCTGCTCCTCAATGCTGCCCTGGAACATGCTTTGCGAAAATGGAAGTTTCGACTACATCAGTGTAGTTGGGATGTTGGACCGGATGAATGTTTAACAAATGTGCGGTATGCAGACGGCTTGATACATGCAAAAAGTGAAGCGGAACTGGTGCTGATGCTGGGGACTCTCATTGAAGAATTGTCACGGGTGGGATTGAACTTGAACAGCTGACAAACCAAAATCTTAACTACAGAAAACTCGCAACGCTCAAATTTTGTGGAGATGAAGGGTGATAATTGATCCGCGCAAATATTTGGGCAAAAAAATGCCAGGTGACTTGAAAATAAGGGCTGCCATTGACATAGCGCATCGTGTTCAGGGGGGTTGGATGAAACTTCATAAACACAGAGGATCGTTGCTCAACCGACATGTGTCCTTGAAATTGCGGCTGAATTTTTTGATGCTGTGATTACGCCCACCTTGTTGTATGGTTTGAGTACTCATCCATATCACACCTACAGTTTCCGCTGCCCAAGTGACGGGCCACTTAGGTTTTGGGGGCGGAAAACATCTAAAGCCGCGGGGGCCCCTTCAACGTCGCGGAGGGGGGCGGGATGCCGAGGGTGGCGGGCCCGGGTTGGAACCCGTGCCAAAATTGGACATGCAACTTTGTTTCCAAGCCTCACAGACGCCAAAGGCGTCCCCAGCTAAGATGGGATGATCGATTGAAGGCTTTTGCACACCATGCATTTCATTCACCATGGCTCTCGGCAGCGCAGAATGTGCAGCAATGGCTGTCACATGAACAATTTTTTGTACAAATTTGTCGGGGCAATGGTGATTGAATGTGTGTAATTCGAGGTTTTTTCTCCCATGTCGCTTGTGGACCGTAGCCATGAGTTTGACTCGGACGGGACGATGAACACAGTCAACCCATGCCTGCAACAGTTCGTCCGAAGCACGCTTGAAAACTTCAGCCACCAACCCCGCTTCATCCGCGCCGCATTTGTCTTGAGGCCGTTTGATGGCAATTTTCGATTCCTTCAAAGTCCAAGGCGTTTCAAGCAAATCATTCGGCTGCTGAATTTCCCATGCCACCCCCCAGAACAAAGTGTCCAACATGTCGGAAAACTCATCAACAGGGGGTTGAGAAATGAATCTGCGGACGTGAGCACGTCCGCGTGAGCACTGTCATGCGAAAACGTGTTCAAATGCCGCCGAGGTTTCCGAATACGAAAGCTGAGATCCCCCCTTGCTCGCTGGCATGCGATTTGCACGCGCCAAATCGATAGATCAGATATATTTTTTTCAAAAGCTGCCACTACATTCCCATTACCGAAAAAAACGTAAGCACATGCAAACAAGACAGAACTGCAACGGACAAAAATGTCGTGTCCCGACGCCCCCATCCAAGTGACCTCAAAACTGGCACCCCGCCCACCTGACGGCATCCAAGGCATCACACCAAAATCCCACGTGCCTACTCCGGGGCAAACTTGCGACGGGCATGCCACCAGCACCGCCCAGCAGCCCCCGGCGAAGAAACGTCTTTAGTACCATCCATCCATCAAGGGACGCAAGCACTTCCACATTCCGCCGGCTGCGCCGCAACCATCCTGACTGATGTAACGAACAACTTTGCGCAAAATCATTTGGAGGCAAAAGTGTAGGTCTTTGCGTTTGTTTTGCGCCCGTTCGAAGTCTCAACGACGGCTTCGGTAAGCCATGGGCAGGCCAATTCCATTGCGTGCGGAAACACTGCTCAAATTTCGTCGCGTACAAATGGTTTCCAAATATGTCCTATCAAATGTGAAAAAAATCTATTCTGCACAACCACATCGGACCAATTGTGATCAAAGTGTTTCATTGGTAAATGATTGCGTCATTTCCATGTTGTTGTGACCTCGGAGTTTTTTTCTGCATCAAACCGCATTTTGGCACAACAACACCGTGATGATCAAAATGGTTTTGTGTGAAGGGACATTGAACATGTTTCCATTGTTTCTGACAACATTTGTATTGATTTGATTTGGAAAACATTTTTTACCACGGATCATTCAACAATGTTCAAAGCCCTCGAAAATGAAGGAATCCCCCGTACTTCTTAGTGGCATTGCGAGCGAACGGTTGCAATCATGGGAACAAAGCGAATTTCACTAGTACCGAACTACGTTCACAAACCTGCACGTTTTTTCGAAATTGAATATAGGGATCTTTGACGCAATAATTTCCTCAGGAATGATTTCTAATTGTTTGCCTTCCCGCCAACACATGCACAAGTACATCCTCCGTGCACTCGTTGGATTGATTTGTGTTCGTTTTCCACAACAAAAATGAAGGGCATGAACCAAAAAACCAGAAAACAATGCAAAACAAGCAAACCTTTCATGTTCGCAACATTTTTCTCAAACACAATTTCCATTTCAAGAAATTGTTCACAAATACACTTCTTGGAATTACCGCTGTTTGGGTTCCCCAACCCCGATTGTTGGCAAACTGGTCCACAAAAAAATTACGAAAAAAATCCGTGCATTGTTTCCAAATATCAGAGGTCAAAGCAGCGAGGGAAAAAAACTGAAAACATGTTCGGACAAAAGTGTTTCGAAATTTCATGTAACCAAGAAAGACGTGTAGCGAATACTGCTGGCGCCCCAAACTGGGTCGTCCTGCCAGACTCTGGGGAATTTCTGCAGGACAACGTTTGTGCACCATAATGCCCAGGCCAGCCAGAATGCACGCAGGTAGGGATGATGGGACCAATAGACCATGATTTTTTTGATGTGTTGGTCAGCATGACAACCCAAACGTTGGGCATTCGTTGCACTACATGGTCAAATCTTCGACATGAACTTCGTAAATACGGTTGCCTGTGCACATGCGAATGATGTTACTGGAACCCTTTCAATCCATGCGGGACATGGAAGAAGAACCCTCGACGTCAACGACCAACAACTGAAACTTGCAATCTTGAGGTTGACCACCGAAGCCTGACTTAACCAGTTGCGGCCCATGATAATACAGGAAAATTTGGATGCGAAACGGTGTCAGTTGTCATCCAACTGGTCGATTGAAAAATTCACAAAAACAAGAGGCCACTTGGAACTTGTCGGTTCCGAAATTACGATTTTTTTGCATTTTCTGCCGGCGAACCGCAAAGCGTACCGTCAAGCCTTTCGTTCCCGTTTTCCAGAAAAACAGCCGAAATTGCTAGGATACGTTGGGATTCATGACGTGATGGTTGTGGCACAACCAATGCCAAGCTGTACTGCTGAGCACTTCGATCTGCACATTCGACAAACCAAATTTCCTCGGCAATTCGTCCAGCTGTCCAGGAAAAAGTGCGAATCAATGAAAATTGCAGGCCCATGAAACCGCGGTGTGCCAAATGATTTGTCACCCTGGTAACAACAACATTTTCGAGGCTAACTGGATCAATCCCTTTTCGTCGCTGTGTGTTGTCGCCAAAATGTGCGCAAGCAGATTTTTTCCCCCGACAACATGTCATAATTGATCCGGAGCAATGTCACAATTTTTTGCCCAAACTGCCGCATCCAAATTTGACAGGGTTGCAAGCACCCTCGTTGTTTTGCAGCAGAGAATTTGAGGCCAGGGGTAGGTAACGAAAACTACGATGGCAACTGACAGGAAAAAAACGATAAATTTCCCAAGTTGCAGCCACACTTGTTGTTTTGCAACATAGAACAATTCTGGCAATGATGCTGCCGGTCACATGAAACCACCACGTGAAAAAATTTGATTCATGTTATTGTTATCACGCAACCCTCTCAGAGTTGCTGATTGTATTTGCAAAAGTGCATTTCCTTTCGGCGATACCGTGGGTACCCACCCCAAATGTATGAATGGCACCATGTTTCACAACAATGCCGTCATTTTCGTACGATGAAACGAACTTGTGTCAATTCGTTGTTTGTCGGATATTTTTTAAGACATTGTCCACGACAATTCGTGGGCAGATGAACTAGACTCTACACACAATCAAGTGCATCACCCCTGCATTTTGGCGCAGACATGTTGAACAAACAAATGACAAAACCATTCTGATATCATGAGCTGTTGTTTGAATTCAAAACGATTTTTTTATTTTTCGTCCAGATCGTCATGCGCCCTGCATGACCAAAAAATTGCCAGCGACTGCAGTGTTCACAACCCCCAACCACCAACCCATCAAACAATCAACCGACCCGGCAACGACAACACCAACAACAACCGACGCCATCCAAAACATCCCACACAGTGACAAAACCCGAGCAACACCAAAACCAATGCAGACACCAACGCCAAAAAAATTAACACCAACAACCAACAGACAACCAATAGACAACCAAACAACCAAAAGACCAGACAATCAAACGACCAAACAACCAAACAACCAAACAACCAAACAACCAAACAACCAAACAACCAAACAACCAAACAACCAAACAACCAAACAACCAAACAACCAAACAACCAGGCAACCGAACAACCGAACAACCGAACAACCACACCAAACAAAACAAAACAAAACAAACAAATCAAAGAAAACCTACAACAAATTAAAAATTTACCAAAAATAAATGAAACAAACCAAAAACAAATCAAAACAAACACGATCAAAACCAAAACAAAAAATCAACAAATTGACATCACAAGACAAAAGCCAAAAACCCAAGCAACCAAGCAAATAAATAAACAAGCAACCAAATAAACAAGCAAACAACCAAACAACCAAACAAACAAACAAACAAACAAACAAACAAACAAACAAACAAACAAACAAACAAAAAACCAAACAAACAAACAAACAAACAAACAAACAAACAAACAAACAAACAAACAAACAAAAAACCAAACAAACAAACAAACAAACAAACAAACAAACAAACAAACAAACAAACAAACAAGCAAGCAAGCAAGCAAACAAAACAAAACAAACAAACAAACAAACAAACAAACAAACAGACAAACAAACAAACAAACAAACACGCAAAACAAAACAAAACAAAACAAAACTAAACGACATAAAACAAAACAGAACAAACCAAAACGGACCAAAAAACGAATGGATCAAAACAAAACAAAACAAAACGAAACCAAACGAAACAAAACCACACCAAACAACACTGAACAAAACAAAAAGAAGCAAAACCAAACAAACGCAACCAAACCAAACCAAACCAAACCAAACCGCACCAAGCAAAACAAAACCAAACAAAATAAAACAAGAACCTAAACAACAATAACAACAACAACAACAACAACAACAACAACAACAACAACAA
>VSDK01023782.1:404790-427618 GCA_009767595.1 Symbiodinium kawagutii
CAACAACAACAACAACAACAACAACAACAACAACAACAACAACAACAACAACAACAACAACAACAACAACAACAACAACAACAACAACATGGTCACGGGCAGGTACAAGGCTGCGCGGTCGTGAGCGTTTTGAATTTTGAAGCTGGCATCGGCTTTAATGTTTTGTAGCTCCAAAATCACACTCCTGCGGAGATTTCAAATTCTTGAAGTTTTGCACACTTAGAAATGGTGAAAACAATACCTTCATGTCACATTGATAAACGCAGACATCTGCTGCCAAAAAGCAGGCACCAGAAACTATGATGGACGTGAACCTTCTGCAAGCACAGCACACTTTTTTTTCCAAGATTGCATCTCACGCATAGGTTCAAGACTCTTTAAAGTTGCAAAATGCAAATTAAACTTTGCGATTGTTGTCTTGTCCTTCTGCGCTGTGTTCAAAGAAAACGAAGACAAAGGACATTAATTCTTTTTTTCTGCGAGCGTGCCACTTCTGCATTGGCAGCGGTTATGTGTGACGAGACAAAGAAATCATGGATTCCAATTCATGAGAACATTTTTTTTTGGATAGTGCCCATTGCACACGAAAATGCAATTTACGACTGCAAAAGATTTTTTTGAGATAACACCAAGCAAACCAAGCAAACAACGGACCAAACAACACAACGAGCAAACTCCGCACTTGTACATCTCAGAAGTCAAATCAACCATCATCATCTTGGTTCGTCAAATGCAATTTCTGTCTTTCAACATCCATGGTTGCATCATGACTGCAAATAATTTCTGAAATCCATTGCTAGTTGCTACATCTCCCACTCACAGTTTTGTGCAAAGAAAGGGAAAGCGATCTGTGTTAAGATTGACAGAGCAGATGCGGAACAAAGAAGGAGGCTCTAGCTAACCCCGTCCACCCACAAAATCACAAAGTGAATCAATCCATGACGCTACATCAAAAAACCAACACAAGAAAGCGATAAAACGTGTTCAGGGTGCCAAAGTGCAACCTGCCACTTGAAAGAACCAGCAGAAGAGTCAATGGAAGATCATAAGAACAGCAATTGTGCTGCCAAAGAATTGCAAACTTTCAGTCGCGCAGCAAGCCATAATTGCTACTTTAGTTCAACTGTTTCCTCGCCAGGCCAAGACACCGTTGTTTGCTGAACAACAACAAATTGTCCGCGTCGATTTGGCAGAGAGGCAGCAGCCTTTTTTCACCTTTCATTTGTCGCAAACGTGAGGACGGGTTTTCATCCAACTTGGCAGAAGCTTTTTTGTCTTTTTTTCTTCCAGTTTTTTTTTTAGGGAACGGATTTTGTTGATGTCTCCAAAAAAAACACTTCTGTTGGCTTTTGTGGGAATTAGCTTGCAGGTGCGCAACTTGACTTGCTGGTACAAGTTTGTTGAGATTGGAATGGAGATTTGTAAGGCAAGGACACAGCTTCATGGACTTGACTCGCATAACAGTTGGTTACCACTCTAAAACTGATAAGCTGCCAACTCAGCGCTAATTTGCTGGCAAAAAGAACAGACACACACAACTGCGTCGCTTAGTTAGTTCCCCGTGAAGTTGCGTCTTGTCTTGACAAGATCCACAGCTTTCCTGAGAAGGCCCAAAGTATGGAAAGAAGGGAGCCGAGTTGAAGAAAAAAATCGCCGTCCTTGCTTTCAATGGTCCGAAACAACCTGCAATTGTTTCATCTACTTGCAAAAAACAGTTTGACCTGCCCAAGGACAACACGCTCTGAAGTGAGAAGACTTGTTTATGCAGGAGTGGACGTTTGCATAATGGTGGAACAAACCTCTTTGGCGTGCCTGTGTTGTCTTGCTCTGCTCTCTTTTTGGGTCTTTCTGTGTTTTGGTTGCCAATCGACCCAAAATTTGGCAGTTGGCAGCAGTCACTGTGGTGTATTTGAGGCAGTGGTAGCAGTAGGAAGCTGATCCGGCCGGGGAAACTGCAAAAGATCCAGGAAGCCTTGGAAGCCGCCAGAGGCAACAGGCACAGTACTTGGATGGTTTTGACTTGTCTTGATTGTAGTTTGTTTTGAATCTTGAAGCTTGCGGTCGTTTGACTTTTCAAGTTGAATTGAATTTGCTTTGAGAAGAAGTGGAACTTTAAGAAAGAGTTTGGAACACTTAAGTCGTTTGAAGATCTTCTTAAGGAAGATTGAACTTGAGACGTTGTTGAACCGATACCGGCTTAGCTCAAGAACCCGAGTGAAAAAGAGGTGCTGCGCCGCTCTGAGTTTTTCATATGGTAGCGGAGCCGCTGAGATCTTAAGAGGTGAGGGGCAAACGCTTAAAAGAGATTTGTGTGATCCTGAAAAAAAGAAAGACGTCAGAGAAAGAGCTGGACAGCTTGTGATGGCTATTGATGGAAGTGGTCCTGGTAATGGAAAGGTATCAGGACATGTTCCTGGAGATGGTACTGGAGCGGTTCCCATGTCACCACAGAGAGATGATGGCAATGGAGTGGCAGGAGTGGATCTGTTCCGGCTATACCTGCAATGAATGCTGGATCCCCTTCGATGCCACCTGGAATCACAGTAGACCCTCTTCAGAGAAACAATCCATGGGCAGGCTTCGGAAATCTATCGTAATCCAACTTGAGTTCGGTCACATTCTTCCCCATGACACCTACGGCTTGTGCTGGTATCCTTCCAGGAAGTAGTGGCTTTGTGACTCCACCAGGTACTGGTGGTGGAAGTAGTCCCAACGTAGGAGGAATACTTTCAGGAGATCCTTCAGCAAACCCTTCAGCGATTCCTTCAGCCATTGGTGGTTTCACTTATGGGATGCCACCTGGATTTTTGGATGGCAGTGGAGTTGGAAACCCTGGTCAACCTGGAATTTCATCCACTGGAGGTGGTCCGAATAAATCCGGTATTGGACATCCGGATCCAATGATGGCCATGATGGCACAGATGTTGCAGCAACAGATGGTGCTGACTCAAGGGCTGATGAGGCTCATCCAGAACCAGAACCAGCCTGGAAGTCAAGGAAGTCAACAGCTATCACAGCAAGCACCAGTGCAGACTCTGGGTGCTGCGTCTAGCAATGGAACAACAGAGAAGCTATCGATGGACACCAAGTGGATCCCGGCGATGCCCGTGCCGGAGTGGAAGCAGTGGAGCGCAAGGGCAAAGGAAGTGAGTGGATTTCGGATGTGGCTTGACAAGTTCATCAGCTGGATCAGCCTTTTGCGCGACCAGTACGGTCCTGAGGTGCAGGAGGCACTCAGATTTACCACCGAGGTGTGCCTTCAGGGCGCTGATCAGCAGCTGAGATCCCGACGCCTTTTCCATTTGCTTCAACAGAGCTTCGCTGGGTGCTCGAAGGTTGACAACCTGATCAGAAGCCAAGTGGTGAGCCAAGGTGTACACGAATCCAATGGGTTCGAACTTCTGCGCCTGCTGCGAAGGGAATTCGCAATATTCACCAGAGGTGAAGCGCTGCACTACCGCGAGGCGGTCATGCGCTACACTGTGAGCAAGCCGACGGTGGATGGGCTGATGGAACCCCGTCGCGAAATCCAAATGCAGGTAGAACACTACCATGTGATGCTGGATGCATCACTGGTGGCACCAACGCTTCAAGACCTGCGCCTCAGTGAAGGCGACCAGTTCCTGGTGTACATCCGCAACCTCCCGGAGCGAGTCAGAGAGCACATCCAGATGGTGGTCGGAGTTAGCCACCCATGAGCGCTATGTCAGGTCGCGCGTAGCAGCGACTGATGACAAGCTGCGGGCAGTAGACAGAGATCGCTGCAAGCACTGTGGGAAATCTGGACATAGCGAAGACCAGTGCTGGGTCAAGTACCCAGACAAGAAGCCATCGAAACTTTCGAAGCCTTCAGGAGACAAGACTGCCGATCCGAAAGCCAAAGCCAAGGGCAAAGGAAAAGATGCCAAGCGCAAGGGCAAAGCAAAAGGAAAAGGAAAAGGAAAGGGCAAGTCCAAAGGCAAAGGAAAGGGAGGCAAGCTCCGAGGAGTTGAGGATGAGGAATGGCCAGGAGAAGAAGAATGGGATGAAGATGATTGGTGGTACTGGTATCTAGGAGATGAATCTGCAGATGGTGTTGGTGCGGAAGAAGAGATTGAGAAAGAGCCTGGGCAGGAAGAACAGGAAGTGACGATGATGATCTGAGATGCTGATGCTGATGCTGATGCGCTGCCGCAGGGAGAAGCTGTACTGAACGCGACTGAGGTAGGCCTTAGATCCATGACCGGTGTAGCAAATCCCACAGCCATGTGGTTGGTAGATTCAGGTGCAACCTGTCGCATTGTGGCCAAGCGTTGGGTCAGACATTATAAAGTGTCATACAAGTATCCCGGACCTCCACCGATCCTGAAAGGTGCAGGCAATCATCCATTGCCAACGCAGTCTATGGTAGACCTTAGGTTCCATGTAGGCAAGACTGAAGTGACCATGAAGAAGGTAGTGGTGGCTGACATTGATGTGAATGTTTTGTCCACCTATTCTCTCAAAGAGATGGGATGGAAGACTGTTTTGTCAGGTGTCGAGGAGTCAGGTCTGTACTGTGGAAAGGTTCGATTTCCGTTGGAAGTCTGTGACAGGGCATGGTGGCTTGAGGTGATTCCAAAAAGTATGGGAGGACCCAAGGCCGGGAAAATTGGGAAGAAGGGTTCCAAGCCGGTACCTATGGAAGTCAACACTGTTGGTGTTTTGAGAGAGAGCATTGTGACCACTGACAGCGCAGACCCAGCATTGAAAGTTGCAAAACAGATTGAACTTCGAGCCGTTGACATTTCTTTGAGAAGCCCTTTGAAAGCTGAGGAACTTGTTGCTAAGGCATCTAAGGAATCAGCTAAGGTTGATTCAGCTTTGACAACGTCTGGACCCCAGAAGCAGAAGCCTAGGAGTAGGAAGCCAGGTAGTGAAGTGAAAGTCGTTCAGCCAGATTTGCAATCCTTCTCGTATGTGTGTAGGATGATTTCCTTTGGAAGTAGGTACTGCTTTGAGAATCAGAGTTCAGAGTCATCGTATTCTCATGCTGTGTTTTATGAAGAGCCCAATAGCGAAAATGTGAATTACTTTGATTTTGATTCAGTGGATGTGGAAACCCGTGACTGGTTTGGAGACCATGGACATGCAGGAACCACATGTGAATCCATGAATCTAGGAGTGGACATCTTTCATGATTGCATTCAAGACTGCATTGATTGCGTTGCAGTGTTGAGTGAGTCGAGTTCAGAGGTCTTTGAAGATTGCTTTGAACATACGTATGTTGATCCAGAATTCCAGTGTAGGATGTTCATGGGTGTTCCCCAAGAAGTCGAAATCGATGATTCAGAAGGTGAGGCAGAAGGAGAAGAGGAGATCTTTGGAGATGACATCCTCGGTGATGATCTTGAAAATGATTCAGGATATACCCCAAGCATTGCTAGGTCAGATGAAGCTCGGGATCATGTAGACCCAGTTGAAGTTCCTGCCCCCTTTGGGCCAGAAGAGTATGAAGGGCCAGAGGGTTCAGATCTCGAACTGGAAGTTCCCCAGTTGATGGGAGATCTTCTCTGGGAACATGAATGCAGAGGCCATTGGCCATATGACAAGGGTTGTAACAGTTGTGTTCAGGCCCGTGGTAGGACCCCAGCTCGTCGACGAAAGCAGGTTGAAGGGGATGGCACTTCTGCTGATCTTGCTGGAGATTTGATGTACATTGCAGGTAGGCACTGGAAGATCCTTGTTTTGTTGATGATTCAAACCGGTGTTGCTGGTATGGTTGTTCTTGGTGGTGATCGTGGATACCAAGTCAGTTGTGTCGGTTTTGAATGAGATTGGTGTAGGAGGTTTGAATCTTGAGGTTGCGACGGACAATGAGCAGTATCTCGTCAACTTGATGGAGAGATCATTGCGAGCAAGCGCATGTCGAAATTTTCATTGGAGAAACATCTCAGAGTGTAGACCCCAGACCAAAGGTGTGGAGAGAATCATTTGTATCATGAAGGAAGGTTTGTTTACCAATTGGTTGTGTTTGGAATGCAAGGTCAGGGCAAGGCTAGCTCTTGAGTCACCATTGTTTGGTTGGCTAGTAGGTCATGTGTATCGCGCTCACAATGCCCACTGTCGCAAGCTGAAGGGAGGAACTCCCCTCGAGATGATGAGAGGCAAGAGAGGAGGACAACCCCCTAGAAGCTATCCTTTTGGAATCCTTGGATATGCCAAACCTGTTCATGCTCGAGATTGGATTGGTCATCGGTTGGTGTTGTGTGCTTACTTGGGATTGAGGTTCAATACTGGTGGTGGTTGTCTTGTTTACCTTCTTCAACCGGATGCCCAAGGGCGTCGAGTGATCATCAAGGCCCACCCTTTTCGACCCAGGAATCAGGAACCATTCTATGATGTTGAGGCTTTGTTCCCACTCATGGCAGGGATTGTTCCCGAGCAGTCTGGACCCCTTGAAGATCAACCCAATGCATCACCCTTCCCAAAGGTTGAGGTTCCATCGGAGGATCCCGTTCCACCACTTCTTGATGAAGAGGCCGGTTCAGGTGACGTGGAGGTTGAGGAGAACGTCCCAGGAGGAGAACGTCCCAGGAGGAGAAGGCCCACAACCCCTGAAGGTTTTTCAAATGCCAGGTGAACCCAGGCAGTCGTCAAAAGAAGAAGAAGAAGAAGTCTTTGCAGGCAGTCGTCAAAAGGTCGCTGAAAGCTTGAGCCGTGTTTTGAAAGAAAACAAAAGATCCTTGCAATCTCTTTTCCTAGGTTGAGTTCATGTCCATTTTTAACCCCAGTCTTTTCCCTAGACACTGTACCATCTAAAAGATGATAGCTGTGTGGAAAGTGAAATTATCCAAAGGATATTCTTCGCAATCCCCCTAGGTTTCTTTGACTGAGGTCCTCTGTGAACATGTCCTAGATTGTTTTGTTTCTTCTTCCTAGAGTTGCAAACTTTGTTGAAGCAGTTCGTTTGTGGTTGTTTTGAAAACTTGAGTGTTCTGTTCTTCTTTTTCTGCGTGCTCATGCTTCTGCTACCATTTACCCGAGGATGACTTTCAAGAGAAAAGGATGTGCAAACCGTGATGCCATCCAAATGGTGTCCTTGAGACACCATCTCAAAGAAAAGTCTGAGGGTAACCTTGAAACCTTTGTTGACTTGTGGAGCTGTTGGAACTTTGAAACTCTCTTTGTTCTTTGATTGTGGTGACATGTTGAACTCGCAAAGTGTCCAGAGCTTAAGAGTCAGGAGCTTAGTTGACGATTGCCAGGACCTTAGTTGTATAAGTCCGAGCTTTAGTGTTGAACGAGTTCTGGAAGGTTCTCCAGGTGAGGTAAAGGTTATGGAACCGAGAAGGGGTGTGAAAGTTAGGAGACCTGTTTGTGCAGGAATAGGTACGTTTCCATAACACTTTGAAATTAATTCGTTTGACTGAGTAAGGATCGGTGAAGGTACCTCTTTGGGTCCCTGTGTTGTCTTGCTCTGCTCTCTTTTGGTCTTTGTGTGTTTTTGTTGCCAACCGACCCAAACTTGGCAGTTTGTGTCAGTAGTCACCATAGTGTATCATAGGTAGTAGTAGTAAACCCATCTGGTAGGACTGTATAGGATCTAGGAAGCCTAGGAAGCCGCTAGAGGCAGTAGGTGTAGTATCTTGATAGTTTTGACTTGTCTTGATTGTAGTTTGTTTTGAATCTTGAAGCTTGAGAGTTTTTTGATTTTCTAACTTGATTTGAACTTGCTTTGAGAAGAAGTGGAATTCTAAGAAAGAGTTTGGAAGACTGAAGTCGTTTGAAGATCTTCTTAAGGAAGATTGAACTTGAGACGTTGCTGAAACGATACCGGTTTGGCTCCAGAACCCGAGTGAAAAAGAGCTGCTGCGCCGCTCTGCGTTTTTCATATCCCAAGCTCAACAGCACCAGGAATGATGAACCATTAAGAATGCCCGCTACTTTTGCGGATAGCAACAAAACTCTTTGAGGAACCCATCGGATCATCATTCAATAGCAGACCTTGCCGCAAGGCAACGCATCAAAACAAAGCATTTCCGATCACGGATCATTCCCAACCAGCTTTTGCAACATCAACTAGAACCATGGTAAAACCGAGTGAATTCACATTTGCATCAACCAAAACATGCATCAAGCAAGCTTCGCCCGCAACTGAGAGCAAGTTGATGCGACTTCCCTGTTATCACTTCCGCATGGAATAAAGCTACCAACAAGATATTGATGCGACTTTCCGCACTGACAGTACATGCAAGTAATTTCAAAAGGGTCAACAATCCTTGTTCCGAAGGGGAGGCCTCTTGGTTCTTTGTGTGTGTCTCGATGTTTCATGGTGGTTGCTGCAATTTTGGTCGGAGTTGGGCAAAGCATGTTGGGGTGCATGTCGTTGAGGAACACTTCCAGCTTCGTTACATCTGGTTGAATGCGCTTGAAGAGCGACGTCTGCCTTTCTTTCAGTTTTTTGTACAGAAAAGTCTTAAGAGAGATGTCTCTGTTGATGACTTTTTAAGGATTGGGATCGTTAAACGCTATGTAGTTCTTACTCGTGATCGCAGCCACCAGTGTTAAAGGCGGCGCTCTTGGAGAAAAAAGGAATAGATTTTTGAATTAGATTTTTGGTCAACGTTTGCAACGTTGTTGGAAGAAATGGGGACTTTTTGGAATCAACCTTGACATTTACAACGTTTTTAGCATGTTTGGAAATCATTTGAACACCTCTGGCTCAGTTTGACTTCTGCTGCGATGTGTTTGAAGACTAAAAGCTGTTTACGGTGATAGATCGGACGATCTAAACTGCGGGTGTGACGTGTTTGGATCAAAGATGCTGGTTGGTACAGTTTGCGACAACTTTCAACGCTGTGACACTGTGTCGAGAGCTCAAGCCACCACGAGTTTCACTTCAGAAATTTCACAAAGGTTTTCAAATTTGGCTGAGGTTGAATTTGGTGTCCGTGTCATCCGTGTCCATGTGAAAAGCCTGGAGCTGTGCCTGAAAGTTGTGCTTGTGACTGGTTGTTACGTTGGACTTGTGAGTGATTGGGAGTTTCCTTAGCTTGTGTTGGCTCGAGAGAAGATAATCAACAACTCCATTGAGGGAATTGCAAGGGGCAAGGTAAGATTCCCTTCGTTCTCTATGCCATGAATTGCTGGATCGTCATGCAATGAGTGTATGCTCCCTGGATAGGTCTCGAGTTGCTCACGAGTTTACAGCCCACAGTGGAGGATGAGGACATATTTCAGTTGTGCCCTCAGACTAGCGCATGTGCGTTCCTGGTAGAAGCACTTACAATCATGAGTCAGTGGTCAGGGATTTTGTTTGCCTGTTCTGGGCATGGCTTTCGAAATGTTGGCTCGCTTTGGATGGAGGGGGGGCTGGGCCCCCCCCTGCTTTTTGGCTCGCTTTTACGTTGTACATATTTTCGCCCTTGCTTTGCGTACAGCAGAAGTATTAGGACCGTTCCTTTCATTGGATGTACGAAGATGCTGCTTTGGGAAGTTATGGGCTTGCAATTTCAAGTCGGTGGGAAGACGCAACAACTGGATGGCTTGCAGCGGATTCAAATAAAGATGCAAAAAAGATTTTAAGACGCTGATGCCTGGATGGTCGTCTTCTGAGCAGAGTGAGTGCGGAGTGTCACACGTTTCACCTACCTTTCAGTTAGCGTTTGGATTTGTATGGTAAGATGATGACTGTGTGTCGCTGGTTTGGTTTTTGGTTGCTTGGTTTGTTTGGTGCCCTTGTTTGCTTGTCGTTTTTGTTTTGGTTTTAGCTTTTCATGTCATCATTCTTGCTTGTACATTTAATTAGTGAACCCGCGGCTTAGCTATTGCAGTCTAACCGGACAATCAGTGACCTGTGTTTTGTGCACGTGAGGCGCTTCCTGGGAAAAAAACCATGCGTCACCCTCGGCGTGTGCCTTCGAAAGCAGCGCGCGTTCTCCGCAGAACACGATGCTTGCTAGTGCAGCCCGACCGGATGCACCTCGGAGAGGAGCGTTGCGATGTGCAAAACGCCATCCGGAAATGTCATGTTTTGATTATTGTCAATTGTGATTCATAATTAGATATTAGTCATGAATTATCAATCATCAACCATCCATCACCAATCATGAGCCAACCATCCGTCAGCAGCCAACAATCATCAATCATCGGTCATGAAATATCATGATTCATCAATAGTCAATCATCAGTCATGACTCCTCAATCATCAATCATTAATCAGCAGCCGTCAAACACCAATCATCAACCAACCATCAATCATCAGCCAGCCAAAAAACATCAGTCATCAACAGCGAGT
The DNA here is from genome assembly GCA_009767595.1 of Symbiodinium kawagutii. NCBI lineage: Eukaryota > Dinophyceae > Suessiales > Symbiodiniaceae > Symbiodinium > Symbiodinium kawagutii. Next base: position 415,049 of record VSDK01023782.1, read on the forward strand.
CATCAGTCATCACCCATCAATCGCCAATCGTTGATCAGCAATCATCAATCATCAACCATCAACCATGGACTATCAACCGTCAACCATCAATCGCCAATCGCCAATTTTTAATCATCAACCGACAATGACCAATCATTAGTCATCAATCATGAATCATGAAATATAAAACATCAATTCACAACATCAACAACTTCGAATCAAAATTTTTCTTTGGCAAAAGTGATGGTTTACTGGTATGGCTTAGGCGCGATTCGGTTGAGCAAACGTTTTCATTGGCAGCGTTGGTGTTTTGGAGGTGTTTTGTGGACAAATGTAAAACAATGTTTGATATCGGAGTTGAGGACAAGGCATGCGAAACTGCCTACATGGGCCGGGGACAAGGCTCTCAGACCCCCGTGGTGGGGTGGGTGAATGCTTTGATTCCTCAAAATTTGAAAACAAGGAAAAAATTGACACTACGTAATCATTCTATTGTGAGTTTATCCAGAATGCCATCATCATCATCATCATGATGCAGCTCTTCGCAGAAGATCGAATTGTCATGGATGATACTTTCAGAAATCTTGGATTTCGGGTCACACAGAATTCCGTCCATGGTAGCATTTCCTTTCAAGTGGTGGGCGGGTGGGGCCACTGTGTTTCACAGCATGCTCCAAAAGTGAGTTGGGGGGTTCGTTTGGCCATGGATGACGAGGCTGAAGAGGTTGTTTCTTTGCCAAGTGTGGAATCACATAGCTGGGAGTTTCCTCCGTTACCTCCTGGAATAGTTGATTCTGCCGGACCTTCCCATGCTGTGGATGTCGAAGCTGTAGATGATGTTGTACACAGTGGCATTCTTCCTTTGAGTTGTAACGATTCCGTTCGTCCCAGCCCTAGCATTGCAACTGGTTTGGAAGATGAGTGCATTGCTGCATGTTATGACAATGTGGCCAGTAGCTCAGCTTGTACTGTGTGTGCGAGTCAATGGAAACTTGGAGTCAGTGCACATGTTGGGCAATTTGCTTCTTTACCTAGAGAGCTAAAGCTGCCTTGGGAGACTGGAGTGATGGCAAGTATCTTTGGTGATCAGACCACTCTTCCTGCGTTGCGTTTACAGCTTCCAGAGCCAGACAGACCATTGCCGGTACAAGTTGCAACTGTTGATCCAGTGACAAGCGTTGTTTCAGATGTGCCTGCAGATTCCTGTTTTCAGAAGGCGGTGCAAAACTTGAGAGATCTCGAGTATTTCCAGGACAAGCAGCGCAAATTAGAACTTGCTTGCGGACATTGGTTAGAATTGTTATCCTGCAATTGGTCTGCCTCTGGAGTAGGTGTCATAGTTGCCCTTGATATGCAATCAGACTGCACAGGCGCTACTGCGTATGAATCATTGAAGGCTGCTTTCGGAGTCAAGAGCCCCAACACAATTTTGAAACGTGCTTCGAGTATGAGACGATTCTTTCGCTGGCATTCAGAACATGCTTTGAATGGTGATTCTTCTGTTTCAAGTCCTTTGCCTCTTGTTGAACAACAGGTTTGGGAGTACTTCCTATGGCTGCGTCAACAACGTGTGGCTGCGGGCAAAGGATTCACGACTGCTGCTGAGTTCTTGGAAACTGTGAGGTTTTGCAAGTTTACAGTACAATTGTATCAGACAGAAGATGTACTTGAATCAAGAAGAGTGTTGGGCTTTGCAGCGATCCAAAGGAATTTGAAAGGACCTATGAATCAAGCTCCTCCTCTTGAGATTGTTCACCTTCAGCAACTGCACTGGATTCTGCGTGAAGCTGCTTGCTTAGTGGACAGGCTTGGGGCAGGCGTGATGCTGATTTGCGTGTACGGCCGTGCAAGATGGTCAGACTTGAGATTCATTCATCGCGTGTCTTTGGAAGAGGGTCGAAGTGGCTATTTGACATTGTACACTTCTGAGCACAAGACATGCAATACTGGTGCAAGACGTGAACAGTTTCTTCCATTGGTGGTTCCAGTGCGTGGCATCACTCAAGAAGACTGGGTTGAGACATTCTTGAAGGTTTATGAGCAATGCGGACTTGATATCAACAAGGTGCCTCTTGGTCCTCTGCTTCCGGCTCCGAGGCAGGGTGGCATGTTTGGGGCTCGTCCACTTTCGACAGGTGAAGCTGCAAAATGGCTGAAGCTGTTGCTTCACGGCACTCCCAATCATGACAGCTTTAGAGCCCATTCTCTAAAGACCACATTGCTGGTGTGGTCTGCAAAGGCAGGTCTTGAGAAAGAGGTTCGTGCTGTGCTCGGTCACCATGCTAGTGCTCTGGAGGGATCAGAAGTTATTTACAGCCGTTTCTTGCAAACAAGAGCTTTGAGAAAGCTGTGCATGCTCTTACATCGAGTAAGACTTGGGCTGGGCATTGAGACTGACCCCATGGCACCGAATCCTTTTGCTACACCAGTGGGTTTGGCTGGGGGTGCTCCTGTGACTCCTTTTGTAGCACCACGGGCCCCATGCACTCCAAAGCCCATTGCTTCGAAGTTGGCTGAACCTCAAGAGATTTTGGATGAAGTGCTTGGAGAAGTGAATGTGCAAGAGGATCTAGAGAAGGTCAAGGAAGAAATTCTTGACGATACCCAAGTTGCTGATGCTGCAGACCAGATTTCACTTTTTGATTTGCGTTTGGTGAATCAAGGTGTTGTTGCTATCGAAAGTTCCTCGGGAAGCGAGAGTGACAGTTCATCAGACTCTTCTTCATCGACCTCGGATGAGCCAGTGGTGAAGGCCCCAGAAGTTTCTTCTTTTTCAGAGTCAGCTCCTGAAGGATTTCGTTTCTTCAAGCGCAAGAAGAGCGCCATCATGCACAAAGTAAAGGCCAAGGCTAATGTGACTGCTTGTGGAGTTGCCTTGACTTCTTTGCAGGAGATGCCAAGAATTCTTACTGTGCGATGGCCGAAATGTTTGAGGTGTTTCCCGAACAACCCAGACAGGTTGCGAAGCATAGGAGACCTCAATGAAGCATTGGGCTCAGCTTTAAAGAGAGCACGAGCCAAGTGATCTGAAGCTTTGATGTGTGTGCAAAAATGGGGTCCGCTAAAGAGCCTTGAAACCCCTTTTCGCACTATGGTGCATTTCAGGAGTCATGCACACTCACGTCAGTTGAAATTTTCTGGAATGCCAGTTACTTGTGGTTCAAGCAGTGTCCTGAGGGAGCTTGACATAGCAGACAGCTGCAAGCATTCTTTTTAGCTTAAGAGCAACTAAATTCTTTAAGAAGATCTTCTATCGTTTGGCACTCAGCTTTTGACTGTTTTATTTTGCACACGTTTTGACAGACACTTGGATTTTGCATGAGCTTTGATGTTATTTCCACTTTCTTTTGCATCTGCACTTGCCTCCTTGTAGCGGCCATGACTTCACTGCTGGAGAGTACAGCTCATTTCGAAGATAGATGCATACAGCTAGGATTGAACAATGCCTTTGTGACTGCCTTGGACAATGCAGGCATCAATTGCCTCTCAAGGTTGGCCTTCGCTGTTGGTCAACCTGGACAAGCGATCCAGGATGGGGATGTGACGAATTTCCTCACAGGTGCGTTAGCAAGGGCTCCAACACTTGCTGAAACAACCAGCTTGAAGCATTTAACATTTGAGGCTCACACATACCTTGTAGCTTCATTGCGCCAGCAGCTGGAACATTCAGATGATGCCCAGCCTCGAAAAGTAGCCTTTGCAGAAAGGAATCAACGAATGCAAGCATTGCGCAATCAACTTGGAGGTTTGTCCATCACAGGTGAGTATGAACCTTCGCATGGCCTTTTGGACAGATGCTGCGCCATGTTCGACCAGAATTCTTTGAAGTGGTTGGAGCCCTCAGTTTGCGTTTCTAGATCTTTGGAAGTGCAAGGAGCCAGCAAGTCTCGTGAACTCACGTTGGAAAAGGGTTCATTGATCCTAAAGAATGAGGACAAACAAACATGTTCCACTGACAGCGAAATCAAGTTGCATTATGCTTTGACACGTAGAGCAGTGGCATTTGCATTTGCTCGAATGATGAGCTACGAGCAACATTGCATGTGGGAGCAATTCCTGTTCGAAGCCTTGCGCAGGGAAGTGCCTCCAGGATATCAGAAAGCTATGCTGTCCCAGTTGGTCAGTTGTGATAAAGCTGCATGGGCACGACTTGCTACACAGAATGTTTCTGTCCGAGAAGCTCCTGATGGTTCTTTCCCTTTAGGCATTGCGTTGCTTGCATTGAGGCATGATCCTGCAATCACGTTGTTCCTGTCTCCTTTGGCAAAGGCCCCAGTGAACTTGAAGTCATTTGCATCTCGACCAGGTCCATATCACGAACGTGAGCAGAAGCAGGCATCCAAATCCAAAGGGAAGGGCAAAGGCAAGACGAAAGCTCCTCCCATGCCAGCTGAACTTCGTGGAAAATACCATAAGACTAGTTCCAATGAACCGATTTGCTTTGCCTACAATACTGCTGCCGGGTGCCCCTACAGTGACACAGTTCAGCCTGGAGGAAAGTGCCCCAAGGGATTGCATGTGTGTTGTGAGCCGAAGTGCCAGCAGCCGCATTCTCTGCAGCAGCACAAATGACTAGGTTCTGGAACCTCGCAATGGCACGGTTTGCGCATTGAGCAGTTATACATGATAGAAGTGTTTGCTGGATGTGCAGTTTTGACTTCAGTTGCCAAATCTTTCGGTTTGGGAGGAATTGCGATTGACAAAGTGCGCAAGGCCGGTGCTCGAACCACAATTTTCCAATTGAATTTGTTGAAAGAGACAGATCGCAAGCTTTTGTGGGAATGGCTTTCTTCGCCATTGCTACTCTACGTGCACTTCGCTCCGGTGTGCGGAACGGCAAGCAAGGCCCGTGAAATCCATAGGCCTGGAGTTGCCAATTTGCCAAAGCCACTACGTAGCCTGGAATTCCCTTTAGGACTTCCTACTCTGACACAGGAGGAACAGTTGCGAGTGTCTTTAGCAAATGAGCTTTTCAATGTCACCTGCGACATGTTTGATTTCTGTGTTGCTCGTGGAGTTTTTGCTTCAATAGAGAACCCCAAAGGTTCTTACTTTTGGGTTTTGCCCAAAGTGCTTGATTTGCTTCGACGGCATAGCTTGTTCGCTGCAGATTTTCAAGCTTGCATGTATGGATCGGAAAGAGATAAGTGGACAAGAATAATGGCTTCTTTTCAACAGATTGAACAAATGAGCGTGGAATGCAATGGAATGCACACCCACAAAGAATGGGGCTTCACCTTCAGCCCCAGTGGAAAGAAAGTGTGGGCTACCGCTGAAGAATCGCAATACCCACGACAGCTGTGTTTGGCTTTGATACACATAGTGTTACAACTTGCCCATTCTTCTGGTGTGATTCTCAAGCCTGACTGTCTTACAGATATTTTGCAACACCCCTTGGAAACTGCACGCGCTGCTCAGATAGCAGTTGGTGTTCAACCTCGAGGCAACAAGTTGCCTCCCATTGTGCCTGCTTTTCGACAAGCTGCCACTTTTCTTGCGCAAGGCCCTGCCGATATTCCTTGTGCTCTCATGGGAAAACTGGAGAATGATGTACAATTGCATACTGAGGAACGACAGCCTGTTATCGTTCCCAAAGCTTCACGCCTTCTTCGTGCAGGTTTTGTGCCCGACTCATCAAAGGGGGTGGATCGGGAGTCTGATCACAAAAAGGTGCGCTTGGACAATCACGTTGATCTCTCATACAAAGCGGTGTTTGGGCTTCCTTGGGACTGTGAATCTTTCATCAGAAAAGCTGCTGAAGTTGGGCACCCTCAAACGTACAATCATACAGTGCCACATGACTTGAAGATAGCTCTGGATAAGCAAACCGAATGGACTGATGAGCAGTTAGCCCAATATCGCATTCATTGGTGTCGGAAGTGGCTAAAGAGAGCCAAAGACCTTGAAGCTCAAGAAGCAGAGGATGCTGCAAAAAGAGACAAGCATGTGAGGGACACTACAAAGCATAAGCGAATTCTGCTTACCGAAGAAATCCTTCGAAGCCTTGAGTATGAAGACATGGATGCGTTGGATTTGCTTCGTAAGGGTTCTACTCTGGCTGGTGATATTCCTAAGTCATGCATTTTTCAGTCTTGTTTCAAGCCTGGGCTTCTCACGGTGGATCAACTGACTTCGGAGTCCAATCTGCGAAACAAGGTTGTTATGGCTTCTTGCTCGAGCAGTGGCGTTGAGGAAGTTGACAAGACACTGCTACAGGAGACTCAAGATGAAGTTCAACGAGGATGGGCCGTTGGTCCAATACAACTTCCGGATGATGGCATTGTTTCAAAGCGTTTTCCTCTGGTACAGAAAAACAAAACACGAATGATTGATGATTTCTCGATTTCTGGAATTAACGATACAGCTGCGACTGAGAACAAAGTGGATTTACACATGGTAGACACTTTTGGGGCGGTGGTGAGATCTTTCTTCAACAGCTGCGCTGAACTTGGCCGCCCTAGCGATTTGGTAGCTAAGACCTACGATCTTAAGAGTGCCTACCGCCAGGTGCCCATCAGATCTGATCATTTGAGATTTTCTTACTTTTGCGTGTACAACTGGATTCAGCAAAAACCGGAAGTGTACCAGCTTCTGACTCTTCCTTTCGGTGCCACTCACAGCGTTTACAGTTTCCTTCGATTGGCTAGGATGTTGTACACCATATGCGCAAGAGGACTGTACCTTCTCACAACGAATTTCTACGATGATTTTATTCTTGCATCCCAACCTGCATGCGTTGAACCGGCGAAGAACTCAATGGAACTGGTGTTTCTGTTGACAGGTTGGGAGTATGCTCGATCAGGTTCGAAAGCAACTGACTTTGGCGTGGTGTGCCGTGCTCTTGGAGTGGAATTCAACCTGAAGTCCTCTGGCGAAAGGATTTTGACAATACAGAATACTGAACAGCGTGTAAATGATCTGGTGACCATTATTGATGCTACACTGCAAAAAGGTTCCATCGGGAAACAAGAGTGCTTGATGTTGCGTGGGAAGCTGGGATTCGCTGACTCTTTTCTTCATGGCAGGATAGGAGCCCTTTTACTTAAACAACTTTCAGAACAGGCGTACTCCAGATCCAAATCTCTCTCCTTGGAGCTTGTTGTTTCTCTGCAAATCATGAAGTCTCGACTGGAATCCGCTAAGCCTCGAACGGTGACCGCGCAGAAGATGAAAAACTGGTTTGTCTACACTGACGCCTCGTATCAACAAGGTGACCGCACTGGTGGTCTTGGTGCAGCGCTGTTTGATCACGATGGCAACTGCAAGGCTTGGTTTGGGATTCCATTGGATGCTGAACTCTGCAAGAAGTTCGGGTCACATGATAAGGATACAATCATTTATGAGCTTGAACTGGTGGCTACAATATTCGCTGTGTATTTTTGGCGTGATACAATTCGAGATGGTTTACAAGTTGTTTTCGGAGACAATGACAGTGTGCGATTCTCTTTGATCAAGGGCTCTTGTCTCAGTGCTTGTGGAATGAAGATGTTAAAATTTCATCTGAAACTGGAAGCTCATTCGAATCTCTGCGCATGGTACGCGCGTGTACCAACTGAAGCCAACATAAGTGACTTTCCTTCACGTGGCCTTTCACATCCGCTTCTCATACGCTCCCTTGATGTTTCTGAGTTGGCTGCCAAAACTTTCAACGAGACCCTTGCTTCGATCTTGGAAGGCCAACTTGGTTAGATGGGGGTGTGCAGGCAGTTGGCCCCCAAATCGTTGTCAAAAAGGAGCGCATGCGAATGTGTGGCCAAAGTGACAGACTTGACGATGCAGCTCTTCGCAGAAGATCGAATTGTCATGGATGATACTTTCAGAAATCTTGGATTTCGGGTCACACAGAATTCCGTCCATGGTAGCATTTCCTTTCAAGTGGTGGGCGGGTGGGGCCACTGTGTTTCACAGCATGCTCCAAAAGTGCCCCCCCACCTGCTCCCTTTTAAGTCTTTTGGAGCGACACAGGCCAGACCCTGAGCCTGTGCAGGCAGTTGGCCCCCAAATCGTTGTCAAAAAGGAGCGCATGCGAATGTGTGGCCAAAGTGACAGACTTGACCATCATCATCATCATCATCATCATCATCATCATCATCATCATCGTCATCGTCATCGTCATCGTCATCGTCATCATCATCATCATCGTCATCGTCATCGTCATCGTCATCATCATCAATCACGCACCTCATTCACATCATCACATCATCACCTCATGTCAGCCAATTTCTGCCACCGCCTGTGTGGCCTAAAGGCGGCCTGCTTTTTGTTACGTTTGCGAAATGGTAGGGCCCACGTGATGGTTCAAACAGCTGCAAGTTGGACAACAGGACTTGTTTTTCATTTTTGTTTTGCAAGCATTTGCGGGCGTTTTTGTGACAATTTTTTTCGCCAGGAATTTTGGAGATCCGATCTGAAACGATTCCTTTTGGATCAGTCACATCTTATTTTTTGATTTTTTTTTTCATGTGTTTTTCGGGGGCCCTGTTCATCCCTGTTCTGGGTAGGCCGCGTTTTGGTGAAGCAAGTAGTTCATTCGGGTTGCGCCAAAAACAGAAATCCGTGACCTAGTTTCCGGTGTCCTTTCCCTTGACTTGACAATGACACCAAGTATTTTTCTTGTACAAAGACGGCGTTGCGCCAGAAACGGGACGCGTCAACACCCACGTGATGCTTCAAGATACGTTGCAAATTTTCACTTGAAAAAACACGGTTTGTTTCTCACCTTTTGTTTTTGCAGGCATTTGTGTCTTTGGGCCTTCAATTTTGGTGCCTGGAACTTTAAAGATGCAATCTGAAATGACACTGTTAATCATTTTTGGAAATGATTTTGATTCCGCTTGATTCATTGTCAATAGTTGCAGAAATTTCGGGCCAGTCAATTGGTACCTGGTTTAAACCAGGGATGAGAGCATTTTGGGGATATGAGGTGTCGGATACACCCAGACTTGCAAATGCAGTATTAGGATGTAAAAATGCCGTATTCGCGACGAGATGTCAACTCCATCTTGACGATCTATGAACCGATTACGAAACGCATATGCGCAACATAACATGGGAACAATTTCGCAAGGTAGCACAAAACATCACGACATAATTTTTGGAAACCGTGTGCCCCAACACAATTCTTTTGTAACAGGGCCGGGAAAAATGGATTTTCTTCCAAAACACATGCCGAAACAGCCGAACAAATCTGCACGATATAGCCGGATAAAAAATGTTCACTTTTTCATATGCGGTGGCGTTCCTGCACATCAGACCGTGCAAATGGACACATGTTCCCTCAAAATCGAACATCGAACATGAAGGAACAACCTCATGGGATTTCGCTAGCTGAAACCTTTAATGACACAAAGCGCAGTTTTCACCAAAAATATGATGAAAACCAGTGAGCCTGCATTGCGGTTGTTCCCCCCCAGGCGAGAAACATGTCCTAAAATTCAAACCGGTGAACTCACTGCCAGATGCCATCCGCAAAAACTGTGTGCCGAAACTTTTTTTTGGTTGCAGGCCCTTGAACTACCGTCGACGAGGATTCTTGCACCTCTGTGACGTCCCTTCGCTCCCTCCAGGGGGTACTTCCTTGTAACCAGTTGAAATTACTTGATCCAAACCACTTTGCGTTCCGTGAAACTATTTCTGAAGTCTTGGACGAAACGCGTTGTAGATGCGTTCGACGGTTTCGGCCGAAGACGTTTCAAGTGCCTCAGTCCAAGTCCCTTTAAACCCAGGTCACTTCTTTTGCTTTGCGCCCATTCGGGTTGAAGTGAAATAATTTTCCCACGTTCCGAACAAAACTTTTCTTCCCTGACGAAAAACCGCATGCTTTAAGATCTCGGCGGCGGAAGTGCGTCTGTTGGAAGGGCGCACATTCACTAGAAAACTCGAGTGCAGGTAATCTTTTTTTTGGTTGGCCGCCGCAACACCATGGGGTAGTTTTCCATGGGTAGTTGCTTCCATGGTAGTTGTTTTTTTTTGTGTCGAATTCTTCACCTAGCGTTGTTGGCCCGTCACTGGTTGCCAAATGGGGCTACCGAGACTTGCTTGATGCACGGGGTGAAAAAATTTTCGTGTTTTTGCCCCAGCCAGCAAGACGTGCTCCGTCATAGCTTTTGTTAACATCTTGGGATGTGGGGAAAGCATAAAAAACCTGCAGGGGAAACACGCCCGCAGATGTCATGGTAATTTTGGCACTGGCGATTTGGGGAACCGAAGCCAGGCTGAATTCGATCATCGTGTTCGCCTCGGTTGGGCCAAGAACCACACATTTTAGAAAGGCTTAAGCAACCGTCATTGAAACTGATTCAATTTTTTGATGGCTACGTTTCACCACAGGTTTTTTTTGGTCTTTTTGTCGCCCTGCTGGCGCTCTAGCGTTTGCAGTGGCTTGATGGTTGGCAGCCGCAAGTTGCGGGGTGTTGTCGGGTGGGTGCGGCTAGGAGATGAGGAGTGGCACGACACACTTGCGCGGATGCAGGGAAAAATGCACAATGGCATGACATTTCACCCCGTGCAAAGCTGGAGCAAGCAATGGGCAAAACAACAACATTCTTTGGCGGGCCGTGTGGCTGGATTTGGGCCACGTGCATTGTTTGGCGCATACCGATAAATGAATGGCAAAACAATTTTTCATGCGAACCGCCGCAGAAACTTGGCCGGCTGGCGTTTAGATGGGGCAGTCGGTTGAATTTTTCCCCAACATTTTTTTCAGCGTGTTTAAGGTGGACCAACAGTGTTGGGCACTTGAGCTGGGGGTCTTTCAGCCAAAATTTTCAAAGTGCTTTATTTGATTTGAGCGAGGCTTTTTACTTGTCCTTTCACTTTGCGTCCTACATGAGCCGTACTAAGTGTGTTTCACTTCGACCCCAGTCGGCGCAAAACAAAAACAAAAACGCCCCATGCAATTTTTTCGCAAAAACCTTCCGATCGCATTTAGCGAACCATGCATTAAATTGTTCACGTTGGGATTCGAACTTTGGTTCTAGCCTTTTCGATGTGACCTTGATTGGCATGGTGTTTTGTGGGTGACTGTATGTTTTTTAACGTCCGACCGTATCATGTCGTTGCGAGAAAGACCGCAAAATCCGTCCAGCCGAATGATACGGCTTGGTTATCATGCTGCAAACGTGCAAGCTATCTGACACCATATGTGCAGTTCGTGCGAAAGTGATATGCAAAGCAAACTTTTCAAATTTGTTGAATGGGTATCTTGTCACCCAGTCATGTGTGCAGGCTCCATTGTGGGGGGGCCCGCCCGGGGCATAGGCAGCCACACCAGAAATATAACTGGCATTTACACGTTCCTCGTGCAAAATGAAACAGATTCATGGAAACACCGTTGCCACAAAGCTGCGCTTGCTGCAAGAAGTTGCTCTTCATCCAACCCCTCGTGACGACGGAGGAACAAAAACGTGGTTCAAAGGGCGGCAGGCCGGCCCGAGCAAACACGTTCACCGGAAATTGGTTTTCAAAAATGACATCTACAGTCTGTTTCGCTCATCGTTGGGTGGGAAATTTCGCAGTGTAACGATTGAGGCTTCATGATTTTGGGGAACACAATCAACTGCGACAATTCCGGTTCCAACATGACGCCGTTCCAACGCATCCCGGCACCTGAAGGCTTGCAAGTTCGTGGCTCCGGTTGTTGTATTGTGCTAAGCCCCGGGGCACAGATTGCCGCCGGCCACCCGATTGGGGTTTGCAGAGGAACACAACACCGCCGTCGCAGCTTGTCTCACACAGCTCTTTGATGCCGGCCCCGTCCTTGTCCTTGCTCTTGCCACAGCACGTCTGCCTGCAATGTTTTGGTGGCAGCTCTCATGGCCCCACGTGGCAAAGCCGACACGCACTAAAGCAAGATGAGATGTGCAGTTTAGTCCATGCAGTACAATTTCCATTCCATGTATAAAAATGTGAAGTGTTGCATACCGTTTAGCTGACACCCCTGTTCGCAGATGTAGCGGAGCTAACGTGCTCAGTTGCTCCTCAATGATCCCTTGCGCAAACAACTCAGTCCGGGCTGGATTGGCGAAACGGCCTTCGATTCTTTGCAAAACTGTCTGTTGTGACATTGGTGGATTCAGGCCTACTTTGCTTTGCTTTGCGCCCGTTCGAGTCGAAGTGAAACACTCCTGCTACGGTCCTATTAGGACACGGGGTGAAAAGAAATGAAAAGAAAACAAGGCTTGCTCAATTCAATAGGTCATTTTGAAAATTCTGGCTGAAAGACATCCAATTCATTTGCGAAGCACCTTCGATCCACGTTGAACAAGTTGGAAAGTATTGCTGGGAAAAAATTTTCAGTCGATTGTCCCATCTCAGTGCAGGTCGGCCAGGTTTCCGATGAGGTTTGCACGAAAAATTGTTTTGCCAGTCATCTTCCGGTGACCACAATACAGCGAATTTAGCCCAAGAATGCGATGTAGCAACACGGTGCGCCAAATAATGTTGTTGCTTTGCCCACTGTTTGCTCCAGCTTTGTACAGGGTGGATGGTCATGGCACTGTGCATCTTTGCCTGCATCCGGACCATTGTGTCGCGCCAATCCTCATCTCTCAGCCGTACCCACCCGATCACACTCCGCAACATGCGTCTCTG
>VSDK01023782.1:442867-461151 GCA_009767595.1 Symbiodinium kawagutii
ACAAAGTCCCACGCCTGCCACAGAAACAGCCGGGACACCAGGGCGGCCGCGACCGTACACGGCTCTGCTGAGCCCCTACAGGTGCATACAAAGTCCCGCGCCTGCCACAGAAACAGCCGGGACACCAGGGCGGCCGCGACCGTACACGGCTCTGCTGAGCCTGTACAGGTGCATACAAGGTCCCACGCCTGCCACAGAAACAGCCGGGACACCAGGGCGGCCGCGACCGTACAAGGCTCTGCTGAGCCCCTACAGGTGCATACAAAGTCCCGCGCCTGCCACAGAAACAGGACACCAGGGCGGCCGCGACCGTACACGGCTCTGCTGAGCCCCTACAGGTGCATACAAAGTCCCACGCCTGATGATGAATGATGATGATGATGATGATGATGATGATGATGATGATGATGATGAGGATGATGATGAATGATGATGAGAGGAGGAGAGCCACGCGGGAGGAGGAGGAGGAGGACGACGAGGAGGACAGCGCGGGATCCAGCAGAAAAATTCAAACCCCACAACTAGATGTGGGGAATAAATGTGGGGAAAAATGTCCTCGAGTTTTTTTAGTTTTTGCTTTCTGGCATCTACACTGAGAATCCTCAGCTGGATGAAGCCAGCCAAAACACAGCAAATCGACAAAAAAATCAAAAAAAACAAATGAAAATTTCCTCGCGTTTATTTTTACTTTTTCCTTTCTGGCATCTACACTGAGAATCCTCAGCTGGATGAAACCAGCCAAAACACAGCAAATCGAAAAAACAATAAAACAAATGAAAATTTCCAAGAGTTTTTTCAGTTTTTGCTTTCTGGCATCTACACTGAGAATCCTCAGCTGGATGAAACCAGCCAAAGCACAGCAAATCGAAAAAAAAATCCGAAAAAACATGAAAATTATTGAGAAGCCATTTGAACAAAAAATGAAAATCATGCGTTCGCTATTTGAAAAAAATGAAAATAATTTGAAAACCGAACATTTCCAAAAACGAAGAAAAAACCGAAAAATAAAATACATGTTGATTTCCAGCCTGTGGCTGGCCCGGTTTCTCATAAGATTACGGCGCAGGTGTGCTGTCAAAATAGTTCTGATCGCAGCCTTGTTCCGAGTGCGTCATGCTTTGCTTTGATTGCTTCTTTTTCTCCAGCGCTCCGGGTCCAAACCAAGGATTTCAACACGGACAACTACCACAACAACATTCCAGTGTGGGACTACCGCAAGGCGTGTTTATAGGGTCACTGTTCTTTTTTGCAAATAAACCTGACTGAAAGCAGAATAAAGGACATTACTAAGCAAGTGGCAGCACCACACTCATTGTCCTGAGAATACCCGCCTCCCCACTACCGTTTGAATAGAACGATTCGAAAGCTAAAGTGATCAATTGCACTGGGCAACATACTTATTGGACCAAGGCATTTCTGAGAACAGTTGGAGCATGTCCGGCTGGAAGCATGGAGATCGATAGGTCAAGCAGTGGCCACCAGAAGGATGTGGATTTCCCCAAGGTCTCTTTGTACCTCTTTTTGATGTGGGCGCTTTCCCTTCACTTTTCACGCCAGGAAGGCACTGAAGAGAGCCTGCGTCAGTCAAGACAGCGTCTGCAGCGTTTGGGAGCACAGCGAACATCTCGGTAGATCTGGAGTGAATTGGGCTGAAACACTCTGAAGGAGTGGAAGTGGCAGAAAACCCTAGTGACTCCTGCGGTCACATGAACAGTGTTGAAGCCCAAGCAGCTTTGGTGGATGCGCAAGTGATATCAGTTGGATTCTCCAAACCAACCTTTCTATGACATGTGTTGAACGTGGGTGCAACCATTTGGAGCCAAGGCAACTTCATCGACTGCTTGCGAGTGCATGACGCTGAAGACCCGGCCCGCTGGGAAGAAGCTTGTGGTGCCTGGGCGGCAGCCACTGCCAACCATGACGGGCATCGTGGGAGGATCAAGTGAATCACTGAGTCATAGCATCTTTGAGCACGTCATGGTGACAGGTCCAGATGGGGCAGTCGCCACCTTGGTCGCTTTGAGGGAGAAAGGCGGGGGGGATCGCCAGTCCCCTTCCGCTTTCTGCATCCCCGCTGGTGTTTTTTGAGTCCCCGAAATTCAGTTCCCTTATGTTTTCTGCATCCTCGCTTGTGTTTTTTGAATCCCCGAAATTCAGCTCCCATCCCCGCTGTTTTTTGAGTCCCCGAAATTCAGTTCCCTTATGTTTTTCCCCAGATAGCTGACAAGCTATAAGGGGTTCTTACTTCTCTATGGTGGGGCCTTGGATGGGCGTTTTTGTTTGCCGCTGCTCTGCCGGTGCTCCTGCTTGTCTCCCTTTGTCTCCCCTTTGTCTCCCTTGTGGCTCTGGATCGGCGCTTTGTTTGCCGCTGTTCTGCCAGTGCTCATGCTTGTCTCGCCTTTGTCTCGCCTTTGCCTCCTCTTTGTCTCTCCTTTGTCTCGCCTTTGTCTCCCTTTGTCTCCCCTTTGTCTCCCCTTTGTTCCAAGCTATAAGGGGTTCTTACTTCTCTATGGTGGGGCCTTGGATGGGCGTTTTTGTGTGCTGCTGCTCTGCCGGTGCTCCTGCTTGTCTCCCTTTGTCTCCCCTTTGTCTCCCTTGTGGCTCTGGATCGGCGCTTTGTTTGCCGCTGTTCTGCCGCTGCTCATGCTTGTCTCGCCTTTGTCTCGCCTTTGCCTCCTCTTTGTCTCTCCTTTGTCTCGCCTTTGTCTCCCTTTGTCTCCCCTTTGTCTCCCCTTTGTTCCAAGCTATAAGGGGTTCTTACTTCTCTATGGTGGGGCCTTGGATGGGCGTTTTTGTGTGCTGCTGCTCTGCCGGTGCTCCTGCTTGTCTCCCTTTGTCTCCCCTTTGTCTCCCTTGTGGCTCTGGATCGGCGCTTTGTTTGCCGCTGTTCTGCCGCTGCTCATGCTTGTCTCCCTTTGTCTTGCCTTTTTCCTCCATTTGTCTCCCCTCTGTTTCCCTGGTGGCTCTGGATCGGTGCTTTGTTTGCCGCTGCTCTGCCGCTGCTCATGCTTGTCTCCCTTTGTCTTGCCTTTTTCCTCCATTTGTCTCCCCTCTGTTTCCCTGGTGGCTCTGGATCGGTGCTTTGTTTGCCGCTGCTCTGCCGCTGCTCATGCTTGTCTCCCTTTGTCTTGCCTTTTTCCTCCATTTGTCTCCCCTCTGTTTCCCTGGTGGCTCTGGATCGGTGCTTTGTTTGCCGCTGCTCTGCCGCTGCTCATGCTTGTGTCCCTTCATCTCGTTTTTGTCTCACCTTTGTCTCCCCTTTGTCTCCCATGCAATGCGGCCGCTATCTGGGGTCTATGCTGGTGTAATCTGCATCCTCGCTTGTGTTTTTTGAATCCCCGAAATTCAGCTCCGTTCCGACCTTGGTGTTTCCGGCTTAAGCGCTATGTGCCACTGTGGCAGGTGAGATTGGCCAAGTAAGCCTTGGTACTCTGGCAGCAGTTGGGCCGGAAGGTACCGTTTAACCTTCCCTTGAAATCCTCGGCACCAGTTGGTTGTTTCTGAAAATAGGGACCCCCAAAATGGCTAATAAACTGGATGATTTCGGGGCCACCCATGGGTAACCCCCATTTTGAGAAACACCCAGTTGTGGAGTTGTTCAATCGGAGCATTCAGCCATTGATGCTTGATGCACATTTGTGTCACACTGTTTTCTTGGATGCTAAGGTTTTAACAGTGTGCCCTACCTCATGCTACCTGGCTTGAGCCAAGCTGGTCTACCTGACTGTTGCAGATCCCAAAACTCAACCGAGTAGCGGATCAGATACTGAACCAGCTTGACACGCCGCTTCCAAAAAAGACAACTCAACCGACGCATAGTTGCTCAATGTTGCCCATGGTTTGCCAAGTCTAGAGCACATGGTCGGGGATGCCAACGAATCTAGTCACCTATCCTTTTCCAAATGGGTGTCAAAGACCCTAAGGAAGCTGGGACTTGTGAACTCGTGGTCAGACTTGGTCTTACAATGGGGTGACAGCATTTCTGATTGGGTCCGACAGCCATGACTGAGCCTGGCTGTGTCCCTGCCAAAGGAAAACCATTCAGAAGTATCCTTTGGGCACCTTTGATGCTCGGCTTTGACAGACCGATGTCCAGGATAGAGGATCAAATTTCAACCAGGCGAATCATTGAACATGTCCTGAGTTTTGCAGTCAAAGAAGGTGTGAGCAGAATGTCGTGAACCTTGAACTTAGCACAGAGGGCTGATTTGGATAGAATGCCTTGGGCTAGAGTTTGGCCAGTAGCCAGTGGCATTTTCCTTGGCTCCTGAGCCCTGCGGATGGTGTAAGATTTCAACAGGCTAAAGCCCAGATCCATCCAGATCCGATGCTGAGGACAACATCATGATGGCTCGGACATGGAATCTCCTGGACCAGTCCTCCTACCACCTACTGCTGGAGTGTCAAAAGCGAGGACTCTTGGCACAACTTCCAGGCCTCAAGGGGCTGTTTCAGCATCTGACGCTTTCCGAAGGTCAGTTTGAATCCGTTCAGGCCTGGAGCAGTGTGAAATCGATATATTTCGGTTGGTGAGAGACCGATATTGCTACCGATCTGAGGAATCAAGGTGCATTTGGCCGCGGTCTTTTGTGCTGGGCTGCTGTGGGGGCAGAACTTTTTCATGTATAGAAGCGTCTTGGTTGACACAGCTGGGATAGGTAGGTGCAGACCACAGGTTTCAAATCCATTCTGCTAGAATGGGTTTGGTTGTTTGCTGACCTCTCGTGTTTTTATTTGGATTGGCCTTCTCATAGCTGAACACCCTCCGGCCAACTGGCAGTGGCCATTCTTGGGAGTCATTGCAAGTACCATGCTGTGAGAACCCCCCCTATGTTGGTCAGTGGCTGTGTGACTGATCGTTTACTTCTGCATTGGTGGCAGTGCTTTCTTTTGCCATAGTGTGGGGCCTGCAACTCTTGTCTTCATACCATCATGGGAATCATTCGAGGTGAGATTCCACCCGAGCTTCACGAAAAGGCGGGCAATGTTAGGGTTGCAAATGCTCTTGCACACTAACAATGTACAATTTGTGTCGAGAGCTTCAGTTTCCTTGCGCGAATGACAAATTCAATTCCAGTCCCTACCCCTACTGGAATGCCACACCTATTCACCGGATATCATCCGATTTCATGGTCAAATGGCGTATCAAATACAATCAGTTGACAGAAATGTTGGGCATCAACAAGACCATCCCATTTATGGTCAGCAACTACCATCAGAGTATCACAACGAACGGTTTCGGTTGTGATGACCATCCTTGTTGAGTGCTGTTGAGTGCTCCAGTCCCAAAACTGTCGTGAAGCCAGCAGAGCGTCGATGATTGCAGGGGAAGAGCCAACTAACCGTAACTAACCATAACAAGCTGTAGTTGTCCTCAGCATTGCTGGCATTCTGCAAGCTAGGGTTCGTGTGTCGCTTGGTGTAGCTGTTTTTCTTTGGCCCCAGATGTAGCTACCACATCTCCCCCAGAGGCTGCACGCACAGATGGCTTCAGGTGAAACGCTGGAAGGAGTTGAGCACCTCTTTTGGTTTCAGCTTGCCGCAGGCACTAGCAGCCGGCCGTTGGGCACAGGTCAAACTGGTGGGGTCAAACTACCGTGATTTCTTGGGTGCTTCGGAGATCCAACCAAAGGGATGTCCGCAGCAGGGAATCAAGAAGGGGGGAGGTCGTAAGAATGATGGGTGGAACTTTCACATTGTCTCTGCCAGTCAGTTTGCCAGCTGTCAGGTAGCATTGGCCTTTGCTTTTTTGCCTAGCTGTGTGGAGAGGCGATGCTTGGGATCATCCAAGTTGGAGAGAGAAAAGAATCACCAAATTATGAATTGCCAGGGTTCCAACCCCAAGAGATGAGGTAGTCATCACCAAGGCAGTCATTTGCCATCACCTGGTATCCTCGGTTCCCAGGGTGGCTGTTGGGTGTGCTTCTCCAGAACAAGTTCGTGGAAATGTGGAGTGCCTTGGCTGCGGGGAAGCGAATCCTGTCACTGTGAAGTCGGCCTCCAACTTCGCTGGGTGTGATATCAGAGGTTTGGCCATCGATTTGGATGCTCCTCAGTGGTTTCCCTTGGCTGTCGGGGACCGCCTAGGCTCTGTGATGTCAAAGTGCCCCTGGAATTGTGGCAAAAGGCTCAGGCGTCAGGGCTCTTGCCACAGCATTTGCAAATCTCCGACTGAAGCCGGGTGCCAGTACCCCTCAGCCGGGACCAGTCGGTTTTCCAGTGCTTTCAATTCGCTGGTGTTTTGCGCCCCGGGGATGTTAGTCACCTGCAAGAGACGCACCATTTGGGTGCCCTGTTGCATGGCAAAGTCAATACCAACAGCTTTGGAGCTTTGCAGAGATCAAAGTTTTGAAAAGTTCGCGTGCGGTTAGAGAGGAGAGCCCTAGAGTCGTTCCCCAGTGCAAGTAACAAGAAGTGCTTCAATGCTTGGTCTCACAGCCTTTCACTTGATGAATGTATTACAACTAGTACCTCGGAACGCATGCTGTGCCGGATAGGGAGGTGAACACTATAACAGTGTGCCCAGACCTGGGTGTATCATGGTGTGCTCAGGTGTATGTTTGAGGGGTTGCCCTGGGTGACCCTGGGTGACCCTGGGTGACCCTGGGGTGACCCTGGGGTGACCCTGGGGTGACCCTGGGTGACCCAGCCATTTCACTGTGACCGCAGCCACGAGTTGCCCAGTCGTGAGTTGATTTTTTCCGTCGTGAGTCGTTGCCGCCTCCGATGCGTTCGTTTTGGGCAGTCGCTTGGAAGCAATGGTCATCTCCAGCTCACCTGGGCTCACACCCCCAGCCAACCTTCGAAATGTTCGATTTTTCTGAGATGCAGGTGGGGCGTCCAAGGTAAGCTATGTTCAGCATTTGCGCGTTGATGCTGACCAGGTTCTCATTTGTCTTGGCGTCAACGCCTTTGAGTGCCCCAGTGGCTATGGAGGTGCCAAGGAATGCCTTGGTGAGAAAGGACATTGTGACCTGGAGATGCCCATGAGACTTGGATCAATGTGACAAAGGACTTTGGGAATTTCTGAAGGATCAAAATCTCGAATCTGAACACTCTTTTCTCTGGTTTCCTGGAGGGGTTTCTTGCGAACTTTGGATGTCATGAAGGTAACCCACCACTGGTGGGCTTCCAGGTTTTCCATGGAAGCTTTGCGTTGCGCTGAGGAACGTGAAGACTGCTGGATGTATGGAGCCGCAGAAGCTTCAAGCACTTTCACCCAAAGGGAGCTTCGGCAGCTGATTGGTCCATAAGATCCAACCCACAGGTGTATGCTCAAATGATCTTCCGAAGACAATCCCGCTTTGCCAGAACCCATCCCCAGAGGCTCGAGCTTCGCCTTTTCTTTGCCACCGTGCATAGCGTGTCTGTGTTGGAGATAGCTGACAAAACATGACAAAACTACGTTGCTGTCATCATGGGACCTCCAGTGATTGCCCAGGAAATATTGGCAAGGCTGCGGCACAAAGGATGGAGGTGGGAGGGCACCTGGGAGACCAAGGGGAGACCAAGGGAGACCAAGGGAGACCAGGAGCTCAGCGGGGCTCAGTATCCCGGAGAAGCGTTGCAGGTTTGGAAGATGCCTGTTGCAACTGCTGGCCGCTCGCACGCCTTCGTGCCAAAGTCAACACCACATCCAGCTTCTTCGAATGCGCCACCTGTGGCTTGGTGGTTTCGGCCAAACTGAGCAGCTGGAAGCTGTGCCAGTTGCAGTCGCTCAGGCATGGGATGCATGGGTAACACGGGAATACGCGTATGAAATCGTACGAATGCATGGATATGTCCGCTTCACATCACATTGCTTTGCCTTTGATTACATATACGTACACACACACATACGCATACGCACACGCACTTGTAGATTGAGCGCATTGGGAGCGCTCACTGTTGGCTTGGCCGTGGTTTTATTGGCGGGATTGATGAACCACAATTCTTCCATTTGCGGCAGTTCTCTTTGACTGGTTGCCGAGGTAACGGCAAGTGCTGCCAGGATGCTGGTGAGTTTTTCTGGTGTAAGTTGGGCGGCACTCGCTGCAGCACAGCCTGCCCTGATCACTGCAAATAAGCCCGACTGGCTGGAATTTGTACAGGAGAACTATGCTCTTGCAGGGAGGGTGCACTTAGCTTCATGCCTAAATCAATCGAGGCATCCATGGTGACTTCCGTGGGCAAGAAGTAAACCGGAGCGATTGCGAAGGAAGGGTTGTTCTTCAGATTATCGCATGGTTAGTGGGTCACACTTTTGTCGATCTAAGATTCAGGGCTCGTAGACTCCCCATTTGTTTGAATGATGGATTCTCTCGCGTAGGTACCCATGCCATGACAACCCCCCTAGACCTGAAGCCACTACAAGAATCCTTACAAATGATACGCCACTGGCTATTGTTGAAGGCTTATATTTGAGTTGGCGGAGTGTATCGACGGCGTTAGTTTCATATCATTTCCTGCAAGACGCACTGCCGGCACCTTTGCCTGGCTGCATGGCTGTTTGCAGTCGTGAAGACTCAGCAGATTGGAATTCAATACTTCGGCGATGTTCTGTACATCCCTGTGCCTGTTTGCGCTTTGGTGGATGATCAGGTTGTTCCTAGATTTCCTAGGTCTGTAGGGTCCCCTTTCCTGATCTCACCGCTGTGATCAACCAAGGCATGCGGGGGTTCCAACACAGGGTCTGCCATCAGTTTAAGCTCGGCAGCATCGTCCAGTCTATCCCCAAACTGCTGCCCAGCTGACATGAGAATCTCCATGAACTATGGATCTCGTGATCAGCGATCAGCGGGCAGAGCAGCGGTGGCCCTCCACCAGATGAGGGACGACTTCAGCTGAAGGAAAAGCTGCTGTCATGTCAGTCTGAGTTTGATTTTGGGGGACAAGCTCCGGGGCTTGTCATGCACTTCTCATTGGGATGCTGGATGCCAAATTTCGACTCGATATAGCTTTGCTCGTTCTGGCACTGAGATTTGGATTTTGACTCGTGCAGCGTTTGGTGAAGCTCAAGCCTATTCTCAGCCGAGATTGCGGAATCACCAGCCAGTCTTCATGCAAGGTCAAGGATATGTTCACAATAAACTGGTTTCTGAGTCCAGCTCAAGTGACCTCAGTTGATCATGCCGCCATGGCCCAGCGTCGCCGGCGCACTGTGTGTGTTGTGGGAGCTGCTGTCCTGGCGTTAGCTGCGATGTTGGGTGCTGAAACCCTGGTACCAGCTGCTGGGCCGATGGACGTGGTGTTCGTTCACGGTTTCTCGGATTGGGGCTGCACCGGGGTCCACAGAAGCTACTCATATGGGGCCATGGACAGGCCACAGAAAAGGCTGCTGGCCTTGGAACATGGGGATGGTTGACTGCAGAACCAAGGCTTTGGAGGTCCGAATGAGGATGAGAAGCGATTTGTTCAGCTCCTCCGGGAAGAGCTGGATAAAGTCGGTGCCAGACTCCATGTGCTTCAGATGCATCATTGCAGAACCACGCAGAATCAATGTGACGTCAGTAGACTTTCTCCTAGCGTCTCATTCCTGACCGCCTGGTCTTCTGTGGCCGTTTTTCGAGGCTCCGACTTACCATCCAGGTGGCAAGCCTAGAAGCCGACTGGTGTCAGCCTTTGGGAATTCTAAACGAGAGAGAGGTCATGCTGTTTCTCCTTGAAGCGGCAATATTTTTGGTTCTTTGGGCTGTATTTTCTGCAGAGCTTCGTGTCTTGCAACGCCTGGAGTTGCCTGAGTCACATATTTGCAGTGGGAACATCCATCGCCTGCCACGGACGCTGTTGAAGTTTTGTTGGCTTTCGCTTTGTCTCTCTGAGCTTGCTGTCATAAACTTTGAGTTGGATTGTGTGCGTTTGAAGGTGGACGGGTTGCAGCTACCTCACTGCCAAAGTTTTTGGAGGAGTTGCTTGGAGTTGCATCGAGTTGTTGGTTTTGGTGGTGCAGTGTCCCATTTGGCCCGGGAGATGAGCAAACAAAACTGTAGCAGCAGGAGGGTTGCTGAAGAGAGGGGGAAGGCGCACGAGAGTAAGAAGTAGCTGGCTTGAGATTTCCACTTATCAGGCGCGCGCAGTCAAAGTTAGTTCAGCTCATGTAAGACAGTTTGAATTTCGTTGGTGTAGGTTACCCCTTCAGTTTTCGGTAGCTGAGATGCATTGACTAGCACATGGCTCGTATCTCTTCACCTGGCCCCAGTGGTTCCCTTGCATCCAGGAGCTTCGGGCTTTGGCCAAGTCGATGCCGCAGCGGCAGATCACCGCCCTTTTGGGCTTCTCAGTGGGCGGATTTGTGGTGGCGAACTTCCAGGATGGCAGGGTCCGCCTCAGCAACTTTTGGGAAAGGGGCTGTGCATGGCCATGGGGCCATATGCCAACAGAGGTGCCAATCCCCGGAGGATTCTGTGCCACTTCGGAAAGATCGTTGGGAGCTCTCTGCCCATGTGTTGACAGCCCTGTTTTCAGGAGCGATGGCCGCAGTTGGTGCAGCGAGCCGTGTTGTTAGCGCCCGCCATCGACAACTTTGCCAGGACCAAAGAGCTTTGCGTGACAGCCCAGTGCTCGCCCATGTTTGTTCTTGGGTTATGGCTGAAAGATCATGAAATTCACTTCCAATGCATTCTCTTCAGGAACTTCCTTTGCGCAGCACGCGATGAGTAGGGTTGGAAATGTGTTGGGGACCAAGAAGCTCCTGAAGAGGAAGACATAATTCTTGGACCTGCTGTAGTTAGTACGTCACGGTCTACTGTAGCGCCCTAAGAGTATAAGGGTATGATGATATGTCATTAGTCAAGCTGCGAGCCATGAGAGAAGAGCAAACAACTCGAGCACCATTGCAGGAATTTCGAGGGCGTAGCGAAGCAAGATTGGTTCATGCCTGCGGCGTACGTTGCAGAAGTGAGAAACATGACTGCTAGACCTGAAATCAAGGCTTGGGCTTCGACGTCGCTGATGGTCACAGTGTGGCTGATTGCAGTTTTGCCCAAAGTCGGGATTAGGCCGTGATGCAAAGAAGTGTGTGCAGGTGCCCACCATGCTCGTGCACGGGGACTGCGAGACAGACGAGGGCGGCTCCGCCCCGTGGCGTGTGAAGCAGTGGACGGAGACAGAACGCTTTGCCGTGTGCTACTTTCCTGAAGGCCACCAGCAGATGTCCTGAGATTGGCCACTGGAAGTCGATTTTATCTTTTGAAACACGATTTTGATCTGCAAGGCGTGGGGCACAGCATGGACATTGTGGAAGGTGGGCCTGGCTTCCATCAGATGGTGTCATGGCTGCTGGGCAGAAGGCGCGTGGGGGTCCGTGCTCAACTTGAAGGATGCCAGTGCGCAAATGGCGAAGTCTCAGTACGCAGCCGTGCTGAGTCGACAAGGCATCCCACAAAAAGCGACAAATCATCCCAGTCATAGACAGATTTATCATGTTTTATCTTTGCTTGGGGATGGCCATGGTTTTATCTGTGAGGCTCTGTGAGGCTCAGGGTGCATCATGATGCTCTGACCTGTCCGCACCACTGCCATGCAAGGACATGAGATGACATGAGAGGATGCCAATTATGAGGGCCGCGAGTGATGAGCGCCTCGTCCGCGGTTTGAGTTTGAATGATTGCTATTCAGTGCATAGCATGAAGCAACAGCAGCCGACCAATTTCCGCACGATCTCAGCACCGATTCCACCTTGGATGTGACAATTGTGATTGATAGATTGGTAACAGCAGCTGATGAAAAAGTTAAATGGATGATCCATTCAGAATCATTCAACCCTTCTGCTGCAATCTGGGCCTTGGGATTTTCACATATCCCCCGAGCAAGTGGTGGTGCCACCAAGGCAGGAGGTGTTCGTGGCTTCGGGGCTTGATCCTCAGATTGCCGGGAAATTGATTCGCGGTGCCATTGGATCTGGTGGTCTGCATTGTGGACAGTCAACTTGTGACTTCTCTGAGTTTTGCACCTTCCGGGATCATGTGCGGTTCATGTTCTTTTTTTTGAAAACATTTTTTCCGGCAAATCTCCAGGGCATACGGATCTAGGTGTCGTGTTCGATGTTTTTATCCGTGGTTTTCTTGTTCAAGTGACGCCCGGGACGGTGGGCACCCGGCGCCATGGCGAAGCAAGCCCGGACGCGGATCTATGGCAATGATGCCATTGACAGCATGCCAGAGCTGGTGCAGGAATGGTACCATGCTGTGGCTCAGCTTGAGATGCTGTCAAGAAATGGTGGGTTGGTTCTTTGTGACATCATGATAGGTAGTGCTGATTGTGAAATGCCAACAGCCAATGATATGTTGCAAGGTGTCCATAGTAAACAGCGTGCCAGAACTTCAAGTTACGGTATTGTAGAATGTTACTGTGTCATTTGTGGATTCATCTGGATTCCCATGACTGATGATTTCTGGGATGGTATCAGAGGAAAACATCATTGATGAAGGTCTCCTGTGCTTCAAACTGCCCTGCGAGTCTGTTTTTCTTGGTCGCTCTCCAATTTGCTGCTGGCGTTGTCACTTTAGTCCGGGTGGGTCAGCATCACCTACCAGGTTGGCACGCCCATGGGAGTTGGGAACATGGCCTGGGCCAAAGAGTGCGTGAAGAAAGGCATCTCGGCGGTGCGAGAGACCTTTCACCTCAGCAGCCTTCTCCATCGCTCGCCTTTGATTAAATGGTGGTTAATGGATGATTGCTATTGATGGCAAATGATGATTGAATGATGGCTGACCAGAACTGGTTTTTGTTTTTGTCGGCCCAGCAAGTTGTTGGCAGATGCCCCGAGAAATCACAAGACATCCGTTAGAGGCACGCATTTTTTTCGTTGGTGTTTTGCAGCGGGCCTGGAACCTGGCAAAATCATTGTGCACCATCTGGGTTGAATGCTTCTGATGCAACCTGTGCTCGTCTCAGTCTTCGGTGCCTAAGGAGTTGACGTGAACGCGCGGCTAGATGCCTATGGTGGCACTGCCCTTTTCCTTGCCATAGAGCAGGGAAATTGGCCTATGGTGAAATGGTTGCTTATGACTGCACTGGCCGTTGCCGAACGAATAAATATCTTTAAACATCAAATGATTCAAGAGTAAAAGTAGTGCAGGGATTCAAGATGAACATGTTCAGCCATTTTGATCGCAGCAAGTTGCGCGTGTTGGTGCGCAAACTTTTGAGGTTGGTGGAGGAAGCGCAGGTTGACATGCAGACCTTGGACTACGGTGGCTACAATGCTCTCGACTACGCTGCTGCGTGTCATTGGCACCATCCAGATCGACCGCCCATGTTGGCCGATGGTAAGTTGGCACCCATGGACATCGCCAGCTACCTCAAGAGCCAAGGGATGAAGTACACCTGGTTTGGGGCCGCGTTGGCCGAGGATATCGATCGGCTATGGGAGTTTCTGGAGAACGGTCAGGACAGGGGTGTCAGCCGCGAGAGGTGCATGTGTTTTACACATTCTTCCCTAGCCAATGCCCCTACCTTTGCAATCGGCCTGAACCTCGATTGGTTTGCATGTGGCTTCAGGATGTCAATGAGCGCGGTGGCCACTTCAACAAGAGTGCCCTTGAAGAGGCAGCAGAGACCGGGTCTGCAAGAAGCGTTTGTGTCCCCGGGTCACTATCTATGTGCACACCTGAGGTTCAGATGCCTGTGCCTTTTCATGCTGTACAGAATGTCATATTATGTTCGGCTTGATGTTGGACATCATTAGTGGGTGCTACCAGGAGCATGAATAGATTCTTCGCGTTACTGCACTTGCAGGGTAGCTGCTTCGCTGCTGAGGACAATGGAGGCTACTTTACAGCCAAATTCTTGATGGTGTGCAGCCCAGAAGAGTAGGAGTATGTGCCAAGGTGCATTGTGTGGAGCGGTGAGGCGTTTTTTCCGATGAAGCGCTTTCCTCCCCTTTTGCTAAACAGCTTGAGTTGCACTCTTCCATGGAAGTGTTTTTGCTCCTGTTCATGCGACCATGGTATGAGTGTCCAACAAGGGGAAAAACCTCTGCCAGAACCTTAGCATTTGAGGTTGGCATTGTGAAAGATATGGCCTCTGATGCCCTTTGAGCGGTTGATGGGTTCTGGGCACCGGCAATTCATGGATAAACCCACATAGGCAAAGCTGCGAGCGAGCGGTTGCCGCAGAGCTTGGATCATCATTTTTTAAAGTGGATCAAGAGCTGCTGTTGTTGTTGTTGTTGTTGTTGTTGTTGTTGTTGTTGTTGTTGTTGTTGTTGCTACTGCTGGCTATTCAGCAACATTCACTGTTGTCAACCACCATTAACAATCAATTAAAAGCCATTGTCAATGATTATGATCAACCATCATATGTGCCTTTGTGAACCATTGTTAGCCACTATTAGCCATGCCATTTTGTTGGCATAAGCCGCTGGAAGTCCTCCCAGAGCCGTGGAAGTACCGTGGTGGCCGAGGTGAAAGGGGCGCAGGTCAGTGTGACGCCCAACTGGATCTATGCCATGTCTCCTGAGAGCAGTTGTACCGCCAACATCCAGGGAAAGCTGGGCAAGTGAGCGACATGTTAGGGATGGTAAGATGGTAACATGGTAACATGATATGTTATAAGATGTTTGATGGATGTAATTTTGAACCGTCAGTTTGATATCTATGCCAGCTTGATGGTTCGCTCATGGTTGCAAGCAGAGTTATGGCAATAGATTTTTTGATTCTTTTGATGATTCGTTTGGCTGGTTAACAAGAGTTGGTCATGATTTGCCGTGGCCGCAAAAAAAGGAAAGCTGACACCGCCTTGACCCTTGGTGGCTGTCGGCCATGGCCCAAACTTGGCCAGTGACGAGCGCTTCTTCCAAAGAACTAACGGGTTTTGACCGCTGCCTTGCAAAAAACATATCAGCTGCACAAGTCAAGTCCACATCCTTTGTGATTCATTGAGTTCTTTCCATTGGGTAGTTAGGCTGTAGAACCACGATGGCAGTGAGGGCAAGATCCGTTTGCTTGAGACTGTCAGGGACCCCAAGCCAGTGTTCAGTGCTCCATGGTGCCATTCGGAGCTGGAAATCCCTACAACTTTCAGGTGGCTTGTTGTCTGCTGGCAGTTTCTGAAGTAGTTTCTGCCAAGTGACCAACTTGCGCGGCTTGGAAAAAGATGTGGCTCTGGGGTTCCTCACAGATGCCCTTTTAGCTTGATGGCTTCTATGCAATAAAGGGCTAAGCAGACGGTCAATACTGGAACACTCTGAAATTCCTGAAGGGGTCTTCCCTGAAGATCATTGGTCAACACTGAAAATTGTGAACCGGAGCTTCCTGAAGCAAGGTCAACATAGAGAGCCCTTAGATCCTGTAGGGATTCTTTCGCGAATAGATGCAACGCGCAACCCATGAAAACACATGCGGGTGGACATCCTGAAGCCGTTGAGTGTACTGGACCCCAATCTTTTGAGTGCCCTTGCAAATCCAGACGCTTCTGACCGGAGATAGCACCGTGGAATTGAAAAGAGATGCAAGCAGAATCATGAGTGTGGTGCGAGCATTGCAGCATTCCCAGCCCTGTCAACATGCGAATCGAAGACTGAGATGCGGCTTCCTGGGATGTGTGTCTCCACTTCGGAAGTGGTCATTATAGCCATGGCCACACGGCGTACAGAAGCAGCTTGCAGGCAGTACACGGTTGATTCCAATGCTTACCCTAGTTGCAAGCCAAGCTGCCCAGTCCAAGTTGGCCATCAGGCCAAGAAGCACAGCAAAACAAGGCCCAGTCCCAATGCATCACACGCACCTCAAATGTCGTGCCTTGCGCTGGCTGGGCCTGCGCAGCGCATCAACTGGACTGGAGGGACAACGGTACTTCACCAAGACGCAGGTCAGCGGGGAAGGAGGGCAGCTCCCAAAGAGACCAGCAGAAAAACTGTCAGATGCAACATCGATGTGAACAGATCACCGTCCAAATGCCATCCCTTACCCATCTGCCATGGGCTTTACCATCTCTGGTGGATGAATCAGTTTCTTGTGTTGGTGGAGGCATGTGCAAAGATCCAAGTAGTTGCCGTTGTGCCCGAGGAGTGGTTCCAGGTCGAAAGCGATGGCATTGGAACCGTGGGCATCACCCAGGCCTGCCTCACGTAGAGACACGCCTGTGCTGCGCCATGCTGCGCCATGCTGGGTGCCCTTCCCAAGTGTGTGGCCAAGTAACATCAAGTCATGCAATTTCTCTGGATTTCCCCTTGAAACAACATCAACTTGAATTTATCGTCGCCCTTTTGCTATTCTGCCTGCTTGGCCCGCAGTATGACCCCTGCACAGCTTTGCATAGAACGGATGTGGGTCAAGGCCTTTTGTTCAAGGCCTTTCGTTCACTCTTGTCCTGAAATGGACCGAGCAGGTACAGTCCTTCTGTTGGCATGTCCACCCAAATTTGTGCGACTTTGGTTATGATCCATCCATGAAACGGCTGATAATGTTTGATCACTATGCCTCCTGAATTATCCTTGACTATGATGAATCATCCCTGATCGGACATACTGGGCCTGTCAGGTAGCCCAACGAGCTTTGGGTGAGATCGTTTACTGCCGTTTGCCCAAAGAAGGCACACGCTTCAAGGCAGGGATCCGTTGAGTTTTTCACATGGCAGCCCTCCCAAAAAAGCAGCCCGAAATTGCCATGAGTGTAGCGAAACCAGCAGCTTTCTCAGTTTTCGGGTGCCACCACCATCTGCAGAAAGACGTGTGACATGGGATGATGGGAGTCACCAAGGGCCTCAAAGCTAAGCTTGACCAACTCGCAGCTGCAGCAGGTGATGGATACCCTGGCCACTTTGGAGGCGGTGAAGACGGTGGGGGAAGTGCACTGCCCCGTGGCTGGCGAGGTGGTGGAGGTGAACACCAGGCATCCAGTGCCGGCCTTGTGGGATGCCAGTAAAACGTCTTGGAATCCACGGTGTGCAGATGATGGACATGTTTTTTGGGTATCTGTTTTTTCTTGGGATCTTGGGCAATCTTGGGGGTCCCATTTTCATTGTGGTGTGCAGGATGCATTTTTGCAGATCCAACTCACAGCGAGATGATTAAGAGCTCTGCTTGTGCTTGATTAGCCAAGCCGAATTTCGATCTATTGAACCCCAGTCTCAGGGATGGTAATCAAGCGAATACAGTTGGCCCCAGTCAGACGCACCATTTCGGAGGTCGTTTTGACCCAGCAAAGCCTTGTGCTTCGAGAGGTTGGAACAGCAGCCCTGCTTGGTGACGCATCAGCCCTTGAGCGATGGTTGGCTGCTACGCTTGGCGTTTGATGGGAAGATCCCCAGATATTTGCGGCGCAGCAGTGCAGTGCCACGCTGGCAGATTGAGCCCTTGCTGACCGATACGGAGGCGTTGCAAAACTTCTTACAGGAGACACCTGCTAATGCGGCGCTAATCCCGGAAAATCATTTCCCTTTCCCCTTTGAATGACCAGCCTCACTATAGAAACCCTGGAGTTTGGTCTTAGGGGAGGCGCCTATCCTGAGAGTATGCAATACTTCAGGCTTGGAGACAGGTTGGGCTGGGAAGAGAGATGAAAGTACAACGGAGGCAGTCCTCCAGAATGCTTCAAACTTGAAACTTTGAACAATGATAATGGAAGCATGCCTTCTCCAGTGCATCTGAAGCAAGAGCCGGCTAACAACATCCCAAGCCAAAAGAACCAACCACTTCATTCAAAGTGTTGAACCTGGCATGAGTTCAGGGCCAAGAGAAATTGTAGGTAGAACCCATAGATTTGCCCAGGCATCAGTCGATACAACCTATATATAAGTATATAAGTCACTGTTTCTCTCTGCCGTCAGTGCAGGAGAAGCTGCTGCAGGATGGCGAGCATCCTTTGGAAGAGCTGACCTTTGCCAATCTCAATGGTTTTGAGCGGATCCATGTGCACAAAGCTGCGCAGGAGGGCGGGCACGTTGCTTTCGTCAGTCCGTGATCAGTAGCACAGGAAGCTTGTTCTCAGTGCATGCAGGCCACTCTTTCATGTGGATGGTGACCGTCCCAAAGTGATCCGCCCAGAAACGGATGGTTAAGCCCTCGTGAATGGGTGATGCTGGTTGATGATCCCTGCTTGCTATAGATTTTTCACACATGTAGACCTGGGGGGTGAAAATTGATGATCCCTCCTTGATGCTCCTTGAATCAGCCCAATGGTAGACCTGCTTGGTCCGACCTTGGGGGGTGCTGAACGTTTCAACGGAGGAGCTGAGTCTCTTCACTGCCTCCTATGGCACGGGCGCTGGGCGCCAGCTGGTGCTGCGGCGCAGGCCCTTCAAAACCACCGAGGAAGGCGAGGACGACGACGACGAGGGCGGCACGGAGCTGGTGCAAGCGCCAG
>VSDK01023782.1:462840-485772 GCA_009767595.1 Symbiodinium kawagutii
CGTGATTTGCAACGATTGAAAAAATCGCCATTGCGTCTTTGGTATGCATGCTGTTGAAATTCTTTTTGTGTTTATGCACCCGCTATCTGGGGTCTATGCTGGTGTAATTTATATTTATATTTGATATTTAAATTCCATTCTATATATATATATATATATTTATGGATATTTGTATACATATGCATATATTAAGGTGAAACTTTGGGTCGGTGTCTACATTTCTTGCCTACGAGTCTCGTCCTGGGCTGTTTGGACCCTGGGTCCCGGCCTGGGATCCGTAGACGAGGCTTCCGCGTGTTCCGGGACCGTCTGGGCGAAGGCTCCTTTGCCAAAGTGAAACGCTGCGAAGAGGAAGACACCGGGCGCATGTTCGCCATGAAGGTGGGCGTCACAACCGTTGAGTTTCACTGCCAACCTTCATATCATTGGTTATCATTAATACCATTGTGCTTATCATTGGGACTTATGATTCATCATTGATCATGTTATTAACTATTATTATTGATTATGGAACACTATGAACCCATTACTAAGGCAGAAGTAAGCTTCGGGTTGCTGTTTATGACTTTGGGGAAGTCCCGGGCATGACTGCTGTGCCCGGCCAGGTCTTTCGGAAGTTGCCTTTGCGCAGGCAACGGGAGTTTCTTCGTGCAGATGAGGGAGAAGGCATGAAAGTGCGCACAAGCCTTGACAAGGTCTATGGCGAGCTCAACTTGACTTCTGGCAGAAAATTAAGTGCTGAATAATAAAATCTTGCTGGCTTGACATTGTTGATGCTTGAAAAAAAAGATCAAGGGAAAGGACCGACCGAGCCACCACGCGGGCTTCTTCCTCACGTCACAAAGGCAAAGTGATTTCGTGGTGTTGTGAATGTTTCAGGGCTACCATCGAAAATGCAGTTTCTGTTCTGTCTGTAGTCGCTTCGACAATGCATTCCTGAGAATGACATGGTGATGACAACAAGTCAATTGTCAAACCTGGCCTTCTTTATCAGGATTGTTGAGGTGATGTGTTCGCCAATCTTTTGGACAACTGGGAAAAGATTCCAACGCACACTCACTCAACCAATACCTATGTTTTGCCCAGTTTTTGTTGGTTGTGAGGATGAAAGGTGCTCGTAGTATTCATTTTTCTTGCCTCTACACGTTTTGGTGGTGGAGGCTTCGCTATCACCCAGTATCCTTAGCGTGTATGCGTCTTTTGGCTTCAAGTGCTCGTTACTCGCAAGTATGCCCGGGCCCAGTTCTTTTTGTTTTGCACATACCACAAACGAAAAGACGGACATGGTGTTTTCACGTCAGACAATTAAGCCTTTGCACTTTGTTCTCTTGGAGTTCACGAAAGCTTTTTTGCCCGGCAACAGGGTCATGTAAGATCAAACCGTTTAGTGTATGTTTTGCTCTGGATCGAGAACATGCCGCACACGTTGGATGCGCAGTGGCCGCGACAAGACACATCACAGTGCTGTATCCTTCTTCATCGCTTTGCTTGTCTTTATGTGTTGCTTTATTTGCCACCTTTTGACATGTTTGGTATTGAGGATGAAAGAAATCTGCCATCCAAACTGCATTCGCCTCTATGCCATCTTCGATGAAGAGCATCAAAATGGCAAGATCTACGCTGTGATGGAGCATTTCGGCAACTCAATTCTGGGGGCCCCAGTGGGCTTGAAATGTTGGATCCATATGAATAAAACATCTATTGTATTTGGGATACAGCACGAGCTATTTCAGGTAAACTGGCGGTCGTTCATTGATGTGGATCCACCATTAGTCATGGAGCTCAAGATCTTCAGAGCAGGGGAGCCCAGGTTGCCCTGCCAGGCACGTAGCTGCGGGCCAAGTCATGGAGTGGTACGAAGAGGATTGTCGCTTCAGGGCACCAGATGGCCCACTCATTCCGGAGTCTACAATGCGCACCTACTTGTCCGATCTCCTGCATTCTGGTGGCACTTGGGAGGGATGGAACTGCCATGTTTGGCCAACAAATGCCACACTATGCGTTGTTGAATGCCTTCTTTTTACCTGTATCATGCATGGTTGCACTGGTCGCAATTTCAGGGCAACGCGCCCCAAATCATTTGGTTGCCTTCCCACAGCTCAGCACACACTTGAGTTTGGGGGGAGGCTTCTCACTGTTTTTACAAATTTTATCTGTTGGGGGTTTCTCAAGATAGGGAACTCCCAAAATGATCGCTGTATTACTATCAATGACCTATGACTTGAGAAAGCCCCATTTGGACAGAGCTTCATGCGCTGCCCAGGGTGGCGTTGAGTTATTTGCACAGCTGTCGTATCGCTCATCGGGATGTGAAACCTCAAAATCTGCTGATGGGAAGCCCTTTGAAGTTGGGCGGCCTGGTGGCAAGCTGAGAGCGGTGAATCTAAGGGATGATCCTTGAAGCTGGGCTCCATCATAGATCAAGCCTTAACTTCAACCATATACTATCGATAATTTACCATCAACAATGGGTTGGTAAATCATTATTATAATTGAATATAAATGGTCAATGGTGGATGATTGAGGGGTATCCCCATGTTAAGAAACCACCATTTGGGGTTTATCACTATTGGTCTAACATGAATCCCAGGTCAATGGGATTGCGGCCTGCCATGAGTAGCCAAGCGATGTTTTTTTGGACCGAGTCAATGATTCACCGCTGGTTCAAGAGTGACCTGCGTCTTCCCTACTGTTGGAGTATTCTCACGGGGCATTTTTGCTCTTGAACCAAACTGCAAACTACTGTCTCATGAATGATGTGAATCATGTGAGTAAACGCAGTCAAGCGTGGGCGATTTGTCAAGACGATCC
Source organism: Symbiodinium kawagutii (assembly GCA_009767595.1). Classification (NCBI taxonomy): domain Eukaryota; class Dinophyceae; order Suessiales; family Symbiodiniaceae; genus Symbiodinium; species Symbiodinium kawagutii. Next base: position 465,652 of record VSDK01023782.1, read on the forward strand.
AACTTTCTGTTTTTGCCCTCGGAACTACATTTTTGCTCCGAAGTATGGCTTTTGGAGGAGTTTTCGCCCAACTCATATTTTCTGACACATGGTTCGTTGAATGACACCCTCAGGTGACTTTGGTGTGGCCACGCGGAGTCTTGTCTGATGATTTTTGATGCAAATGCTTCTGCTCCACAATGCCATCTTTTGTGAGCTGTTTGAGAGAAAGTCGGCATAGAAAGGTTAGCCCCTTGGATGCTTGAACCCTGGAGGGCTTAAAAGGGGGGTTAGTTGACCAATCAGCAACCGAACTAGTTCCCCCCTGCTGAAACGCGAACACCAACCGACCACAGATTAGTGATGCCAAGAAGTCTGCGATCATTTCTTGCAAATGGAACTTTGATGTGCATAGAGTTGTAATGAGTAACATCGAATGGCGCTGAATTTGTTCCCGGGCAAACATGTTGTAGTCCGGTTCCAAGATTTGATTGTCGCCTTAGGATGGACGAGGAGTATTTGGTGCATGGCACTGAAGGCACTTACCATTTCTTCTCTCCCGAAATGTGTGCGCGGGGCTACTGTGGCCATGATGGACGGCGCGCAGATATTTGGGCCACGGGCGTGTGTGTTTGGGCCTTCCTCTTGGGGACGCTGCCCTATTGGCACAAGGACCTGGAGAGGTGTCACCTTTACCCCGAAGTGGTCACAGGGATTCACAAGGGAGGTCCAACCCAAGAGCACCAGGTCCAAGCCCCGAGCCAGGACCTCGCTGCCCTGATGGATGCCATTGCGTTTGAAGCAGTGAAGCTTCCTGAGCCAGGTGGGGGCCTTCAACCAGTAGAGATGGTGAGATAAGAGGTGAACTGATGTTTCAAACCGATGCTTGGGTATACTGAACCCTAACTGATGGCTAACGTAGATGAATGATGATGAATGGTGTGATGGTTAGCGATGAAGAATTTTAATGGTACTTCTTGCTGAAAGTCGCATTGCAGTTGGTGCCAGAGGCATTTCCGTATCGCAAAGTTCGTATGAGCTGCTCGCGAAACTTCTCTGCAAGGACGCACGGCCGGGGGGAAGTATACGGACTTTAGATCTACCATGATTTACTCACTGAGTGACTTGTGATAGCTTATTCTGCGCATTTTCTCCCTGTGACCGTGGCAAGTCTTCTTATTTCCTGTTTGTTTCCTGGCCTTTTGCAGTGGGTCCTGTAGCCCGACTGTTCATTTATATAGCTAAGCAGCACCTCAAGAATATCATTCCGCATTCCTGGCATGTTCTTGCCGAGTGAAGGTTCATCCTGAACCCTTTGAAATGCTAATGAACGTGGTAAAGACAGCAGCAAATCGCGTGTGTGTAGTGCCGTAGCCATGTATCTACCATGATCCACCTATGTCAATCTGATTCAGTCCGTTTGTCCACCTACCTTCTGTCACCAAGGTCACCTGGTGATGATGCGTTTGAATTGCTGACAATTGTTGTTCGTGATGGTTATCAGGATCAATAACGGTTAATGATGATTCAGATGATTTATCAGTATTCTGATGATTACCCATGGTGACCCTAATGTCACTGATAGAAGTGCTGATAAGAATGGTCAGGAATGATGGGTTCATCATAAGGCTGTGGATCAAAACCTAATGAGGTATTCACATTCCAAAGCCATGACCCTGCAGTAGTCAAACTTTTGGGATGGGTTTACTACTTCAATATCCAGGTGGTGTTGAGCCAAGAATAAAGTTGATATATGCCATATCCAACTGTCGGTTCTTATGCCCAGCTTGATCGACCATATATGTAAAACCTAGTTCTCCACCTTTACTTCTTATCCCACGATTCTTGGTAAGTTCACCATTTTTTGGTATTTGGGTCATCTATTAGTTGATTAGTTGCTTACCCATTATTTAGTTCACCAGTCCATTAACCACAAAGTTGGTAGTTTCAGCTCCTTGCTATGAACCATTACACTCCAGTTACCTATCATTTCGCAATGGAAACTCACCACATTTTATTGAGAAAACGTCGGAAACCATCCATTTTCAGCAGAAGCCATTTTCATAGAAAAAACCCTAGGGAAACCATGGCCCAATTAGTGGATTATCTATTGCTATGTTGGATCAGCAGAGGGTGATGGTTGGCGCCAGGATCCTGCACAGCGGCCCTTGGCCGAAGAGCTACTGCTGGATGAGCTGCTGAACACTGCGCCAGGTGCCCGCAAGGTTGCGCAAAATCTTGGCTTAATGATGGTTTAATAGATTAATGAATCATTATTTATTAAGCAATTTTTTAGTGAACCAAAATTTATTCGTTGATGGTTTATTGGTGATTGAAGGTCAATAGATGGTTCATTCATAAATGGTTAATAAATTTTGGCTTATACCAAGGTTATGTAAATTGATTGTTTATAAATGGTTCAGTGATGGTAACGGATGAGCTTCGTTGATGGGTCAATGATGGGTGTGCTCGACGCTTTGTAAGATCCTCTGGCCTCCTGACAAGGGTCCTAAATTCCGATTGCTCCCAACGGGCCCCTCGTACTCGTACACAATTTTTCATATTCTTTGAACATAAGATTATTGTTATCCAGTAAGTAAACCATCAACAATGGCTGACGGAATAACATGTGCTGCACACACACAAAGGTATATATCTATATATATATATATCTATATCTCTCTCTCCCTCTCTCTATATATATACACCCATGTATTTCAACAGATGTACATTTGTAGCAATTTATACTGGCTTATTATTGTTCTTGATTCATGATCTATGGTAGTGGAAGATAGGGAAATCACCCATATTCGAGTTCAACAAATCACGCATTCTTGATCTGGTAAAATGGGCGGTGATCGAATATATCAAGCTACACGCTAAGGCATTTCGCAAAGTTACATTGCATTTGCGGTCGCATGTGCCACATTGTGTTTGCATTGTCTTTCGCATGTGAGCTTGCATTTGGTTTTGCTCAAACCTTCAGGTTTGCAATTGGCTTTGCCCTTGCATAGCGTCACCTTCCACAAGCGGATCTTGCATTTGTCACGTTTCCTTATTTGACATGGTTTAGCTGATGGCGTGCTCTTTTGCAGCGGATTTCATTTCATTACATCGATCATCGGGTCACTACATGGGACGACATAACATAACTCCACTCTATGTTTCATGGTGGATCCGCAGTAACAAGCCTCCATATTTGACGGTAATCGCCAGCTATCGATGGTTAAACTGATGGTGGTTTATTGTAGTCGGAATTCGTGGAGTCCTGGAAAGGTTTGCCATTGCCATGGAGTCGCGTTCAACCATCGCTCCCATACTGAGCCCTCGCCATCGATGTCAAACCAGGAAAGCACCGCTGGAGTTAGGATGGCAGGAGATTGCATCAGCGATCTTGATCTTTCTGAGCGTTTCCTTGACACTGCTGGAAGCCTGCTACATTTCTTACACCGGTCTGCGGATCTTTGCCAATGTTATGCAGGCCGTCTTTGCCCTGTGTTTTTGCACCCAGCAAGGCTACGGAATATTTCAATTCGTGTCTCAACAGGAGACTCCTGTCCTTGAAAGTGTGGAAGTCTTCTTCACCCGCGGCAAGGATGCTTTTTGGCATGTGTTTGATTTCATTCTCAATATTGTCAGCATTCTGGATATTTTCGTGAATACTTGGGAGGGACGATTCGTCCATGGCCTTGCCGCCATGAGAGTCGTTCGTGCTTTTCGGCTCTTCCGCATCTTTGCTTCAAGCAAGTTTCTGAATGACTTCAGTAGGGTCATGCACACAGCTTTGCTCCAAATGTTGAACTTCTGTCTTGTGATTGTACTCTCCTTGGTGCTGGCAAGTGTGGTGGCCACCAACATGCTCTGGGACTTTCCAGACGAACATGTAGCTGAAAGCTATTCAGATCTTGGCACCACAATGTGGACGCTATTCAAAATTATGACCATGGACGGTTGGACAGTTGCCATTCAGCCATGTTTGGAGCTTCACCCATCTTTACTGTATTTCTTTGCATTGTTTGTATTCTTTTCCTTGTCATCAATCTCGATCGTACCAGCCATTTTCATCGAGTTGCTCATTGAAGAGAGGGACAAACGGAAGTTGGAGAAGCAGCGGAAAAGACGAAGGAGACGACGAGCGATTCAACGTGCAGTCAGCATTCGAGAAATCAATGAGGACCAGGAATCGTCTGACTCATCGTGCAACTCGAGCTCTGCGTCTTCCCTCGGTGGATATTTGAGACGAAGTTCAATTTTTGCTGGGCATCAAGGTCAAAATGACCTTTGGTTTGCTATCAGCAATTTGCTTCATGAACATCAGAGAAGACATGCGGTTGAGGCATCCTGGAGATTTCAAGATGATGACGAGCCAAGCCCCAGATACAATCAGTTACCTACCTCGGCAGAACAACTTCATGAGGGAGTATTTGATCAGCCGGTTGGGCCTGGCACCAATGTTTTGGAGCTAAAGAAAGACATTCATTTGTTGCATCAACGTTTAGTGGAACAGATTCAGCAGCTGAAGCATGACATATTTCTACGATTGGATAGGGAGCTTCCAACCTCAAATTCGATTCCGTTTTCGCATTCAAGCGAGCCAGCTCAACGTCAACAGCCTGAAGTACCAATAGCTAGCTCTGACCCAAAGATCCACTTGACGAGCAGGGAAGGTAGCCTCGATTCATTTCCAGATGCCAATTGCTGGAGAGCAATTAGTCCGGAAAGCGTGACAGAACACTGTGAGAAGCAGCCATTGGAAGCAGAAAATGATGAGACTGATCCATTTGATCAAGTTCAAGGAGTCTGTTCTGTTTCCGTCCACGGAGAGCCTACGGAACAAAAAGCCCCACCTCAAGGGAGTGAGGCCCAGGAGGCAAGGCCAAGTGAGAGAGAGGATGAGATGCTACAGGCACACGAGAAGAGGAGAGATGATGACAGGTCGGAACCCGTCCCTGCCGTCAATGAAGATCCAGTGACCATATCCGTAGATCCTTCACCTGACATGGACGAATCAACATTGCATGTTTGATACGCAGAGCGGCACTGAGTTCCAAGGCAAAGTCTCTTTGGACCAATGTGTGCCGAAGTCACAGCATTGCAGTAAATCGCCTGGTGTCAGGTGGTATCATGATGTCTCTTCCAGGAAGACTGCTCGAGAAGTCGAAACGGAAGACAAAAAAGCAGCAGTTCTCTTCGGTAATAGCCTAGGTGAATGTTTACATTTGGCCTGAGCAACATCAAGAAAACAATGCCCAACACAACACCATGTTGCATTGATCTTTGTCCCATGGTCCTTAGCATTTCATTTTCTGCTGCGTGCATACGTGTGAGCAAATGCATAGATATATACACAAAGAATTGACGTGCATAGATGCCTACGTACATACGAATGTTGACGGCATGCATGCAGCATACACACACACACACACTTGAAAACACGCGCGCTTACACACATGTAAAAGTGAATTTCGTGCCTGTTCAGTTCTGTCAAATTGCACAGGGAATCCGAAAATGCAACTTGGTGGGGACTCAGAGAATGATTTAGTTATGCCACAGAGCAACTTTCCACGAACTAGCTCATCAATGTTATTCTTCCAGTGGCAATTGCTGCCATTCGCACGGATGGTATGCTAGTCATGCTGAATGTAAGTTCGCTACGCCAGTGGTTGGTTTGCCATTAGCTTCACCTGTGTTGGCAGGCGGCCAAGCAGAACCGGCAGATGTCGGCTGAGGGAAAAGTGGTGCGGGGTCAACTTGCGGGTCCTGAACGGGGTAAGAAAACAGCTTCACGAAATGGTTGGCAGCCCACTCGATAGTGGTCACTTTCTTTGGAAAGCCGAGGGCGCTTTGGGTTCAACGCGAAACACGTAAACTTTCGCACAGAGCCGGAGTGTCTTAGAAACTTCCTCTGAGTTTTTTGACGCGCTGAAGACTTTTTGGCAACACAATTTGGTGAAAGGGGCCTGTGGACATGGTGGAAGTTTGGGTATTGAGGTCCTTATGGCGGCGTTGTAGGGGGCCCTGGTGCTACATGGGTGGCTGAGGCTGCATTTCTTGGGCTGTTTGGGAACGGCGGCAAGGTGAAGCTAGTTGAGATAGTTTGTGACGTCTCAAAAACGAATCATCCAATATTAACCATTTATATTGATTAATGAAAACTCAATTTTTGGAATATCTCCAGATCTCCATTGCAAGAAGCAACCATATTGGGTCGCCATGACGTCCATACCTGGGGTCTCCCACCACAATGCCATGGGGCAGCACCCTGAGGCAGCGCGGCGTGTCGCAGGACACCGCTGACTCGCTGACTCGCTGCTTGCGCATGCGCTTCGCTCAGCGCCAAGCAGGGCAGCACGAAAAGGTGAGCGCTGCTCTCGAGACCTGGTAGGTTGGCACCCCTCAGAGGACTGTTGTTGTCCATGATGGGAATCCAAACACAACCCCTGCTGACCAGTGCAGGGATTTGTTGAGTTTGGACGCTTGGGGAAGTCAGCACAAGTTTTGACTAACTGCCTTAGGTTGGCAAGGGTTTGCTGCTATGACGAGTTCCTTCTGTTTCTGGATGGCATTCTCATTATGTGCAGAATTGGCCCCCGAACGCACTCAAAGCGAAGTCAGATCAGCCTCTGTCCTGTGGAGTGTGGTGGAAAGGAAAGTCCAGGCAGATTTGGGAATTTCAACGCTTGAAGTCTGGGTTCAAAGTGAGGTTGCACCAATTCGGACACGACTCTCAGTCTCAAGATTCTTGATTTGGCAGGTGTGAAAAAAATAAGGGGGAGAGATGTTTGGCATAGCAAAGTTATGCACCCAGTCTTTGGGACTAGCGAAGCTTTCGGCTCAAGAAGCTTCTTTAATGGCATGGCTTCGCCTTCCAGGTCTGTGAGTAAGGACTCGCTGAGAAGCCCATCGCCTGAAATCTCTGAGAACTATGCGATCATCCGCCCATTGGGTGCTGGGAAGTATGGACAGGTGCGATCCGAAACAGGAAATAGACGGATAGATCAGATAGATCAGATAGATCAGATAGATCAGATAGATCAGATAGATCAGATAGATCAGAAGGGTGCTGGAAATGGTGACCTGCCCCCATTTGATGTGTGTTTCTTTGACGAACATGCGTCCAGCTGAACAATTTGGATCGGTTTCCGTGCAGGTGAATGAGGTGCTTCACCTCGACAGCATGAAACGCTTCGCTTGGAAGCAGATTCTCAGCGAAAAGGATTCCCCAGATGTCGAGACCGAAGTGATCGAAGTTGAGGTGCTGCGTAAAGTGAAGCATCAGAATATCATACAAATCTACGAGGTGTTTACTGCACCTGGAGTGGTCGATATGGTGCTTGAGCTTTGCAGCGGAGGCAGTATGCAGAAGTGTTTGGGCAGCACCTTTTGTGGCCGGCTGGTTTGCTCGACCAGTAGGGGATAATGGAAAATCAGTTGTTTAAAGTTGTTCATCCCTTGCTTCAGGTACATGAGGTCTCGCATGAGGAAATGCGATGGAGAAAGCGTCTACAGTGCACCGGGGCGGCTTGCGATTACAAAGTGTCTGCATCAGCTTCTCTCAGCTGTCAGCTTCCTCCATGCAAACGAGGTGGCGCATCGCGACATTAAACCCGATGCTGGGCAGATCTGTATCAAGTCCCTGGTAGTGCAACAACAGTGCTTGCAATGGTTTAACCTACCAAAATGGGATCAACCATGGTAGTACTGGCGGAATCCCAGGGAACTGATACCTGACCTTCTCCACTTTGATGTTCCGCTCAGCTCAGGAAAATGTGCTGCTTTCCTCGGGGCCGCAGCTGCTTTCGTCGCAGAATTGGAAGCTGGCAGACTTCAGTCTGGCGTGTAATTTTGGGTCACGCACTGGAAAGAATGGAAAGATGATGCGAAGTAAAGCTGGCACTCGGCCATTCATGGCACCTGAGGTTCTGGAGAAGGGAAGGCTGGGTAGGAGACTGGCTGGTTGTTGGAATGTGTGGTCCCTGAATCTTAGATAAAGGTAGGTCGGCATTGAGGAAGCTTGATCACTGATAGTTTCCAGAACGCCTTATTTGCATCTATTTGCTGCATGTATCTATTGAACCTGGCATTTTGCCTGCTAGCATGCTCAGCTAGCAGATGGGTCACCGGTGTATTCTGTTTGTTTGCTGGCTTCTTCAATCATTTCTTCGTGGGTCTCCTGCCTTGGGCGAGATACTACACAGAGAAGTGTGACATCTACAGTCTCGGAGTCCTCTTAATTGCCTTGCACACCGGACACTACTACTGGAACCCAGAAAGCTGCGAGAACGACAAGAAGGTCGAAGAATCAAGAAAGCTGTTGGACGAGGAGGGGGAATTTGGGCACGGTTGATGTTTGACAACTCTGCCAATTGATGGTTTCAACATGTTCAACATGTTTCAACTTCTAGCTTGGGTGCTTAGGAAGGAGCTAAGAAGCCAGGGGTATGCTGTAATCTGTTTGAAAGGGGAGTTCAGGGGCTACCAGGAGTGTTCTAAGCAAATGGCAGTATTGTCAAGTAATGGTAATTCTGAAAACAGACGTGCTGTCTAGGCGCCGCTTGGGATCGAACCAAGTGGCTGCGAGGAGAGATGGGAGAGCATGGGTCCCGGTGCCCTTGCCCTCGTGATGAAAATGATCTCGATGGAAGCAGATCGCTGTGATGCGGAGGCGGTCACGGGGGCGCCGTTGTGTTCTCATGGCTTGGCCCATGCACTGACTGCAACTACTACTCAGTACTTGTTTGGCTGGGTTTTCACATTTTTATTTTCCCTAGTATTCATCTTATCTCTCTCGTTTCATCTTTTTCTCATCATTCCTTGCTTCCTACTCTTTGTGATGCCGCCATGAAGGGTCTGAATCTCATTGTATTCGCTTGGCCAGATAGGAAAATTACACCAGCATAGGCCCCAGATAGCGGGTACATCGCACACAAAGATTTCCAGTGTGTATACCATAAAGGGAGGCAAAGGGGAGACAAAGGGGAGACAAAGGGAAGACAAAGGGGAGACAAAGGAGAGACAAAGGGGAGACAAACGGGAGACAAAGGAGAGACAAAGGGGAGACAAAGGGGAGGCAAAGGGAAGACAAAGGGAGACAAGCATGAGCAGCGGCAGAGCAGCGGCAAATAAAGCGCCGATCCAGAGCCACAAGGGAGACAAAGGAAAGACAAAGGAAAGACAAAGGGAAGACAAAGGGGAGACAAAGGGGAGACAAAGGGAGACAAGCATGAGCAGCGGCAGAGCAGCGGCAAACAAAGCGCCGATCCAGAGCCACAAGGGAAACGAAGGAAAGACAAAGGAAAGACAAAGGAAAGACAAGCATGAGCAACGGCAGAGCAGCGGCAAACAAAAGCACCGATTCGAGACCGCACCATAGAGAAGTAAGAACCCCTTTTGGCTTGTCAGCTATCTGGAGAAAAACATTGGAAAAAAACTTTCATCAACATATTGGTGGATAATGGCCCCAGTTGTGGCTTTCCTTGGCGGACAGGAAGCCCTTGGGAATCCATGGCTCGTCCAGCAAATCGGTTCTGACGGGGCCTGCTGCGTTGTGAGCTGAGCGGGAGCAGCAGGCAGTCTCAGTTGAGGCAAACGTATGAAGTGACGGGCTCAGTTTCACCAATTTTCACCCTTTCCGATTTTTTTCCTGCATTTGTTGTGCTGTTGCGTGCGCCAGGGCTGCCAGGGTGTTCGAAGCAGTTTTGAACGCCTAGCAGTTTTGAGACCCTGACCACTTTGTGGCCAAAGGCCTGAACAGCAAACAGATAGCCATTTGCCAGCACGAGCCCGCAGCCACAGAAACTCGGCATTTTCACATTCAGCCCTTCAATAGCTGTTCATGTCTATGCCCCAAGAGGGGTAGGACAAACATAGGCTTTGCAGCTTCCAAAGTGTGCGTGCTCGATGTTCATGGCGATAGGAGTTGTTCCCCTGACTGCCTTGGCAGATCTGGTTGGACCAACCATGATTGTTAAGCCGGGATGTCCGTACCTTGGGAAAACCCCCAGCCCTCCTCATTCGTAGCGGGGAAAGCTACTGGCGGGCCTCCTTCTCGGATCATCCCCAATACCTGAAGAGATTTGTGCTTCATTTTCATCCGACTGCTGGTGTATTATTTCTCGCAGCGCGAAGAAAAGCGTGAACAGTTGGGAGGCCGGGAGGCAGGGAGGCCAAGGTGGTGGGAGTTTCAAAGTGATGTCATAGGTGGGTTCACTGGTAATTCGTGAGGCTTGAGGCTTTCCGAAAAGAAGTTGGTGGAAACTCTTGTGGCCCTGACCAGGTTTCACTAGCAACCCTGGTACTTTTCTAGACTTGTCCATGGATTAACAGTCCCAGTGCTGTTGCGGACCCACGAAAGTACAGAGGGGAATGGTCATATTGAAAATTGGCACAGCATTTCTTGCAAAGCAGTTGACCTTAGCGAGAAATGAGCTGCTCACACGCGCACACGTCTTGCTTTGTAGGTACAATGCATGTATAGGTGTGTACATTCATGTGTGTATGTGTAAAACTGTTTATACAGTATCAATCTATCTGAGATCTCACCCATCTATTTGACCTCTGACCTTTACAGTCATCCTGTTTGTAGCTTCGTTGCTCAAGCTCCTGGAGCTTCACATCAATGTCATCCAAGGACCAGGGCGGTGGCATGAGGGTGCCCTTTTAAAGCACATGAATGAGTTCATGATCTTGTTTTGGAGCACCTGCACTTCAGCTGGTTTACTATCAATAGGCTTAGCTCCAGTTTTTGTGCAAACCTGTGCTAAGCTTTGGCAACTTCAGATTGGCTGGTGCCTGACCCAAGCACCAGGGTTGCGTTGTGTCAAGGGATCCGGAAACCGCGGGCTGGTAAAATTGCACGCGGAAATCCCAAAACAGGGGACCCAAAGCATCTCAAAATTGAAGAGAAAAGCGTTCAGAACTTGGGGGTGCAGCCTGTTCCTCAAAATCGCTTCATGCATCGTGCCTTCTATGCGGCCTCGGTCCTTGCAGTGCTTGCTGGTCTTCTGGTTGCTATGTAGCTGCTCCAGGCAGAGAAGGTCAGGCCCTCAGACTAGCAGGTCACATGCAATCGTCGGAATGGTAGGTGGCCCTGGCTAAGGTGATCCCCCCAGAAATAAATGTAAAGAAGCCCTTATTGATGGTTGATTGGGGGTACTAACCTTGAACAAACCCTTGTTGTTGGGCCGCTACACCTACAACCCCTATAATGACAATGCTTGACAGCGAGCGAGCGAGAGAGAAAGAAAGAGAGAGAGAGAGAGAGAGAGCAATGGCTGAACATTTTGGACATATTCCATCTTTAGGAATGGCAGATGCTAGGGCCTGGGTTCATAATCTCTTCCCCAGGAATGCAGATCTGAATCTGGCATCAGCAGTAGTTATACAGTAGCTGTCAATTTTTCCAGTCGGCAAAAAGAGGGTTCGGAGGTTTTGGAGATTGTTGTTTTTCCCCTAGTATTGGGGTTGGTTGGCTCATGAATCATGAGCTAACTATTACACAGGGTTTGAAGCCATCAGCTGCGGGCGGGAAATGAACATAGCAGGTCCCACTGCTGAATGCTGTTCAAGCTAAAGTGTGTGGCCGGCACCAATTGTTTGTGCCCTGGGAATGCTTGCCGCACATGCCCATTCAAACTGCTGGGTCCCTATTTTTCCTCAGGTTTTTGGGGCTGGAGTGCCGTTGCCATGGAACCATGTCACCCTGTTGTGACCGGTTTTCACCTTGAGTTGATGTGGGCCTTCAGAGGTGGCATGTTTGGACCACGTTGGTGGGACTCCCGAGGCACAAGCCAAGAACTCATTGCTGGACGCTGGGGAGAGGCTGGACAGGGATGGGCCGCAGCACTTCTCACCCGAATTTCCCGTTGCACAACTGGAGACTTGATCAAAAGGCTCTGCGCTGTGACATCCCGTGCTCCAAGCAGGCGATGGATTGCCGCGCTGCTCGGTGGTGCGACGGGTCAAGGTGAACTATGACTTGGACGCCGAGGCGTCGAAGGCTGCGCCTGGAACTGGACGTGCCCAGAACTGGGAATTCGTTGGAAATCACTTGGACGACGCAGCCTTTGACCAGGAGCTGGGGGTCCTGGGCTCGGGGCCTGAGGAGTGGAGAGTTTGGGCGCCCCCACAAAGTGTCCAACAGTGTGAGACTTGGACCATCCCTCCCCTAGATGGCACCCCCCTTGGCGCCTCAAAATGTTGGAGATTTTTTCCCAATCAATCAGGGGAAGGAATGCACGGCTATTAGTTTCCCAAAAATAGCTGGTGATTTCCATCATATGTAGGGGCTGATGGACCTTTGGATCTGCCAGGGTACCTGTGGTCAGACGGGATGATTCTTCACCGCACACCGAAGGAACGGCTCATGGAGTACATCCAGACCCGTCCCTGGGAAATCTTCAAGCGCTTGGTCTCTACGCTGTGGATTGCTGGAGGTATTTGGTTTGCTTGGCGTGATCGCAAGGTGGGGAAGGCTTCCGGACACGAAACTTTTTGTTTTCCCCGAAATTTTCGAACAAGTTCGGAAAAAAGTTGCGGCTATTCATGGCAGCTGGCGAAAACTTCACCACTTTCACGGGTGATCTGCTAGCCATCGCCCGGGTCCAAGGGAGCACGGAGCATCTCAGCAGGTTCCAAGCCCTGACGTCAGGACTCGGATGCTCCGACGCTCACCACGTCGCTGGTGCGCCAGGCACCCACCACGGCGCGTGGGGAAGCGCTGCGACAAGGCGAGGCCAGTAGTAGGTTTGTTGGACAGCACCCGGTAGCCCACACCCCCTGTAGTAGAATCAGTAGTAGAATCGCAGTAGTAGTAGCTCATCCCCTTAACTGCAGGGGAGTAGAACAGCCAGTTGATATCAGTTATGATGAAAAGTGGTGGTAGCAGTGAAGAATCGGCTGGTGGTGAACAATCAACTGATCCTGGCATGTAGCCGCATACATGTAGTGACTCATGTTGTATACATGTTGGTATTGTTGTTGAATGTCGTTGATCTGTGTTTTTTGGGGCAGTGGATGTTATTGGGATCATACCGGTTTAGTTGTGATTATCCATTTCGAGTAGGGGTTTGGGGAGCTGGGCATTTTTCATGGCTCAGGTCTTCAAAAGATGGGAGTTTTCTTCGTGAAGATTGGGCAGACTGCTGCGCAACGACCTGACATCGTGGGGGACGAGGTGGGTGAACTGCAGCATCCACAGGTGCATTTGCCTCCCCCCTTCCGCGTCATTATAGGATCCGTAGCAATCATGGGACGATCCAGTTCGCTCCATTCAAGTGTTAGCACCTTGGGACACCATATGCATCAACCACCGACGTAAACAGACCGCTGCAATATCCCCAGCAATGTGGGCGCAATGATTGGGGACAACCATGAATGCCCCCCCCATGGCCGTGGACACCCCAAGCCTTAGCTCTTGTTGGAGCAGCCGGGTCAGGGCTCCCTGATGTAGACTCATGGCCCACCGTGGAACAAATGGCGCTAAGAATGACGAATCGATGGCTTGATGGCCACTTGATGGGCACTTGATGGCCACTTGATGGCTACTAAACTGCTTCTGTTGACCCACTGTGGTGGGCCAGGTGGCTGAGGAGCTGAAAGGCCTTCAGGAGCGCAGCCGTCCCTTCAGCGACGAGGTGGCGCTGCGGATCCTGGTGCCTTGGCGGAGCTGGTGGCCAGGGGTTGGGGTTGACCCATAGGTTGCCATGGGTTGATTGGCATTGATTGGCATTGGTTGGATGGTTGGATGGTTGGATAGTTGGATTGGTTGGATGGCTGCATCTGTTGACACTTCAACTTTGGAGGTGGGGGTCGTTGATCTCATCATGGGTCACTGCTTGGGTAGCCGCAGGCGGGGGACCTGAGGTATGATGGCCCTTTGGCTCATGGGGTCGGGCCGGTCAACTGCGCTGCTGAAGGAGCTGAATCCCAAGTTTGTGGCCTCGGCTTCCTTGGGACAGGTGCATAGCAGATGATGGGAGCCGCCGTAGATGTCATGAGGTTTGCTAAGTTTGTTGGCTGCCAATGGGGTGACCCCTGTGGTGGATCCTGGTGGTCCGTAGATTGAGCAGTATGAAATCAGTGGCGGTGGGAGACAGGGTACCATGCAACGCGAGGGCCACCGCGCAGGTCTACCGCGGTCGGATGCACGATGGCAGGGAAGTGGCCCTGAAGATCCAGCGCCCCGGTGTGCGAGACGTACTGGGCCTCGACTGGGCAGTTGCCACCTTGGTGTCGCGAGCTTATCAGACGGTGATCGGATCTCCCAACGACTACGGGCAAGTGGTGGACACCGTGGCCAAAGGTGTTAGACACTTTGAGCAATTCAGTACGATATGAATCTGTTTTACATTTTTTGATTGGACGCAGGCTGTTTTCCAAATGCTTCACTGTGCAGTCCTTGGCCCTGTACGAATCCAGTTGTCAATGGGTACCCCCAAGATGGCTGGGACCCGAGTTGTTGGGGTTGCCATGCTGCCATGTTGCTGAAGGAATGGAGTTGGACTACTACAACGAGGCGGCCAATGCCGAGGAGTTCGCTGTGCGCCACGCCTTTCTGCCCTTTGTGACTTCACCGGGCTGGATCCCAGAGCTCATGGGGCCACCAGGGTCATCCAGGGTCTTGGCATTGAAACTTGCCAGGCAGCTGAGGGATGCGCTTAGGGAGCTTCACATCCCTGGTGGGGTGTAGCTTGCCTTGTTGTGGGTCACCATCCGGGAGGGCTGGTAGTGGCTGGTAGCATCCTGGTGGCGATTTCTGAAGTTCCGAGGAACTGGTATCCGAGCCGTGCTCCGAAAGACCTGGACATCCAGGAGCGGCGCTTGCTGGTGGAGATGGCGGTGGAGGCCTGCGTGGTTCAGTTGCTGGTCACAGGCTTCGTCCATGCGGACCCCCATGAGGGGAACCTCAGGTGCGCCGAGGGGCAATGGAGGCAAAACAACAACTAAGATACTGACTAGGTATCCATCTATGTCAGTATTACGTACTGACTAGGGGCCCCTGCATGATACAGACAGCTCCATCTAATTCAAGAGAGGTCGTTGGTGCCTGGATTTATTGTTTTTGCTGGAGCTGCGTGACTGAGCTTCCCAGCTGGGATCAACCAGGTTTGGTGATGTTTGGTGAGGCCCAAATCGGTACATCGAGTGAGTGATTGTGGTCGGCCCAGATTGTCTCTCTACTTGCCCTGTCTACTTATTTTATTTTCGTTATTTGCACTACTTATTTGTCCATGTACGTGTGCATAGGTGTGTGCACTTTTTGTTCTGCCAAGTCGGACCGCCATTCGTTATTTTTCACCATTCAGAATGAATCCCAATCATTCCCTAATCAATCAATCATTACGAATAGTTCGGGATCATCATAAAACATGAGCAATTCTACCTTTGCCGCTTGGTTCCCGAAAGGGCTTGGGCGACTCAGCCCATGACAGTTTCTGCGCGACAGGTTGGGTGACGATGGTCGCGTGGTGTTTTTGGACTTCGGATTGATGGATCGCATGGATTTCGGATTGATGGAGAGCTGCGCCGCAGGGGTGCAGCAGGTGCTGAAGAAAGATTGGTTGGACCTGACCCATACCTTCCAGGCACCTCGATTGTGATGGTTGAAAGATGTTGCAAAACCCTGGACAGTGAACTGATGGATGGTTATGACGTTGGAGCTTCTGTTGACAAATTTTTGCCCCAATGATCTGAAGAGCCACAGCTTTGCTCAGGGTCTTGTAAGAGTAGGGATTTCCTACGCACACTCCGACAGTGAGTACCTTTGAACCCGTCACATGGGGCTGGAAGAGCCGTCGGTCTGGAGACCATAACGACATGGCATTGATATTGAGAGGTTGATGCCAAAAGTTCCAATTCACCACAGGAGTTCGGAATCCTTTTTTTTGTTTCCCGCTCTCAGGCGGTGCGCTTTACCCCAGAGCCCATGATGAAAAACGTGGACTTTGGCATTGCGGATACGCCGCGGTATGAGCCCTGCGGCAATGAGGAATTCGCAGTTGCTTTCCAGAAGCAAATAGTGACTTGGCTGCTAGATATGGACATTTGCGTGGCGTGGCATTTCTATCAATATCCTTGAAATTGATTTCCTGGAAAAAGCCTGTTAAACCTGGTTGTTTTGGCATTTTTTGGGCTGCAACCCGGCAGCACCAACATCTTGACGCAGACTCATTACCCTGTCAGGAAAGCGAAGCAGACGGCCAGTCACGCTTCGGTTCCATGGCGGTGGCGCTCAAGAAGTTGTCAGATAGATATTTGATGCTTACTCCGCCCTTCATCGCGCTACTGTGCCGCACCTTCATCACACTGGAAGGCTTGCTGGCAGATGACCCTGAGATGGCAGAGGCAGGTGCCGCAGCTCTTGGTGTGTGCCAGTCAACATCCATTTAGAGCTTGCAACTCCAATCTGCTTAGTGCAGGAACATAGTCCCTCTGAATCCCAGTTTCATGTACTCCTAGCCAAGTCGTGCGCCATGGCAGGAGTACAACGTCTATGAGACATCCTTGCCCTTCGCTATTTGCCGCCTGCTCTCCCCACGGACCCGGAAAGGCGGTAGGCAGTTGAGGCGAGGCCAAGAATTGGACATTGCATGTGATGCGGGCTCTTGAAAACATGGTCAGATTCGATCACCATTTGGCACAATAGACCCCTGAAGGAGCAACTTTTTGAAGGATGACTCCTCGGTGCCTTGACCTTTGGGCGGGCTGTGCCCTTTTTGGCTGTACTTTCTGTCATTGCTGTCCTAGTCAGTGGTGCAAATGGAGTGACATGTCATTGAGTACCTCTGGCTTGCAATGTCAGGGAGGGTGCGCCAGCACTACCATTGCAGTGGAACATCCACACATTTCTTTTTGGAAAGCATAACCGCCACCACGGCCCCACATCGAATGCAAATCCTTTGGCATCACCAGGAAATGGATTGGAGCAGTCTTAGTACCCTGGTCATGGCGGGATCAGACAACTCGTCGAGCTCTTCTGCTACTGCTAAGGACCCTTTAGGAAAATGACTCGCAGCAAGGGAGGGTTTGTACTAGCAAGATGTGGCAAACAAATGCACGCCCTGAGTCATCACTGGATCAATATGGGAGAATCTTCAAAGTATCAAAAAGTGATGATCTCCTTGGTAGATTGGTGAACGTTCCATGACCTCAAGCCTTGCGAGCCCCTGGTCCCAAACATGATTATGGTCTCGGATCGGGTAGCATAGTTTGGAATTTCAATGAGAGGCCTTGTCTCAGAAAGATTTTGATTTCCCCATCAAGAATCAGGATTTCAAGGTTGGATTGCATCATTGACGAGGCTACGGGTGCTTATTAGCATTGCAGTAGTCATCATCATCCGCCATTGCAGCTGTTTCCACCAATTTTGCATCAAGCATCAGCTTAGCTCAACCAACCGCAACCAACTTCAACCAGCCATAATTAGCACCACAAGCCTTACATATCATGACTCCATAGCCAACCATAACAATCATCATAAACCAACCAACCATAATCAATCTCGGTCCCTGCAGGAGGCAGGAAAAAAACAATCTTAACCAACCACGAAAAAAAAAAAAAAAAACACTTTCAACCAACCACATCCCATCTTCACCAGTCACCAAGCATGGCTCCAAGCATCACTAGAGCTCCAGGAGAAGGTCGCTGGCTTCGACCTTGGCACAGCTGCTGCGGTGCAACGCCGGCTGCTGCTGACGGCCGAGGGCACGGCCTTGCGGAGGCTGTGCTTCGAGGTGGATGCCTTTCAGGCGACAGATCCGCAGCGCTTCTGAGCTGATGAGGTGGTAAAATCATGGGAAGTTGATGTTAAGTTGAAGCTTGTTAAGAATCATGGGAAGTTGATGGTTGATGGTTGGTTGATGGTTGATGTTACCAGATGATGGTAAAACGATGGTTGGTTGATGGTTGGTAAATGGTTGGTTGATGGTAAGTTGATGGTTGATGGTTCCACTTCCGAACACTTATGTCACCTACATAACTCATAGAAGCTCCAATCGAATCTGTGCAAGATGATAGATTTCTTTTGTGAGTGGTAGTTGTTAGAGCCAAGTGAGGAGAAATAAGAAATGATGATTTTTTTTGGGTTTGCGAGACCACTTCCGTCCCTGGATCATTTTCACTTCTCTCCCTGGATCATGTTTGATTATTTGTTTTCAATCATTCTATTACTCAGGGCCTTGAGGAACGATGCGCACGACTATCGGCATTCATTGTTTGTTGTCCAAAACTGAAATCCGTATGAAAATTCTTGAACTTTTGTAGACACAAGCCACCCGCGCCAACGATGTGATATACAGATGCGAATGAATGCCCTGGACATCCACACTAAGAGGGCAGAACTGAGCATAGTCTCCACTTCTTTGTCCTTGCTGCTGCATGTCATTTGATTGATCCCATTGAACCAAATCAGATCCAATATTATTTCATTTGACCAAGTCGGATGTCGGTATTTTGATTTGACATAGCAAATCCCATGTGAATCAATCTGATATTCAATCGGTTTGTTTTGGACATGTTCTGATTTCTGATCCCATTTGTTAAAAAAAATGATCTACTAAACTGCAGCGCTCCCCTTTCATTTGGCAATTTGATTGTCATCAGATACTTTCACTCCCAAACTCCCAAACCATTCCTGAGACAAATGCGTGGAATCATGTAAACAGATGCAGACTCATGCGCACGCATATAAGTACGCAAACCCATTGTCCGTACACATATCGATCCCAGATGCGCAACGCATGTATTATGTATATGGCATGTGGCCAAAAGTCCCGGTCAAGGAATTTAGAGAAAAGGACGTTAATAGCAATGTTGTTGCGTGCTTAACAACTTCGCTAAGTGGCGGGCCCCCAGCTAAATGCAGCAAAACACCAGCTAGGCGCAAGTGCAGCGCTAGCACCGCGCTAGCAAACTGATCTACTGGGGAAAAATCAATCAGTGATCTATTTTTCCAAAATGAAGTCGCGATTTCGCGCTAGCGTGGCGCTAGCACGGCGCTAGCAAAAATTACATTTCTGGGTGTTCAGAGGACATCTCTCCAGATGACCGTCCATGTTACAGCGTGTTGCATTTGGGAATTCAGTTTTTAACAATTCATCATCCAAAGACAGTGACGCCTCATCCTCAGACGAGTGAACAAAAAGAGTGCAAAAGTCCCGCGGTAGTGTGTATTGCACAAAATTTTTACATGATATAGCTTCTCTCACATTTTTGCGGGTTCTCCGCAAACAATTACGCCAAGCAGCGGGCCCCCACCTAAATGAGTCTTTAACGTCATTTCTGGAACAAACATTTTGACCACATGCCATATATGGTTTTTAAGTCAAGGCTGCGATCCTCAGCATCGACATCAAACAATTCAGCTATCATCTTTTTAGCAAGAATGGAGAAGGTGCACAAACGGGTTTGTAAAGGTTCTTGATGAAATCACCATGCCCTTTGTGTTTGTTCCTTTCATGTTCTGAGCATTAGCCCGAAGTCGTTTGGAGCAGTCCAAATTCCAGCTTTGGCAGCACCTCCGTGCCATTCCAAACTGGTCCAGAATTGTTTGGAGCCCTTTTTGCCAGGCTTTTCGAGGCTTCTTCACTTGTAAAGAAGCCGCACCATTGCGGGAGGCTGCCATCAGCCTCTTGGTACATGATTGTGGGTGAGGTCGAATGGTGGATGCAGGCTGAATCCCAGCAGTACACTTATGACGAGATTCCTTCAGCCACAGTGGTGTGTGAGCGAAATGGCTTTCTTACTTGTTCTTTTTCTGGTTGGAATGATTGATCATATTTTTTCGTTTCTGGATCGCATTCTTTTCGTATGATGATTGTTTGTGCTACTGCGAATTTTTTGCACTTCTCGTTTGCACATTCTTTATTGAAGTTTCGCCTTGTTTTGTTAGTGTTGCAGGGTTTCTGTGGTCGGATTAGCGCAGGCTCCGGACTGTCGTGCAAGCTCCCTACCCGTGTTTGCTGTAGGCAAGAAAAATGCCGGGAAGCACGACGACAATGTGGCAAACATATATTAGACTCATGGGATTTCACCTTGTTTGCGCCTTTCGAAAGTAACTGGCAGTGTGCTTGCCGCGCAATTCGGATGATGCCCCCCCGAAAAAGAACGCAAACAAGTGCAAGAGCGAGCAGAAAATTAGAATGC
>VSDK01023787.1:0-11693 GCA_009767595.1 Symbiodinium kawagutii
AACATTGTCGGTGTGGTGCAATCATGCTGCATGTGCAACGATGTCGCATTAGCAAGAAACGTTGTCTGCGTGCGCAACTATGGCGCATTAGGAAGAAACGTTGTAATACTTTTGCGTAGATGTCGGGTTTGCGCAACGTTGCCATACATGCGCAACTATGTCGCACTGAGAAGAAACGTTGCCGTATTGCGCAACATTGCCGCGTGCAATGATGTCGTATTAGCAAGGAACGCTGCGACATATATGCGTATTTACATCATGGATCATATTATTGCATGGTCTTTACAAAGAGCCACAATCATGATCCATCAAAAATTAAACAACAATTTTTGATTAGAAAAATTGATCTGGCCAATCCGATGACTTAGATACATTCGGCATCGTTGGATACAAACCAAAGCGGCTATTGCTATTTGTTGCAAACCTTGTCCTTTGTGCAACGCCAGAGCCTCTAAGTGCTTCAGTTGGTGGCCAAATTGGCCCTCCAGCTCGACCAGGATCAGAACCGACTGCGAGCCCAGGACAGCTTCGTGTTCTTTCTCGGGAAGGAGCAGCAGGGAGCATTGAAATTCCGATGACTTAGATACATTCGGCATCGTTGGATACAAACCAAAGCGGCTATTGCTATTTGTTGCAAACCTTGTCCTTTGTGCAACGCCAGAGCCTCTAAGTGTGCTGCGCATGCACTGCCGGTGCATCAGCTGCTGCAATGCGGAGTCCATACCGAGCTCCCGACCGAACCAAGGATGACCATGTTTGGGTAGTTTGCTGGGCAACTCTTGCTGATGACTTGTCATGCTTGTTCAACCAGATGACCCGATAAGTTTGGCTTGGCTCCTTTCCGGTGATGTCTCGAGGTTCGATGTAAATGGCATCCGCACCACTGGTTGCCAGGAGAGCCTTGAGGTCAGTGCGCTCCAGTCGAAGTGTCACGATGAACAGGTCTGATTCGGATGGCTTGCTCTTAGCGAGTTTGAGGGTCAGGAACTGACGGTCCCAGCAATCAATGACTCTATGCGCTCCATCCGGTGTTGGTTGGATGGCTGGCAATGCTTGCAAGATTGCTTTGACCGGCTGAAAAACAAACTTGTGCCAGTCTCCTTGGTATTCGTCCTTGTACACCAATGCACGAATGACACAAGTGTCCACTTCTTCTACCACACTGACCTGGGCTGGTGCGTTGCGAACAATCGTGGTCCTGCCGAGCTGCAGCATTCTCGCCGAGATGATGACTGGTTCCGATGTCCTCTCACATCTAGCTGGGAATCTGATGGCCGTACCCATGGAGTTGGCTTCGACCGAGTTGTCAATGATGATGATGGCCAGTCCTCGGTTGGAGATTGGTGCTGGCCTGTTTGCATAGGGCATGGCTTGCTCTCCATTGGTAACTACGACACCACAGGCTTCGGCGCCAATCGCACTCAGCGGGATTTGGCCAACAAGGTGCCCATCTTGCTCTCTGAAAATACCATCTGGTATTCCCACGTCAGCTGCTGCCAGTGATCTCCACACAGACGACCTCGCCAAGCCCTCAACTACAGCCACATCCCAGGAAGTGTATCGCAGCATTTTGACCCGAATGGAGACAGCTGTGGATCGACAGCTCCAAGCCAAAGGGAAACCAAAGTTGCTGCCACAGCAGAAAGGCCGAGCAACTGTGCTAGGCCCCAGTCAACGCAAGATGCCCATTGTCCCTTTGAAGCGGTCCAGAGCCAATGAGGTTGAAATCACGTTCATGGGGGAACAATTCCATCATGTCCAGTGGTGCAGGCAAGTTCGTAGGCTTCAGTCCTTGTTGCATTCCTTTCGTTCTGCACCGTGCAGCAACCTTCGCAACCAGCAAGAACTTCTATGGAAATCCATTAAGGCTGCGCCAGGTTTCCCCGGAGGTTTTGCTAAGATGTGGTTGCAGAGGACAGTTGTCCTGCCAAATAGCCCTGGTTGTTTGCCTCGTCGGTTGCCAAGCGAAGCAATAGTCAACTGCATCTTCTGCACTGTGAAAGCTCAGTTTCAGCAGTTGGAGAAGGAGTGAACATGAAACTCCAGTTGTTCCCTCGCAGTGCCGATATGGAGGAGTTTTGTCCGCAGAAGCCAGCACCTTCCTGCAACAGTTGTTGCAAAGCCACGGCGTGCCCAAGGAAGAAGTCGAGGACCGTGCCACCAAGGTCTTTGAAGCTTTGGGTAGATCCAAGATCATTCAAGTCAGCCGATCAGCTCAACCATGGAGGGACTTGACTACTGGTTTCCCTTTTCGCACATGGAAATCAGCCAGTTTCTCTCTCAGTTCGTTTGACACCTGCAGTTTCATTCCTGCGGTCTGAAGTCCCGTCCCATTCCCGCACAAACTTCTGTAGCAAGGTAAACACACTGCACATCCTGCTGTTCGTGTGGCAGAATGTACCCATCCCCTGTCTGCAAACGAAAGCCTTTGTCAGTGCTTGTGACCACCACATCCAACAAACTTACGGCTTCCACCTTGGGGATCTGTCCATGGAACAAGAGGAGCACCCTCTTGCATGCACTCTTCAACAGATGGCGCTGTTGCACGGGGTCCCACAAAACTACTTCGGCAAGCACCGAAACTCTGTCACCTGGAGATAGCTGGTGCCATTGCGGCTCCAACTGCAAAGAAGGAAGTCCCATTGCTACGGAAACACCCCCCCCAGCGATTTGCCCGGGCGGCCTCACTCCTGGGAGGAGCTTGGGCGAAGGCTTCGTTTCAACCCCTATGAAAAATATCAGTCAACCAACCAATGTTTAACAACTACTGGAAAATAAAAAATGTTGGAAACCACCAGCCAGATAGTTGTTCAACCATCATTAGTTGATCATAATTCCCTATGATTAACCATTATCAACCACTATTAACCAGCCAGATTAAGTAACCACTCATCAACCACTTTCACCCATTATCAACCCGTTTTAATATAACCAGTTGATTATCACTCATTTTTCAACCAATATATAGCCATCCTTCATGCGACTGCTTCAGTGTCGGCTCCTTCAGGCGAATCCAAGCCTCCTGGGCTTTCCCTGCGCGCACAGCTGCATCCATCACCTCGACTGCTGCTGCAACCATGGCGCAGCGGCGCTCAGCGGCTGAGCTATGCTGTTTGTTGTTGTAAGGGTCGTTGTTGAAGATAACAAACCACCCAACTTTACCACAATGTTCAGCATATCTGGGTGTTTTTCAAGTCAGTTTGGGGTCCGCCCAGTCATCATCCAGTCTATCAATCATTTGTGTAAATACACCAACCTTTTTGGGGTCCCCATGGGTCCCCTATGTAGAGAAACAGCCAGCTACGCTTTGGTTATATTCAAGTTGGGTGGTACCCACCAAAGGCGCCCAAGCGGGTTGAGCGAGCTCAGCCTCTGGCTGTGTTGAATGTAATCGCATTGGGGTATTTCTTCCTCTGCTGCATCCGATCCAATACCTGGCCACCGTTTCTTTCAAACAACGATCCGCTGTTGGTCCGTGCCCCTGGCCCAAGAAAAGCACCAAGCCATGCGATGATTTGCAAATTTTGATCTACCGGTTCAAGTTTCTCATCGTGATTTGCATAACCATGATCTATTGATATCTAAAGTCTACAGCTATTTAGATACCCTAAGTCAGATACCCTTGGAATCCATAGATCTCCAGAGTCCCAAAAGTCTCATACGAAGATTTGTCGCGCCTCACAGGCACTAGCATAGTTGCCTCGCTGGCCAAAGGCCTTCAACAGAGTGTTGTAGGAAACGACCTGAGGCATCTGCGGCATCCCCAGCAAGGCAAGCGCAGCAAGGCTTGGGCAACGCTTGCTGCCATTTGGGCAACGGCCACTCCGCTGGGGGCCGCTCCTGGCTTCACTCGGCCTTTCAAGGCCCTTCAAAAGCTATATTAGGGTACCCCTAACTCCGAATCGCTCCCTCCCAACAGCCAGCAAGACCACTCACATATGTTGGACTGCTAAACAAGACCATATCCATCCCTCAGAATCGGTTGCTTAGCGGTTGCTGTGGGTGGCTGGTTCCCCGGCTCTAGCCTCAGGGTGCAAATGTGATGCCAGCCGATGCTCCAGCAGCACAGAAGCGAGTTGCTGGTACGAGCTCAGTCAGCAATGAGCAATTTATACACTGTCAGTTGTCAACCAACTGGTTGTGAAAATCAACGTTGGTTATGATAATCAACATTGAATACAACAGTTGATAATCAACATTGGTTATGATTGACTGATATTGATTGCTTATGGATTTGATATTGCTTAATTATCCCAAGCAACCCATTGATAAATTGCATCCATCATCACAAGCAATCAATCAGTTCGCAAAAGCAAGACAGCGGTGTTCTTCGCAAAATAAACTTCCCCCCTCGTGAAACAAATGATGTTTCCACGACAGTCACATCACTGTCGTTGGTTGATTTGTTGTGGGGTCTGCCATCCTTAAGAAATGGCCCTACCTGAAAGGCTGAGATCCTGTGTACATCCGAGGCGATCGCGTCCGGCACACATTTCTCCATTTGCTCCGCCTCTGTCGAAATGGTGACACAGGGAGTCTCGAAGATCAACCAGATCTAAACTTTTCCAATCTCAACCATCTGACCAGCTATAACCAGCTATAACCAGCTGTAACCAGCTATAACTCAAACAATCTTCTGTTCCCATGTGACCAGCTATAACCAGCTATAGGCTACAAACATGGATGGATGGATGGGAACTCCAGCAGCCGGCAGTTGTCTTTCCAGCTCCGGCGTGGCTCCCGCTGCCTCCGTCAAGAGTTCCAGGACCTCCTCAACCTGGAGAGTGCTCGGGTCTGAGCCTCTGGTAGTCACATGGATGCATTAAAAATCACCATGTTCAAAAACCACATTGGTGGGTGGATTAGCCACGCGACCAGGTTAGTTTACCAATAGTAACTAATAATTCCAGATCTAATAAACCAGGTTGTAACCAACTGTACAACGAGTAGGCAAACCAGCTTGGTGGATTAGCCATGTAACCAGCTTCGGGACTACTGGTAGTAATGACTCCAGATTTAAAAAATGGTAGGAACAACATGTAACAACCAGGTCACGCCGTGGCGAGCGCACTGTGGTCCGCAGCACGATTTTTCTTCACCATCATCATCATCATCATCATCATCATCATCATCATCATCAGCATCAGCATCAGCAGCAGCAGCAGCAGCAGCAGCAGTATCACGGTCATCATCGTCATCCCTGTCATCACCACGGTCATCTTCGCCCTCTGCTGCAGTGATTTTTTTTCCTTTGGTTCGTGCTGGTGAACATGCCCCACCCCACCCCACGCCATCCAGGACGTAGCATCAACTTCAAGATGCAAATGCAAGCGAACGTTTCAGTAGCATGCCCCACCCCACCCCACCCCACCCCACCCCATCCATGACGTAACATCAACTCAACTTCAACATGCAAGTGCAAACGAATTTTCACATGCCCCACCCCACCCCATCCATGACATAACATCAAGTTCAAGACGGAAGTGTAAACGAACGTTCACATGCCCCACCCCACCCCATCCATGACATAACATCAACTTCAAGACGCAAGTGCAAGCGAACGTTACAGTAGCATGCCGCACCCCACCCCACCCCATCCATGACGTAACATCAACTTCAAGATGCAAGTGCAAGCGAACGTTTCAGTAGCATGCCCCACCCCACCCCACCCCATCCATGACGTAACATCAACTCAACTTCAAGATGCAAGTGCAAACGAATTTTCACATGCCCCACCCCACCCCATCCATGACATAACATCAAGTTCAAGACGGAAGTGTAAACGAACGTTCACATGCCCCACCCCACCCCATCCATGACATAACATCAACTTCAAGACGCAAGTGCAAGCGAACGTTACAGTAGCATGCCGCACCCCACCTCACCCCATCCTTGACGTAACATCAACTTCAAGATGCAAGTGCAAACGAACGTTAACATGCCCCACCCCACCCCATCCATGACGTAACATCAACTCAACTTCAAGATGCAAGTGCAAACGAACGTTAACATGCCCCACCCCACCCCATCCATGACGTAGCATCAACTTCAAGACAAAAGACCGACAAAAAACGTCAAAAAAACAAAAAATTTGGGTTTTACTCACAGGGCGCCAGGCACGGCGCCAGCAACAATCAAAAAATTACAACTAACCAGGGTCTTTGATGAAGCAAAGATCTTTCACTGTCGAATGATACTCCAAATGTGTTGTCTGAACAAACCTTCACAAGCACTGGGATAACTCCACTACCACAAATGCAAGACTTTTCCATTAAGATGGCTCCACCTATCATGGTTATATCATGTTTCCATCAACATGCCTCCACCTCGACCTATGCCACATGACCTATGAAACATCAACGCTGCTCCCCTAGCGGCGGCTTCCCTGAAAGGCACCTTATCTGCTGCCACCCCTGTGGATAGGGCGACGTTCAGTGCCAGACTGTCCATTGGAACTCCTGACACAACGGAGGATGTGGCAACTTGCGCTGGCAGCATGTTGAAGCTTGCGCGTGCAGCTCTTCGGAAGGCGTTGACATGTTGGATGCGTAGCCGTTTTCATCATTTTTCCATGGTAGCCATGGACAGTCATCGGTTTCAACTGCACTTTGACCACCTTCCCACGCTTTCCATAGCTTTCGTGGTCACCCAAGGAAAGCATCGAGGCACCTCTGGCTTTCATGTCTTGAATCACTGCCAGTGAGTTTCGCCTTGATCAACGCAAGGAGACAGACGGCTATACACCGCGTTCTTCGCATCTCATAATTATTGGCTTATCTTCCGATTGTGGGCTGAAGGGGTGGGTCATCAAGAATCTTATTCAAAGTGTATTCCCAGAGTGGAATGACGTCACCAATCAGCAACCAGGACCGGACCTAAGAAACCTGGGTTCTAAGAAACGGCAACGATTTCAGCTGTCAAAGCTGTCGAAAATGCTCACACCGAGGACCTTGCCAGTCTTGTCGCTTATTGTGGACTCCCAAAATGGTCATGTAGGCACCTGAGCTGAGAAATCACATCCACCATCCACCGTGGTCTAAACAAAAGTTGCACTGCCAGGCTTGTTCGATGGCTTGGTGGCACTTGAAGATACCTTGAAGTGGATTGTTTCAGTCGTCCTTTTCCATGTCGGGGACACTCAGGTGCTCCAGGCTCAAGTTGAGACTTGCATCATTTGAAACAGCTCTGCTTTACAATTTGATTCACAAAGCTTCAGTGGTTACTGTGAGCCCGCAGCGCACACCAGCGCACGTGGAGCGGTGCACCAAATTCCATCTAGTCAGCACCCTTTGTTGCTGATGTCGGCAAAAACAGCCGACGTTACACTACATTAATCAATTCACTTTAAAAAACAACTGCTGGATTCCTCCAACGGAGCCAATCTAGGTAAAGCAAAGCAAGTGCGGAAATGTGCGCAGAACAGCTGCAATTTTTGCCAGTCTGGCCAACCAAATCAGTCACAATCGGCCCCGGATTCGTCTGATTGGCCGCAAGACTACCTTCAATCCATTCATCGCACGGCAGAGGTTTTTGATCTTGACACCTGCGCCGAGGTCAGACTGCTTTTCCAGGTCTTTATCCTGGTGCCTTTCATTCATTCTCAAGAGGTAAAGCGAGTGCATCACTTGGTACTAATAACCTACAATGCCTCTACGCCCGAGCTTCAGCAAGCATTGTTCCGCAGCAAGAATTTGCCTGTGCCTCCAAACCCGAAAATGATCGCTTACTCACCACATGTACTTCTCTCAGAATGTTCTCATGTTTGATCACCCCATAGGATCATTCCCAAAAGTACTATTTATGAAATGGGTGTTCTAAATCTTGATCCCCAATGCCCTATGATCCCCTGATAACCCCATGTCTGTTGATCACACCATATTACTAGTCCCTACTAAGTCACACCTTCCACATCACCCGTCACTACTAAGTCCCCAATTACACAAACCACTTCGTTTACCATCTAAAATCATCTAAAATATCTTTTAAAACGAAAAATCCATCCACTTTCCATCCACTTTCCATCCACTTTCCATCCACTTCCATCCACTTTCCATCCACTTTCCATCCACTTCCATCCAGTCACTTCCATCTCTGACCTTGGACCTGTCTCCGCCCCACCTGCTTGGGCTTGCCCAGCAGCTGTGCCAAGAGTCGCCTTGCTGAGTCCATGGCGTCATCCGACGGGTCCTGCGAGGTCAAGCCCCGTAGCCCCCAGCCATGGGAAGGCCATGGGTCAAGGCACCCAGCTCCACCAAGCTCCACCAAGCTCCACCCAAAAATTCCCAAAAAATGTTCCAAGTTCGCCATGGCGAGGACTCTCCTACAGCTATAGGTACCACCGTTGGATGTGAACAGCCACGGTCGTGGCATATCCACATGGTGATCACAGGATGTCAACAGATCGCTGCACGATTGTTGAGGAAAGGCAGCGTTCTGCGGTACAGCATCTGGATTAAAGAACTATCTGTGTAAGCACATAGATAATGTAGGCCAGTGTATCATCTTTTTATGAATTGATTTACAGAAACATAATGTGTAAACACCTCTTGTAGACTACGCGATGCGGTTGCTACATCAATAAATTTGCTGCGCAAAAACATGGGAAAGGCGGTCAACAAAACAGGGACTGGCATGCCTACACTCGAACATGTTTGACTGTGTATGTGTGTGCCACCCGCGTCAACACCTCCAAATATCAAGTCGTTTTTCCAGTACAACTCTGGGGAGCACCTACAAATCCTGTGGATCCCTAGGAACCGTGGGGGATGGTACATCCCTAGCGACCCTGAGCATCGACCCTAGGGTGCGGCTCTCAGTCCTCTTGAGCTGCTTCGCTCGCGGGTTGGAGCAGCCTGGCCACAGGGGCAGGCGGTTCCCCATCATGGTGAATGATCATCTGCTTATTCAACATGATAAGTATGGCAAGTACTCTGCAGTATACATGGTCATTGAAGATTCTTGATGCTTACTGATGCTTGCTGATGCTTACTGATGGCAATGAGAAGTTCTGCGAATCTGGCTGAGATGCCGGAGAGTTGATTCTGAACATATCACCAGTCAGAGGAGGTCTTCCCAGCAATGGTAATGATGGCACTTCCTACATGTGTCATTGATGCAACCAGTGGATCAGGCGGTGCGATCCAGTTATGGTGCTCCCACGTTCGGCACAAGGCGACCTTGATTTCGTTGCTGCAGCTGCCAGCTTGCCCTCGAGACGATGCTGTTCGTCCACCGCCTAGGTCTGTGCCACCGGACACTGAGTTGCTGAACTGATGCATGGAATGCTTCCATCAAATGTTGATAGATACATCCAGGATCACTTTGAGTTTGACAGGGTGCAAAAATGTAAATTGCGCATTCAGCATGATCTTTTGCGGGAGATCTAGATTCTTTAAACCTGCTTTCCAACCCCTCTCAGATCCCCACAAATCTGTACTCGCGTCCAAGCAATTCAACCTGCTCATAGTCTGCAAAATTTTGCAAATACAAGAGGTGAACCATGTTGAGAGGAAGCAAAAGGAAAGCTCTCAAATCCTAAAACCAGGCTGCTCTGACATTTTGGACATGGTTGGCTGGACTTGGATCAAGCATTGACTAACCCTAACCCTAGCCCTAACCTCCACCTAAGCAAGCCTAAGTGACCACCCAGAGCCATGTGCAGCTGGCCCAGGACCTGACGTTCCAGCCCATCTTTAGAGGTCTCTTCCCGCAGGGCTTCCTGCGGGAACCCAAGGTCCACGATGTGACTGGCCCATCACCGCCCAAGCTTTGGGTGTCACACCGTCTCTACGAATCCAGTTACCATGAAATCGTAGGTCACCAGCTGGTTTCTACCAGCTCGTTGTTTGGGGTTGGTTGGTTACCTATGGGGGTTGGTTGGTTATACCTATAGTTGGTTGGTTGATTACGTATGGGGTAGCTAACCATTGTTGTTTGGGGTTGGTTACCTACTATAATGGTAACTGGAAGCGTAGGGCAATGTTACGAAACGTGTTTTGCCAAAGCCAAGACGTGGCCGGGGGAATTCACGCACCACTTTGGGTCTGCAAATCATTGGATCAAGGTTTTGCGCTGTGAAGAGATCAGCTGCGGCAAGCCTGACATGAAGAGATCCTAAAACCTGCCATTCTACGGGTGGACCCACCGTATGAACCCAAGGATTCGAGCCACTTCCAGATGTAGCACCAAACCAATTGGTGCAGTCTACAAATCTCTGACTGGTGTAGGCATTCCGTAGTGACAACCTATGACAAGCTGTTGGTGTCCTCCCTAATGTCTCGATGGGCGGAATTTCAACCAAACTTCCAGAATGGTCCATGTGAATAAACCACTTCCAATACGATGAATCGGTGAATCGCTGGTGTCGTTAAACCTGGGCGCAAAAGTGGATCTGCGTCGTCCTCTGCATGTGTAAGGATCAATAAACAGCCATTTCTTGGCGGCCCCTAATCGGCCCCCGGCTCATTCAATCAGGGCCCACCAGCATCTCTACCCTGCTATGCGGAGTCCTGTCGAAGACGTGCAGCCTGAAGTCTCAAAGCCTGTGGTGCTTGCCCTTCGAATTCGGAGGTGGTCAGGGGCCCAGGGTATCTGCTGGTTGTCCAATGCCCAAGGACTGATGGTAGCATTCCAAATGATGGATCCGTAGCCAAGTATCACCGAGAAATGTGGAACTGCGAAACGATTCATGCTGATGCAAACGATTTATGGTTGTCTTTTGTTGTCGTCAATTGCAAAGGCATCAGTCCTCCCCCCTGCATCCCCAACACAAGAAAGCCCAAATCTTGGTCGTGTTTCAGATTTACCGAATTGGCATGACATGGGTTTCATCTGAAAAATTCTCTGAATGACCATTTCAGGCAAAAGAACGGCGCACGATCGCCCTTGTTTGGCCTCCAATTCGGCTTCTTCTTCTGGAGACAGTACATCAGGTCCTCCATAGTACCAATACCTCGAGAAGTGAAACTTGGCAAAGCTGAAGCTATCCCTATGGTCATTTATGTCATTTCATGTCATTTCATGTCATTTCATGTCATTTCATGTCATTTCATGTCATTTCTTGCGAGGGAAACCATTTGCAGATATTGGCAGAGTTGTTCCCCGGTAGGAATCGGTGAGCAGTTTTACGTGCAATTTTCCTTGGCTGGTTCAGCACGGGTTCAGTGGCAGTCTATTCATGGCATTCCATGGCGAGCGCCGCTTTCTCTTGGGGCTGTCGGCTGTGGATGATAGGAGGAGATGAATGACTATACTAAATGCACAAGAATCAAAAAGCTGGAAAAACTCCAGTGGTGGTAGCTGTAGCTGTCTTCAGTAGTTAAGAAAAAATACCAAAAACTCCAGTAGTTGTAAGCACATTGCTGCCAAGCTGCACTGGAGTGCCACTGGGACGCCCTAGCAGAACAGGTTTACAGCGCTTCACACGGGTTGCTGGGTTTCTTGATATCATTTCAGCTGAGCCAGCAGGGATTTCCGCAAGCCCTATCAGTGGGGATACGAACAATCAAGTAGCAAGCGATCTCTGACCAGGCAATTAGTTGTGAACACAATCCACTGCTTGATTTGTGACCACTAGGAACCAAGCAACTGACCCCAAACTAAATATAACTAAGTCACAACTCATCACAATTCGACCGGGGAGTTGTGAGATTGGGTCACAACAGCACCCCCACCACCACCACCACCACCACCAC
>VSDK01023787.1:11825-27089 GCA_009767595.1 Symbiodinium kawagutii
AAGCACAAGCACAAGCACAAGCACAAGCACAAGCACCACCACGACCACGACCACGACCACGACCACGACCACGACCACGACCACAACCACAACCACAACCACATTCATCTTAGGTTGTGAAATCAGCAGCGGCACCGCACCTTCCACACGCGCTGGGAATGGTGCAGAAGTGCGCCGATCATGCCCCATGGGATAACCACTGGACGGCCGGCGCACCAGCTCCCGCTCCTCCACGACAGGACAGCTGAGGTCAAAACTCAGATCAGGTCTGGTCATCCAACAACAAATATTCATCTCTAAATGGATGTGGATGTCATGAGCTCAATCAAGCAGTGGGATGGCATCCCCTCAGGATAACCAAGGAAGGTCTTGATTCGTCAGCTCCCTAGCACGCCGATACAGTGATCCCAGGCGCTAGGATCTAGGGAGTTGCGGTGGTCAGAGCGTGACGGACCAAAGACTCCCTTCTTCCCAACTCAGGAACTCATGGAGAATCAATTTGGTGATTGGATCAGGCAAAGATTGGAGACCTCCAAGATGTACAAACCATCTCAAACGCGAGACCTTTCCCATCTCTCCCTTGGAAAAAACATCTGCTGCCCCGCAGCGGTCCTGCCAATACATCACGAAGACTGCCGAAGGCACCACACCACACGGGGTTTGTTTCGCTGTTGACTTGGAATGTTGAGTCACTGTTCAGTGGATATAAATGGATCGATCTGGATTGTCAAGTACAACCTACTACAACCATCTCTGAATACGACATGACAACCATTTTTCTGGACATGGAGATGCAAGACTGCGGAAATCCTAGCCGATGCACCATGCAGCACCATGGTGCACTTCTGCGCTGGTCCGTACTCACGTGGCTGCAGTGCTTGCCTCGTCGTTTCAGCCTTGAGCCAGGCTCCTGCGGTTCGAGCGTCATCCAAGTCACTGCGCGACCCTGAGCGCCAGTTGCGCCACAATTTCTGGGAGATCGGACGGATGGAAGGCGTGGTCAAGGAACTCAACTTCCTGGACGGACAAGTGATTCTCTGGCTGCGTTTCCGGCCCCGCGAGCACCAGCTCGGATCTTCGCTCCTATATCCTTTTTGGGTGAGCCCTACTGGTGTGCAGCTGTGGGTTCCCTGTAGTTTGGCAGGTTTTCTTCACCTTCAAAGAAGGTTTTTTCCCTGCCATTAGTTGAACGGTTACTTTGTTTCACACAACCTTTGATCACCGTTTCCAGCTTTTTTCTTTGACTTGCTGAAAAACTTGCCCCAAGTTTTCACATGTCATGTGATGTATTGGCTCCACGATGGAAATTGTTGTACACAAACCAAAAATTGCCCGAGTGAATTTGAATTCTTCTTGATTGGTGCTGCGATAGTCACATACCTACTTCTCAGCACTACTTTGATACTAGACGCCGATGCGATGCGCTACAATCACCTTTTACTGGTATAAGTACTCTCAATATGTGACTCCCAAGAAGAAGCAACCATCATAAACATCCTGGTGTGCATGAGAGGTGAAGTTGTGAACCCATTTTAGATAGGTTTGAAAAACGATTCGAACCCATTTTAGACTGGAAATTCAAACAGGGGTTCACAAAGCACCATTGATTTCGTGGCGGTCCATGTCTCCAAGGAGGCTTTGCAACGCATCGACAGGTTTGCCAAGTCGCTCGAAGAAGAACTTCGCCCGGCTGAAGTCTCCTACCTGTGAGGGGGCGGTCAGGGCGCCCTGGGAATGGTAGTGTGGTTCATCCCGAGATAATCATGGACAATCACGGCCAATGATGCCAATAGTTAATTATAAATATGGGACTTAATGACAATAGTGGCAAATGATGGACAATAATCGTTCCATAATGACGGTCAATGATGTTTTTAGACATATTCATGTATGAAAACAACCAATCCTTGCGAGCAATAGCACCACTGCCGAAGAAATTGCGGCCAATCCATCTCTTTGTGCTGTGTTGTGGCTGTCGCAGTGCCTCTGCAGCAAAGCGGATAAGACAACTGTACGTGACGGCTGTAGTCTCCAGGCCATCCTCAACCAACCGGTCATAGATACCTCAATGCACAGAACAGGCTTCCAGAAATGTAGACAACAAACTAACTAGCCATTGGCTGCTGAAAGTTGTGTCCGGCGATGTTTTGCAGAAAGGGAAGTGATTCTTTTCCCCTCACTTTCCCGCATCGGAAACACCAGCACCCAAGAAATCTTCCCCAAGAAAAGCAGTTTCTCTCATCGAGCTCCCCTACGAAGAGCCATGCGGAACTGTTTCTGCACTGCCAATTGTTTCATAACCTGAGAGTTGCGGCCCTCGGCATCGCTGTTCTCCTTCCTCCAACCAACTTCCCTCGTTTTCTTTCTGAATTTCACCGCAGCTGCACTGTGCATCTTCGGCGATCCCTGCTTTTCTGGTTTCTCCAAAAATGTTTGCAGATGCCAAATATTGTAAGTGTGTATATCCAAGTAAATATAGATACATAACATGGCATATGAAGATAGCAACGCATGCATTTTTCAATAGATAGCTGCTAGCAATCCATGCAGCATCGGTGCGTCTGAGGCTGAAAACGCTTTCATAGAAGGCCAGGGAGCGAGGCACCTGCCATGTCGCTTGGTGAACGCAATCCCGTTGACCGTGTGATTGTTCAAATACAGACATTGTGCATAATGTTTGATAATGTTTGTTCACATTACAATCATAATTGACATATTATTCATAACGTTTGATAATGTTTGTTCATATGATTGATCGCAATCACAATTGATCATAATCATGACCACTATGATTACAGTAATCAATTCTGAGCACAATCTGTCTGATGATCACAGCCGCGCCTCATACCGAACCATGTCATCAATCATGGAATCCAGACTCTGGTGCTTCCCAGTCTCGGTTTGGAGGCAAGGGCGGCAAAAGCAACGCAATTGGGAAGGAAGCCATGCAGGGCTTGGTCGCATTTGAACGTTTTTTTGTGGTGAATCAATAATTAAGCAATTGATAGTGGTTATAAGCAATCGATAGTCAAGCAACATGATTATTATCAACCAATATAAAGCACTATTATCAACCAGTACAAAATCATCAAACATTATACTTAATGGTGCTTCATATTGGTTGATAGTGATCAATGTGGTGGTTCACAATGGTCTTTAATGTGTCATTCTCTGATTCTTTGAGCCGGTCTTAAAGATTTGATCGGCACCCGGCAGGCCTCGCAGAAAACTCATGGATGGTTGATAGCTACTAATGGCTAACCTGCAATGGCTACATTGATCAATGTAGCCAATTGATGCCAACTGTATTAGCCGATGGTTCCACATTGATCACTTGAATTTGAATAATAGCAATGGTTGATGGCTAAGTCACTGATGATTGTCAATAATTGGCCATGGCATGGCCATAGCTATTACTTTGAGCTTGGCAATCCTTACCAAAGAAATGGCAGGCCGTTGCGACGAGTCGTTCTCTCCCCGTTGGTCCCAGCCCCATGGAGCGATCCCCGCTTCACGCCACCAGTGCCCCCATGGCCAGCCCAGAACGCTGCGGAGTGGCCCGAATCAATAACTGTGCCAGGCTCGTGTAGAGATCGCTCGCAGTCTGCCTCGGTGATCGAAAGGATGCCATCATTGCTGGACATAGAAAGGTAGGGATTGTGACATGTTGAAACCTACAGTACCTACGCTATACTACCATTCGGGTAGGACACTCCTGGTAGCTCCTCGCAAAACGTCTCTTGGAGTGAAACCGACTCGACAGAATCGAGTGGATCTCACGCTACTGTGGGCGCAAGTCAGCTACCAGCAGCGCAGCGAATTTGCTCGATGAAATCCCTCACATCGATCGGGCACTTGAATTTACTGCATTTCTTGCACCATCACGGTGCTGAAGCCAGCGAAAGTGCGTGGTTTATGGGTACCCCTGGCGAGCCGCTCATCGCTCCCTCCCGACAGCCGGTTCTTTACCATGGCTATATCCCACTTATAACCCCATCTTCACCCTGCAGCTGTGCTAGGCTGAGGTTGCTCTACGTCTCATGCAGCACTATGGCTAAGAGACGGGCGCGCTGGCCACTTCTTGAAGCCTCTGCCCCCTTGGTATGGCAATGAAAACTCAAAGCCCAACTGACCATCCATGGCCTGGCGTCATGACCAATGAATTCTGTGGCGTACTAACATTGTACTGTGCTGAATAATTCCGGATCATGGCCTATGCTTACAGTGACCTTTGTTTAGCCCACTGAAGAAACAATGAATCCAATCTCCCCAGACTGTGAACTGCAATAGATCGGTATGAGGCTTCTTAAAAAAGGCCCCATAGCTGGTTGGTTTTTCATTAGAACCTGATGTGTTTGGGTCAACCAGAGATACCCTGGTTGGTATTGGGCATGGTCACGGCAACAGAGAAACAACCTTGGACTCTGGCGACTTGTCCAAGAGATGTCCTAGCTCCGTGTAGAGCCCAAGAATCCTGCAGCCATGGTGAGGTTTCAGGGATCGTGGGCGACCCACCACTGTTGGAGCCCCCTACAAAGACGCGTGCCTTCGGAAAAGCTGCAATACTCAGACCCTGAATCCAACACTTTTGCGGGAAAATGACAGTATTAAATGGTTGGTCAATGTCAATGGATGAGAGGAAATCATAAACACGCACAAACAACAACGAACACTGGGTAGAAAAAAGTAAACCAGCCAATCGGTGACTGAACATGATTGAATCAGAGTCAGCAAAAGCGCCTGCAGAAAGTGAAGGGTGTGCCAACGATGTGGCTTATGTACTTTCGAATTGAGATGCACCCACTTTAGACTGTCTAGAAAGGCAGTGGCACAGTACTTCCCGCACACTCGGAGTACAGTAGAATTTGGCAGTTTAGAAAGGCTTCCGAACCAGCAGTCGCAGGCTGCATATTCGAGAGCCCGCCAAAATTACATGTTGTAAATATCTGTAAATCCAACTGCTAGCTTTGCACTAGCCATCCATCTCCTGTGGGGGTTGTTTTGGGCTAGCTTCAGACGAATTGGCCTGCTAGATTGGCCACGATTTCACAAGCTCTGGCAGAAGTACACAACACTTAATGCCAAACTGAGGGCTGCTATGAAGACAGGAACTACTGCTTTTACAAAAGTAGTCCGATTCTCCCATTTGGTTAGGGCACCCCTGGTAGCTCCTGGCCTCGCTCCCCCTTTAAAAGGCCTTTGAGAAAATGCGGCCCGCAATGGGTACCCCTGGCTCCTGGCCTCCCCCCCCAACCAACAGCCAGGGCATGTACTACTCAATCTTGCTGGTGTCACATGTTGTCACACGGATGTCCCCCCGCCCATGGAGGTCTTTGACGGTCGGCTACCGATTTGATCTTGGAAGCACTGCATCACCTGACGGGGCCACGCTGGTTGCCATCCGAAAGGAGTTGGGTCCCAGAAACTGTTGAGATCTCGAAGTGTATGACCTGGGATACATTGTTTCAGTCAAATACGATCCATATGGGTATGTTCCAAAATAATGGTACTCCCAAAACCAGTAGTTTCCTAGCAAAATGAACATTTTTTCCTGGGTCATTGCTTACCCTATCTTGGCACATGCCCATATGAATCTATGTTATCAACCATGTTTAGCTTTTATATGCTTTTATCACTCATTCTCAAGCATTATCCACCAACAACCAATAACCGGTTGGTGGTTTCAACCAATGATCCAGAATGCTTTCCAGAATCCCCAACAACCAAACGACAATGCGCAATCCACCATGGCCACTGTTCTGCACCTCCCTGAGCACATCGGCAGGCCTTAACAAAGCCACATCGATGTCCCCCCAGGCACCAGTGATTTCGCTACGGCGGTTGTGAACTTGGACGGTTGGATTTTAAATGGTGGTTAGATTTTAAATGGTGGTTATGACCTTGGATGGTTAGTAGGTACCACCAGGGCGACAAGGACAAACCCACATGGACTAGCATTGAACATGGAGCCATTGGGTCCCACTGAGACTCTGAGCCCTGGTTGATTGCCTCCACCTTTGTGCTCATTCCGCCTCAGTTGGACACCAACCAGGTGGCTGTGGCATGGAGGGAGGAAGGAAGGTAGGTAGGTATGCATGGAGAAATACTGTTATATCAAATCATGTATCAATTCGGAATGATTCATGATGATAAATAGATTTTCTATAGATATACATATATATATATATGTGTGTACATACATCTATGATGATGATATATGATAAACAATGATTGATACTGATAACCAACAATGACCAACGAAAGGATATACCAGCCGTCACCATGCTGGGGTTGTCCATAGGTGGTGCTGGCACAATTGCTGTGATTTCTTTCGATGTTCTCACAAACGCATTTTAGGGTGGTTGGATGTTGGAGGTAAAACGGAGTAGCGGTCCAGTGGTCAATCATGGCAGGTAAAAAATCCACGATTCCTGGCAGTAATGGTGGTTTCTCAAAATAGAGGACCTGCAAAAATTGATGGTTTATGGCTAATTCACAATATCATACACCATTATATAACCAATGTGCCTATAAATGGTTAGTATAAAAGGATGACAGGCCTGGGGGGTCCCCAACCTGACTCCCCAGTTGTCGCCCCATTCCGAGCCAGCGCCAAGCCATGGATGTCACGACTGGCTCCCCACCTGAATCCCTTGTCGTTCTTGGGATAGTCTGGTGCCTCTCTGATGCCGAGCTTGGAAGGTAGTGATGTTGGATCAGAAATCACTAGGCCTAGTGAGGGTTGAACCATCAACCATGAGGCTCATGAGGGTTGAATGACTAGGGTTGAACCATTAACCATGAGGCTTGAATGACTAGGGTTGAACCATTAACCCTCATGCTGAATTCATGAACCATGAAGGTTTTTGTTGAACCATTTCTCGTTGATAATGACCACTTCATGAATGAATGCTTCATGATCATTACTATGCATGAATTCAGTGAAACATGAGGCATATACCACTGCTTGTTGATAATCACTCACTTGAATGAGGTAATTATATACCATAAATGGATATAAATGGTTGATAATGAGTAACATTGGTCAATTAATGTTTATGATGAAGGAGTCATTATCAACCCCTATTTAACTATCAAGTTTCCCTTTTGACCCGTGGATTCCTGAACAACCACAGAGAAAGAGCCCGAAACTCGGTGCTGTTCCCACGGTCTTAACCACCCTGAGGCATGTTGGGTTTGACCTGCTGCGCTACGTCCATTGCGTCCAATTTGTTTCTTCTTCTCGGCTTGTAAGGCAATCAACTTCATCAAAGCCCACCTGACTTGCCACTTGTTCCCTCGGTTCTTACTTGCGATCAACATAGATTTACCAGCATACACCAGCATTGAGGACCACCCACCCCCACCACTTAGGCACTCTTGGTCGCAGCTTCCCCAGCTGCACCTTGTGTTTCGGCGAGACCACCTTGCGGCCTCACAGGATAGGGCGTTGGTTCCACTAGAAGCAACAGCAGCAACATACAACGACTGCCCTCTGGCAAACCAACCTCGTTGCGTAGAAAACTCACCAGTGACAGATGATTTACCTGTTGAAACTGATGCTTGACTTCCAGGGCTTCCCAGGTCCGAATCCCTTCCAACAGTACTTCAACCCCCCTACTGCTCCCACCGAACAATAACATCCCCAAGTGCTCCCACATAAAAGGAGAACCATGACTCCGACCCCTCCCATCCCCTCCCCTCCCATCCCATCCCCTCCCCTCCCATCCCTTCCCATCCCCTCCCATCCCTCCCATCCTGTTCTCTGCTACCCCACGGGCCGGCCTGGCACAGCTCTGGGTGAGAAACTGCGCACCAAAAAGGCACAGCACAGCGTCACGACCTGGCGCGAGGACCAGGAGAACCGATCACGAAACAAAGGATCTACAGGGAAAAAGAAGGATATGAGGTCCGATCCTATACAAACTCCAGGGATATCTCATGAGATCTATATGAGATTTATATGAATCTCAATGAATCTCATGTGCTTTGAGGTTGATATTAGATCTATATGAGATCTATTTGAGATTTAGATAGATATCAAGCTGCGAAGCAGGGAACGAAAGCCAGCGGCAGAATGGAAATTGGAAAACAAAAAGAAGGGTTTGCGGAGAAAGAAAGAAGATGCAAGGGATGGGGGTGGCAAGGCTCCGTTTTCGATAAGTACTGTATGTTTCTCGTTTGCATTCATCAAAAGAGTTCATGGATAAACTTACAGGGGCATATATGAGGAAGCTACCGTCTTTTGCTCTGCTTTCTCTCTTTCGAAGGTGGAGGAGGGACGTGGGGGAATGAGAGGGCACCGTCTGCTAATTGTGTATTGGTACCTCCTCCTCAAAAAAACATGCCGTGCCCACCCCAATCCTCACTCTATATC
Organism: Symbiodinium kawagutii; assembly: GCA_009767595.1. Classification (NCBI taxonomy): domain Eukaryota; class Dinophyceae; order Suessiales; family Symbiodiniaceae; genus Symbiodinium; species Symbiodinium kawagutii. Next base: position 20,203 of record VSDK01023787.1, read on the forward strand.
GAGATTTTGATCCTGTTTTTGGAGCCGTCACCCCCAGACCCCCAAATCTCACTTCGTTCGCAAAAAGCAACTACAGCCAAGCCTACCGGCTGGCTTTGGTAGTAGAATGAGAAGCACTCAGGAGAACCATCCTCTTGAATGTGAAGGATATTCGAGAAAAACTCTAAAAACTTACGAGAAAATCAGAGAAAACCAATCGCAAAGGCCACACCAATGGGTAAGCAATCAGATCAAACAGCATCCGACTGCACCTTCAGCAATGCACTTGTTTCATCGGAAGCTTTGAAATTTGGCCAAAGTCTTTAACAGCCCAACAATATGTCAACACCATTCAAAACCAACTCTCGATGTAAGCTATAATCCTCAAAAAGCACAAAAGATGTTGTGTGTGTGCCCGATTTTAAAGCCAACTATAGATGCATCTTTATAGATTGTCGAGATTTATAGATTCAGAGCTCAGACGTGACTTCGTGTATCCTTCCTGAGCTAGGTACGAAGATCACAAGTTCTAAGCCGATGGACCTGTGCAGGAGGGAAGCAGCTCGCAACTCAGGGATTCATTCCAGCCAGTTGGTCATCATGATTCACTGCTCAGTCTTAAGCAGTTGGTTCTGCATGATGCTAACCGTCCAGCTGAGGCAAAATGGAAGCTGAGGAATCTGGGTGATCAACCACCGTCTTGGTTGGACAGGGATATGGACCAACAATGCAGTGCAAATGACCAAAAACTGAACGAATCAGCCAGATCGAAGTTGTCTTTCTTCATGCAGATTATGAAGACAACTTAACAGTCGTGAAGAAGCCGAAAAATTCAAAGTGGCAATGCCATGCCTCCACAACTCCTCGAGGAATTCCATATTCTGTACAGACAGCATTGTCTGGCAGCAGGTCTGAGTGGCGCTCAACTCGTCGACCAGCTGTTGAGAACTAATGGCTACCCAGGATGAAGCTAAACCCTAGGTTTATTAATAGGGGGTATCCCCGAAAAGCCTTGGTTTTCCATTAAAATGGGAACCCCCCTAGTTAATCAACCAGTGGTTTATTAATCCTGGGTCACCAGTACGGATAACTCTTCAATTTTCACTCTGCCCTAGCTCTGTGACATCGACACTTTCCACTTCTGATGGTTTCCTTTGTCCTGATCAGTGAGACTTCACAACGCCGAAGGGTCTGACAAGTCTGGTTGCTGAGCACCGCGCAAGATCTGGAAAAGCGCTTCAGGATAATCCGCCTGGGTTGGGGCTGAAGCCTTTAGACACATTTTGGGCCTACAGCCAGTTCAGCCATGGCAGCCTTGCCTGAGGGTGGGCGGAGATAGTGGTAGTAGAACGCGGCGCACCAAGCGGCACGCCCAGCGACGTAAGAGACGTGATTGGCTGAGAGATGGCCACAGGAACAATCACATGGGAACACAGCTTCAGCTCTGCCACAATGATGTAGTGTTCAGTGCGCCCTGGTAGACACTGTCACGCTGTGATATCATATGATATCATCATATAGTACCAAGGGAAATTGGAAGACGTTGCAGAAACTCTCACAAAAACTTTGAAAAACACATGATTGCATTTTGCCACCGAGGCAGCCCAGTGGACTACCTAGCAATGCACTGGTGGCACAACTGCGGTCCTTGCCGCTTCGAAAACTTGTGAGACGCCATACCTTGCAGAACGAATTCCTTGCAAGATCTCTGCAGAATGTCGTGGCCAAATCATGCTAAACCAGTACTAATCATCTGGTGGCATATTGTCAATTTTAGACTTACATTGAGCACTTTGCTAGGTATCCAGGAGTGCTTGCTTATCAAAGTTCATCATTGACATTCCCAGATCGGTGATTTTGTACTTCTGGTGGTGGGTAGTTGGATTTGCATAGCGAATGATGATATCCTACAGCAGGGCCTAACTCCCCATAGAGAAGGAAGTTTCGGTGGGAATTCAATGAACAGAGGGACCTGATCAATATCCACTAAGTTTGATCATGAATCGCTGCAGCACAATGTGTTGACCGAAGTGAATGAAAGGAATCCAGCAGAGATGTGTTTTAAGCAATCCAAGCGCTCACAAAAGCCCTCGTGACTTCTGTAAGTATTGCGGATACAGGAAGACCTAAGCCGGACCCAAAACAATGTTTGAGAGAACCGGTGAGTGGGTGATTTCTGCGGTTCTTGGCCGATGAAGAAGTCTTATTTCCATGGACGAAGAAACGTGGCTCAACACTTAGGGCTCATCTTTAAAGTCTTGCAACTCTATTGCAAGCAGACTTTGGGTCAACATCAACATATCTTGACCATTAATTTTCTGGGGGATAAACGGGATAAATCCCAACAATAATAGGAAATACATTGGAATACTTTAGCCTATGACCAATGGTACCTAATCACTAACCATATCATCATCAATCTATCATGATTGATAATCTATCATATGATCACTAGTCATTGTCATTAAGCAGTATCAATCTTTCTATGGTTAATCATTTATTAATCTATTATGTCTATTATCATTAAGCATTATTAATGGTATTCAACGCTTAATGATGGTACACCCTACCCCCTGCCTTTGATGTGCTTGCCCCACGACTCTACCCTGCAGAGGCTGTTGAGGCGCCGGACAGCATCAGCAACCGAAAGCGTCTCTTGGGATGCAGGAACTTCCTTGAATTCCTGGAAAGCAAGGATTGGTTCATCCAATTTTAATCCATGGTTTATCCAATGGTTCATCCAATTTTAATCCATGGTTGGATTGCAGGAACTATGGTTGGATTGGTTGGTGTGGTTAATCCATGGTTAATCCAATGGAAAGAGGCCAAATTGGGGGGAAATCACAAAGAACCTATGATTAATCCATGGTTAATCCAATGTTAATCCATGGTCAATCGATGGTTCATCACAAGCAACAGAAAAAGAAGATCACCAACCAGAATGGTTGGTGGACCGGTGGTGGGGCAGTCGCCATGACAACTTCTTTGGCACACCTCTCACTGACCAGTTGAGGGGAATCCAAAGTATGTCTCTTTAAATCAGATATCAGTTGGTATGTCTCCACGCACCAACTAAACCTAAGCAATTCTAAATCTAAACAACAAAGGTATTTGCAGATACTTCATGGGCACAAGGATTACCAAGTCTTCAAAGGGAGAAGAGCATCTCTCAAAATTGGGACAAAGGAATGACTCGCAGCCCAAAAGAATTTGCATGAATTGTATTTTCGTATCGTTTCACCGACCAGAAAGGGAGGATCCATGTTAATAAACACACATATTTGAAGGTAAATCACCAGCTTCTTTGTGGTGAAACTAGGATGGTCGATATGCTGATTGATATGGATCTGCCACTTCAACTCTTGCGACGTCCCAGCTTCACGTTGCATGATGAGTTTCGTGATGTCAACAGGCCCAAGAAAACCCGGGAACGTCCTTGCCACCAGAATCATATCTGAGGCACTGCGTGACCATCCTTTCTTCTAGCAACCTGGCTGCGTTGATGCCTTGCAAATCAACCCACCGTCGCTAGTTGTCAACCATCCAAGGCGAGCTTTGAAAGACTATATTTCAAAATGTTACTTTGTTATCTTGTGTTTGAGCTCTGTGAACCATCAAATCGTTAAACGAAAAGAAACAAAAAAGTCAACAAAAGCCCAACAAAAAGAACAGCGAAACGAAACCAAAAAATCATCAAAACTCCTAAAACAAAATCACACCAACGCCAACTCTCTGTGAAGAAATGAATTGTGTCAGCATATCACATTGTCCTCTCTACATCCACTGTGGAATCTACATCCCACCCAAAAAGACGCGCATTCCATGCCTCGTTGGATCAAACTAAACATGGATGAACCTCATGGAACATCATATGGGTATGTGCCAAAATAGTGGTACCCCCCAAAACCAATGGTTACCTAGTAAAATGATCATCTTTTGGTGGGTTACAACGGTTACCCTATGGCTTGGCACACACCCACATCCCAACAAATCTCTTCCCCGTAGAAACCACCGACTGGTCTGCCGGTCGCCCGGGACGTCCCATCTGCAACCCATGGAAAGGTCAAAGCGGAGCCAGGAAGGCGCAGGAGAGGGCAGAAGTTGAACCAGTCGGGTCCAAGTGCCCTGAAGCCACGCTGGCGAATGGTAGATCCATAGGTTTTCCATGGTGGTTTCTAGGGGGATATACCATGAACTAGGTCAATCATAGGGGATACCAACCAACAAGGGGACGCTTACCCTTGTCCCATAAGGCGGATACTAACCAACAATGATGGTGGTTATCGTGGTTAACCATGGTCAATCATAGGGGATACCAACCAACAATAGTGTGGAATTCATGGTTAGTTATAGGGGATACTAACTATCAATCATGAATTAACCATAGGGGGGTAATAATGGTTGGTCATGGGGGGTTGATGATAGTGATCTAAGGCTGAATGATGGCTAGTTCATGGTTCATCATGGGCGATAGTGGCCAACAATAGTGGTTGATGATTGGTAGTACTGGTAGATCCATGTCTTCATCAACCACCCCTCAGTTCACCTTGAATAGCTGGTGAGCTATTCCAAGTATTGATTCCAAATATAGGGGGTTTATGAATAAATCTAACATGATAAATTTTGAATCGTCTTGACACGTGATGCGGGGATTTCATTTCCCGAGGTGGTCTGCTGGGACATCAAATGTTAACTGACCGATGGTCAGTGAGGGTACCCAGATGGTCCATTCATGCTATGCGCTAAAGGTCACTTGTCTCTAGCTTGACATGAAGGAACATGCTTGGCGTCGACAACTGCACGTTATTAGTTTCCCAATGCCACAACCGTAAATTTGTCATACCAGTAACATGATTACGGGTGGATGGTTCTACCCCCTATGAAAAAAATGTCAACCACTCATTTCTTACTACATGCGGGGAAAATCAAAACATGTTCAAAAGCACCAACTGGTCTTTGTTTCACCACCACAATCGCTTCTTATCCGCTATTATATTATCAAATTATCAACCATTAATGGAGGTATAACCCCTATAAAACCTCTATAAACCCTCATAAACCACCATAAAACCTCATAAACCCCGATGAAACCCTATAAACCACCATAAACCCTTGAAAATCCTGAAACCCCCAAGAAACCATTGGAAACCCACCTCAGCTAGATTCCGAAGTGCCAAACAAACCTGCCATCGGGGTCACCTCCAAGAAGCCGTAGAGCGCGCGAAGATCGTGGCGACCTCCCAGGGTTCCCCCATGACATGCCACGATTCCAGCTGTGCTGGTCACCTCTGAGTCCCTGCAGCGACAGGTCTCAAGTCATGGGAGTGCGTCCAGTTATCATCCTTTGTAGAAACAATTTATTAATGGTTTAACAATAGCGATAAACAATATTAACCAAAATATTCCATTAGTCATTAGCGATAAACCATATTAGTTTGGCAGTTAATAATTCATTAATGGTTAACAATAGTCATCCGCGAAAAACAATATTTATGAACCAAATAACCTGAACATGTGCTATTAACCATGTATAATAAAAATAAGAAAGGTGTAATGAAGTACAATCAGCTAAGCATTTTGGGGGCCCCAATTTGAAGAAACCACTGTGACCCATGAGACGTGGACAAAGAGGGTGTCACTGAGCAGGAGATCGAGGGTGATAGCCACGGGCTGGGAAGAGATGAAACCCAGCTGCTGGAAGCAAATGGAAGCGAGGACGAGGACGAGGACGAAGATAAAATCCACCAATTCTGGGATCAACCGCGTGGTCAAAAAAAGCACGGAGAGATTCCTCGTCATTTGAGAACATCACCGTTTCACACATGTTCGGACTGCTTCAACCTTAAGCCTTAAGACTTAAGTTGACTAACCATTCCTACGATTTGCTTAGCTCCTGGCACCGTTCCCCCTTTAAAGGCCCTTTAAAGGGCCAGGACATGGTACCCCTCCACCCATCATCATCACCAAGCCATGTCCCCCACGCATCTTCCCCATCCGCGCCCGTGTGGATGCTTCGGAAGAGAATGATGAAGCGCTCGGGCCTCGGCGCAATGCTTCATGGTGAAGGACGGTAACTATAACGATTCGAATGGCTATAAATGGTTTAACGACTATAAATGGTAACTATAAATGGTAACTATAAATGGTAACTATGACGATTCTAATGGTTGTTTCTCAAGCCATAGGGGGCCCCACAAATGGCTGGTTTACTAGTATCAAAGGTTAACATGGGATGATTTGGGGGTACCCCTATTTTGAGAAACCACCTAATGGCTATAAATGCTATAACAATGAGTGATTGGATTGGATTGAATTGATTGACTGTAGTTCTGAATGCTTGTATCATGACATTCAATAGGTGACAATGGTTACAATAGGCATGGCTAAGAATATATATATATATATATATATGTAGTTGAGACTGTTTCGAAACATAGTTACAAAATGTTACAAGTCTCATCAAGCTAGTAGGATATCCGGGAATCTATAAGCAACAATCTTTTGCGTTTCAAAAGGGACAATCAGGCATCTCGAGATATCCTGAAGAGATTGGAGTTTTCTGGCTTGCTGTGGCCCATCCTTCCCCGTGAGCGGATCTAATAACGAAAGCGTTTTAGCGAAATTACCAGTAGAAAGCATGTTCCAAGAATGAGTGCACTTCTATCAGAACTTGGGTATTGGTTGGTGATTATTTGACCTACACGTTCATCATGAATTTGGTGATTAAGTCTGGCAAAGGTTGCTTCTCCCAAAATCTACTGTAGATCATGCGCATTGACGATGGCTTCGGACGGGGAAGTTTTGTAGTTCGCCAGAAGTTCAGGAGGCAATGGTTCCGAGTACCATCGGTCTTTGAACGCAATCTTTGCCCAATAAGAGGATGCCTCCAAACCATGCCCAAAAAGAAG
>VSDK01023787.1:27111-54611 GCA_009767595.1 Symbiodinium kawagutii
AGCAGCAAAAGCACAGGTTTTGGGGTCTGACAACCCCAATCGACCTTCTCTGTGGCCTTTCTTGGCCCGGCACTCCACCAACTCATCAAAGGACTTCAGCACTTGCTCTCGCTGTTCACGGTTTGCATCACCCTGCAATCAAGGAGCTGCTTGGAAGACGAATCCAATCAGTCATCAAAATGGTCAAAAATGCTGATGCTCCTCTAATTCAAGAGGGTCAAAGTGTTCAAAGTGCTTCACCCGATCCCAGCTTGACATGCCTTGAGGCAGTGTTCCAAGGCGTTTCGTACCAACTTCCTGTTCGAATGCATCCCCGCGCTGCCGGGTCGTCGCCCCATCAAGGACGAACTCCTTCGAGGTTCCGTCTGCGGCACCGCCTTGGAAGAGGCCACTGTTCAATGGTTGAGATATTACAACCGGACAAGCAAATCAAATGGTTGAACTAAGTTGCTGGTTGATCACTTGGCTGGTTGCTTCGGTGCTTGGTTGATTACATGGTTGGTTGGTTGATTGATTGGGTGGTTGCTTTTATGGTTGGTTGCTTGCTCGCACAATGATCCAGCACCCACTGCCAGGTGCAGGCCTTGTGAGCGCTGTGTCTTCGCCTTGGCAGCAACGGCATCCGTTGCGTTACGGCGTTTTCGAGGCGCTGCGCTGGTTCACCAACTGGCAGGTGATGATTGGCAAAGGTTGAGGGTTCTTCAACCAATCATGATGAGCTGGATTTGTGGCAGGTGATGACCTGGTCCACTCATGATTCATCTTGGCTGAAGCTCAATATTGCTTGCTAATGGTCAGGCATGGTTTAGGGCGGATAGTAGTGGTTGAGGCTGGTTAAACGTTACAGTGGCTACTTTTATAGAATGAGTCAGAATGCCTGATAAGTAGCCAGCTATATAATCTTAATGTTGATTCATTTATGTTCTTTTCAGACTGGATGGTTTCATGTTCCATCGATGTTTGGGTGTGTTTGATGTGTTTCATGCTATTATATACTGGGTGGGCGTGTTAAGTCAGACATCTCCGCGGAAGTCATACAAACACCATCAGGACACCGCAAACGCGGAAGTCAGACATGTCCGTGAAAAGTCAGACATTTTTAATGAAAACGCCACGGGGACACCATTCCAGACTATGTCTGTCCAACAAGTCAAAATTCAAGAAAACTTTGCGGACACCACGCCCAAACCAACATTTTCACTAGATAATGTCTTCGTTTTGACAGCAAACACAATGGGACATGTCAGTGTGCCCCTGCGATTTGGGCTAAGGTAAAGTATCCAGCACAAAGAAAAAATCCTAAAAACCAAAAGTTCTGCAAGGGGACACCGCTTTTGTACGACTTAACCCGGTCTCGTACGACTTAACCCAAGCACCCAGTAGTTGGGTAGTGCAGTCGAAACGCAGCCAGGCTGGTCCAATCTGAAGGAAACTCCTCGCATCATGTGGCCCTGAACAGTCCATGCTGTGTCCTCGGACCGCACTGGTGTCCCAGCTTTCTGACCGCGGCAGATCCTGACGGAACTGGCGAAGCCCTTGTGAGGAGCCCCACAGAACCCCCACTTGTACAACGGTTGCAAGCCCATGGACTCGTGCAGTGAAGAGTGACTCATTCCGTGAAGCTTTGCACAGCCCCTTGGAAGTTGCAATCTGAATGAATTGAGAAAGATTTTGGCACTTGGCCATTGCTGTTCGAAGCTAGAGTACTGAAAGGCTAGAATCCAAGGTAATCTAAGGGCCCAATGAATTCATCACCAAGTAAAAATTTAGAGAATTTAGATTGCATAGGGGATACCGTTGCAGGGACCCAACATTTGGATGAGCCCATTGCTGCAAAACAGCACCCGCGCTGAGCATTTGGCAACTTCTCGCTCTCGTCACTTCGGAGGGAACCAGATGGTGTTGCCTCAACTTCAGCTCCAGCCAGAAGATCCAGCCATGAAGTCACTTGAAATGGCAGTGATGAAATCATAACCAGTACACTAACCAGCACTAATCAGTATCAACCACTTGCAGCAACCAGTCATTTACTCACTTGGAAACAATCATTGATGAACTCATAACCAGTACACTAAGCAGTGGTTGATACCTTTGACTAAATCATAACCAGCACTCACCAACCAGTACTAACCAGTATCAACCACTTCCATTGACGACTGATTCAGGTGCTGCAGCGTTGCGGCCGAGCCTTACTGGTGAAAAAACATCCAGCAGTGGGTCTATATCTTGCCTAGAACGATCATCAACTGATCATGTCTGGCTCCAGGACTGCGTACATGTGCATAAATTGATTAGTTAACAATTAACATATACAAATATTTATCAAACATTGCAGTGGTTAACATAAAAAATACTTACAAGTTATCATATACATATAATATATGTATATACAATATATATATATATATATTGCGAGATATGCATTTGCATTGCTTGAAAAAGTGGTCTTATCTTCAAAGCATCCCCGGGATGCTGGGGATCCGACCAAGGGTGCCACTGCCCTTGGGGGCCTTGCGGCAGGGAGCAGCGGCGCAGTGGCGGCACCATTGCAGGGTGGATCATACTGGTTGGCATTGGTTGTACCCATCGTTGACAATCATTGACCATATTTACCCAATATTAAGCAGGGTTTACCAATATGAACCAGTGTTTACCATCCAGTGTTATGATATTAACAGTGGGTGTACCATGGTTGACAATTTTATATACCCAATATTAACCAGTGTTTACCATCTTTATCCAATATCAACTCAACCGGGTTTACCATCGTCAACCAATGTTGATCAAGTGGTTGTACCCAACTGACCGGTATTAACTAGCCATTCTAAATTTGTTAATCAATATTTTATGGGCGAATCATGGCTCAGTGCGGCTAATTGGTAAATCGACTTGCTCATGCATGAAAAGTGCTTGATTCACTAGGCGTCTAATTCTTTAGCCACTAGTGATCGCCAGTATTTAAATCAGTATGGCTTGGAATTGATGGTGACAACTAAAGGCAATAACCGACGGTTATCACAAATGCTTATGGCCAAATATCATGACGAATTGCTTGTAGATAATGGTTACAGTATAGTTCTACCCCTGGGAAACTGACCATAAGTTGTGGATATTTATCTACTAGTTATATACCAACCGTCAACCAGTGCTATAACGGTCAATCGACTGTTGTTACAAAATGTTCAATTAAGGATTGACAGTCAACCAGCAATAAAGGTGGCTGTGGTTGCTCGGATATTCTGCTAACGGATGAATTGCTAGCAATGACTTTAGTGGTTTGAATAATTCACAATGGTTACGCCTATCTGTTAAGTTGCCAAGCTGGTTGGCGGTTTAAAGCCCTATGAAAATCATGGGCCAACCATCACACATACTAGGGGAAAATAAAAAATGTTTGAGCTACCAACCAGCAAGGCCGGACCTGGTCATTGACTTTTGACTTTCTCATGCCATCAAAGAGCATACCCATCGACATGCAAACGACATCTGGGGCGCTTTCCTGCCACAAAAACCGGATCAAAAACGGATCAGGATCATCTCACAATATAACATCATCAGCCATTGCTAAGCAATATTCCCCATCATGAATCATAATAGATCGTTACTTACCGAAATCAACCATCATCAGCCATCATTAAACATTGCCAACTGAGTCAACCGTCGGTAAGCATCACCATCATTGAACATCATCAACCATTATCCATCATTGACTTGCATGAACCATTTCCAAACCAAATGAACCATCATGAACCATCAACAATCACTTTTGGCTAGTCTCAGCCAACCCTTTATCAACATGTATTAAGTATCATTAGCCAATACTGATCATAATCAACCATCGTTGACAATCACTAAGCATCATTCAACCTGTCCTAGCTAACCATCAATCAGTCTTGGCATTCTCAATGTAACCCTTGAACCAACAGCTTGAAACCACTGAAACCACCTGCGAAACCACTGAAACCACGTGCGAAACCACCGAAACCACCCTTGCATTCGCCATCATTCACCGCAGCCATCGTCAACCACCGGCTACGCAGCACCCGCCTTCTGCCACTCAAAGGCGCCTCGCCGTTGGAAGCGCCTCGAAGCAGCGACTCCCGGGTGCGCGGAGAGGCAATGGAAGATGCGCAACTCAGTGGTTTCTCAAGCCATAGGGAGCCCCCAAGTTATGGCTGGTTTATTGCTATCAGTAGTCAATAATGGATGATTTGGGGGTACCCCTATTTTGAGAAACCACCAAATGAGTAGTGATCAGAACGCTTGATACCCAGGGGTTGGCAATTGGCTATGGGTCAATATTGACCAACCAATAATGGGGATGATAACTGCTGGTCGCAGGTGTCCTTTTCCGTTGTGCGTTTGATCTCAAAAGGCAGCTGTTCATACAGCATAGAACATGAAGGAATGCATATCAGCACTCCCCCTTTTTGGGTCCGGTTGGTCCCAAAACCTCAGCTCAAACTGCCTTCAAATAGTTGGTTGACAAAGGACACACATGCTATACGACATGCCATCATCATAATGACGACAGCTTGGATCTGTGTGAAATGGATTTCCACATCCGCGAATTCGTACTCGTTCACCCAACTTCGGAATCTTCCCGTTCTTCTTCGCTTGACTACAGCAGAATTCACACCATTTCGATACGAATGCCGGTCCAGTTCGTGGGTTCAGCATATAGTTGCATGGTGGATCCACATGGTATACTTTTCCATAACGAGTAATTCTCAGTTGGGTCTCCGATGTCATGTCTTTTCCTCGCGAGGTTTCTTCTACCTTCTCCGTCTTCTTCTCTTCTTTCTTCGGAATTGGTTTGGGAATGGGATTTCTCGAATCCGATCCACTGGCGACTTCTTGGGTTTCTTTCTTCGTCACCTTTTCCTGAGTCGGCATACTTCCCTGCTCTTCCATTTCCATCTTCACTTTATTTCGCCCTCCTGTCTTTGGCGCATCTTTCCTTGAACTCTCCTTGGCCCTCCGTTGAAACTCTGCGACTTCTTCCTCTCTTCTCCTCACTTCCTCTTCTTCTTCCTTTCTCTTCTTCTTCTCCTCTTCTTCCCTTCTCTTCTCATCTTCAATGATCCTCAAAAGTTTCATCTGTTGCATCTCTTGAAACTTCTTCATCTCTTCCTCCTCGTCTTCTTCTTCTGATCCGATCACTCCTTCATCATCCGGGTTTGAAACTTCTTCGGGGTTCTTTCGGGTCTGGATTGTGCACAATTGTGCAACTCCTCTGCAGATCCTTACTCCTACCTTCCAAATCCATTTCGCCCCCAGCGTCAACATCATCACGATCGCCGTATACCCCACTAGGTACACTTCGAACCATCCATTCTGTGTATTCTCATCATCATCCTGGTCTTCTGACGCCTCTCCAACCGTCATCGAGGCTGCCATCACAATCAGTCTCAACACATTGGCTGCCTTCTCCAATTCCATCTTCAGCTCTTCCTTCTTTCGGCTTTCTTGTTGGTTCTTCTCTTCTCTATTCTCTCCATTCTCTTCTTCTTCAATGCTCTTTCTTCCTTTCATTCCCAACTTGGCCTTCAACTCCTCCAGTCTGACCGCTTGAAGTGGTTTGGTGCCTATGTCAGCCACCATGTGTTCACCGCTGAGATGGTGAATGGACCATTCTCCCAGAGACACCAGATTCCTCGCATGTGCTGCTCTCAGTCTTAAATGTCTCGTCCTCCAGCTGCCACTGTCATTCGACATGATCGACAGGGCAGAAGAACTATCTGTCCAAGAGGAACGATGCACTTCCGGGTAGATCTCACTCACGATCACGAACACTGCTTCTCCTGCCAGCATGGCCTCCACCACTTCAATAAGTTCGCACTCAGCTGTCGACAGTGTTGTCATGGCCTGCCGGCCAGCTTTCCAAAAGATGGGAGCAGAGCCTAGCAAAATGATCACACATCCATGTGACACTTCTCCTCCTGGCGCGAACGATGCGTCCGAAAAGGCCCTCAACATCACCTCTTCTCCTTCTTCACTTTCATAGCATAGACCTTCATCCATGGTCTTCAGTAAATATCCCTTCAGTTGAGCTGCTGTCTCCAAAACGACCAATGGAGCTTTTGTGATGTTGCTTGCCATCTTCGATACGCAGAACATAATGTCAGGTCTTGATCTCGTCACAAGCCACAGTGCTTCTCCAACTTCCTTCTGGCATCTCTTCACCTCCTCTGTCGTTGGGAGATCCGAAGCAGGTTCCATCTCTGCTTGATCCTTGGTAATCGGCAACTTCTTTGGCTTGATCTTCTCTTCACTTTTGTCCAGCAAATCCTTGATGTAGCTGGACTGGTCAATTCTCCATATGTCTCCACCTCCTTCCTTCTGTTCCTTTGAGATGTCCATGCCTAGAAATCTCACTGGTTTCTGTCCAACATACTCTGGTGTGGAGACCGTCCAAATCTTCTGGATTCCCTCCTTGATCGCCTCTAGGATCGGAGTAGGAGCCGTGATGAACAGGTCGTCCACATAGGTCATCAACAACCCATAGGTCCTGCTATCCTCCTCGTCCTCACTGATCACCCTCCATAGGTTCGGCTCGGAGTCCAATGGTTTCAACCTGTAGTTCTTCATCCTCCCTTCTTCCTCAAGCCAAATCTCAATCTTCATAATCTCTTCATCCCTGCATATTCCCCAGATTCGTGGAGATCGACGGAGACCGTAGACTGCTTTCGTTGGGATGTAGTACACTGCTCGAGGGAGGTACTGTTTTTCCACAAACAGACTTGGGGGCTTGATGATAATGACCTCCTCACAGCCTTCAAGGTCAAGATCAGCGTTGAGAAAAGCCGTCTTGATGTCTAGGATGCATCCTTCCCAGCTCTCCCTTGGTGCGGTCCAGATCATAATCCGGAACGATGCCGAATCAGCTCCTGATGTGTAGGTCTCTTCACCTTCCCTCCTTTCTTCCCAATTTCCACATACAACCCAACGTGCTTTCAGCCTGCCTCCTTTGGGTCCTGGCTTCCTGGTATATACCCCTTTTGACGGAAGGATGGTCACCCTTGTCTTCTTTCCTTCAGCCTCCTGAATCATCTTCAAGACCTCATCACGACTGATTGGTTTGAAAGCTTTCTTCACTTCCAAAAGGGAGTTGACCTCATCCTCCACCGCCGGCAGCCACCTCTTCCATTCTTGGGCTACTTCTTTGGGAGACACAATTTTGGTCTGCAAGATATCCTCCTCATCTTCAGGATCTTGCACCGCCTTCTTCAACTTTGCCAGTAGCTTGATTTCCTCTGCGGCTAGTTCGGGATCATCATGTTCTATCCTCCTCATCTCTTCTGCTATCATCCTCATCGTTCTCACCTTCCTCTCTCGTTTTTTCTTCTCCTTACTGCTCGCAGCTTCTGCTTCTGGCTCCTCTCTCACAACACTTTTCTCACGCTCCTTTCTTCTCTTTGTCAACGCATCAAGAGCTTCCTCCTCTATGGCAACCCATCCTCTTTCGCCCTTGGGGGGATCTCTCTGAATCATCACACTTCTGGTCAACCTTGGGATTTCATCTTCCTTGACTACCCAATGTCCATGGTCATCTGGCGCCGGTGCCAAATATGACATTTCTTCCATAGTTGGTTCGAAAGCTCCACGCCTCCACTTCCTTTTCCGGACCATCACTTTCTTCATGAACGTTGGCCAGCTGGGAGTTTCTCCAATCCTTTTGGAGCGTAGGATTTCATTCACATATCTGGCCGCCCGTGATCCCTCTTTGGTTCGCCCATTCTTTGAACTTTCCGGCATACTCGTGTCCTTGGTCTGAGTGAATCCTTCCAACATAGTATCCATCCGACTTCAAGCGAAGTAGCAGTTCCATAGTCTTCTCTGTTACCTCCTTGGCCGTTTTGGAATACATGGGGACACACATCCGATAGACTCGAACTTCCATCTCCCTCTCTTCCGGCATCATCACTTCTTCAGACTTTTCTTCCTGGGGGTCTGCAGCCTCCTGTTGGTCTTCACCTTGGGGGTCTACGTCCTCCTCATCTTCAAATAGAATCTGATCTTCTGGCTTCACTTCATCTTCAATTTCCTTTCTTTCTTCATCTTCAGGATCAATCACTGGGAGATCTTCTTCTGGCTCCCCAACTTCATCCTCCTTCAACTTATCCATTCCTTTCGGGAATACCCACGTCAGGGCTCCAACCAACAGGTATGCCACCTTCTTTCCTCCTAGGTCTCCAGTTCTAGGGTATGGTCCTGCGGTGTCCAGCGACAACACTCCTCCATGCGGGTGCGGAACTCCTCGACGCGGGTCATCCTGTTGTCTTGTCATCTGGCAGGTTGGACAATCCCTCCGGTATGGGGTATGGTTCCACGCTAGGTGTTCCTCCCAAGTGATTACCTTGGCCTTTGCTCGTCCTCCACCTTTCTTCAGTGCTTGAGCTACCATGTTCATCACCCCGGGTGCCCATCGGGAAAGGTCCTTTGATCCTTGAACGGTCTTCACTTCACTTCCCATAGACCTCATATGCATCTCCGGTTCCAACTTCAAATTTCCCCCAAATGTTGTAGGCTTCGTCGCAGGGCCTCCCAACTGACCTTGGAAGAATGTAACCTCTTCGAAGTTGAACTCTTTCTTCACTTCTTTCCACTCCTCCGTGTCCCAGAATGAAACGGTCGCCGGTTGATACTTCTTCGGGGAAGCAGGCTGTTCCAAGCTGAAACCCGTCTTGGTGTGGTTCTTCATAGCTCTTTTCACATACGTGGTGACCATGAATAGGAATACCATTCGCCATAGTAGAATGTCATCCTCTTGTACCATGGTCTTCTCTGCTTCCGTCAATCCTTCTATGCCGAATTCTCCACCTCCCCAACTTCTCACCGGTCGGGGGCAGTGTTCCCACTCTGGTCGATGTCGATGTCGAAGCACACTTCTGGTTCTACAATTGGGTCCTCCTACAATCGAGTGGATTCTTCCCTCAACTGCTGCCCGAAGTAGTCCGGTGTAAACCCAACATCGTTGAGCATATTGTGTTCTTCTCCTCTCACTAGATCAACTTCTAGTAGATCTTGCGCTTGTCCTCCTTCTTGAGTCCATGCCTTCTTGAGCGTGAACCCTTCTTCTGGTCCTGAATACAGGTGAAGGTGGAAACCTTCTCTCTTCATCTTCTTCCTTGTCCTCCTGTTGGCTGGCAACTCTGACCATTCACCTGGCTTCATAGGGAGCCTTTTCTTTACCTTCTCGGGAAGCTTCCGTAGAACCGGGTGTGTCTCTACCAGCTGTTTCATCCATTGTAGTTCATCATCAAACGTCATGCCCTTCACAGCGATTCCACGGTGAGCATCTTCGATTTCTTGAATCAGGTCTAGAGCCAACACTCGTGGGATCTGTGGACAGCCTCCTTCTCCTTTGACCTCGAGGATTCCACGAGTCGGGTGGGTGATTTCCAACTTGTTGTTCTCCCAAACCACTCGGCACTTCAAGGTCTGTGTCAATGCTCCCATTGGCACAATCGGCTCAATCTCAGCCTTGGAAGTCACCATAACTCCTCCTGGGGACATCATCAATGGGACCGAACCTCCATCTGCCAAGGCGACAGACACACGGCGATATCCTTCACAGTCTTCATCATGCCTCATAGGTCTCAATGGGTGCGTGGCTCCACTATCGATGAGGCCCTGCAGTCTCCCACTCTTCAACCTCCTCAACTGGAAAGTCTTCTGCTTCAACGCATTGATTTGCTGCTGCAACCTCTCAACCACATCCTCTCTTGGATCTTCACTCCCTGCAGTGCTACTCGACGATGCCGGTTGTCCTTGATTTATCGTCTTCAACATGCGGTTTGCCTCTTCCAAAAGATCCTTCATAGATGTCTTTGCGGCTTCCTCTTTCTCCTCCTTCTCACTCTTCGCAGTTGGGGATCCTTTCTCATCTCCCTCAGCCTTGCTCATCCTTGGTCGATTTGGTGATGTGTCTGAGGGTCCCTTCGGCCTGGTACACATAGGGGCCAAGTGGTCAGCCGCACCGCATGTCCAGCACCGACGTCTATCGTCCTTTTGGTCGTGTGAGAAACCACATGCCTTGCCACGTCGACATCCAGACTCTGTCAAGTAAAACTTGCACTTTGGGGCTTCACGGGATTCCTCTCCTCGCTCACCTCCCTTTCCTCCACCCTTCATCCCTTCTAACTCAGCCTGCTTCACCTTCGCAGCTTTAGCGGCTTTGTCCTCATTCGGATTGGCTTTCTTCTTCGATCCTTGAACCTCCTGGTGGACGATCTGATCGAATTCTGCCATGAGGTGGAGGGCAAAACTGGTGACTGAGCTTGCTGTGGGGGCGGCGTCTACTTGGAGAGTAGACCGTGCGAGGCTTATGCGAAAGGTCAGCTCCTTGTTCATCTCCAACGGTCTTTTGATGATCTTGTTCAATCCCTTCAGCAGCAGAAATGGATCCGGCTCCGAAATCTTCAACTCGGATGCCCTGCGTCGCCAACGACTCCAACGCCTTAACGTCTGGACGGCCTCCGAAAGGGATGTTGCCTCAGGGGGGTTCTCGAGCTGCCTCAGGATCAACTCCTTCTCAGCAAGACCTCCTGGTTTGTAACTCACTAAGAGTTGACAAACTATCCCCAATGCCGTGAGTCGCTTCGCTGCTATCATCTCTCCCTCTGCTGCTCCGGAATCGCCATCAGCAATAAAGTCGAAGCTCTTCGTTCCAACCTTGACCAACGGGACTTCGCAAGATCTGCACTTGGAGTGGGGTCATGTCCAATCCTCTGAAGTGGTTGAAGCTGCAAGTGAGCGTGGTACCATGCTGTTGCTTCTGACATCAGTCTTGTCCACCATTCTCCCGATGAATTGGATAAATCGCTCATGATAGGCTCGATCAGAGCCAACCAATCATTGAGGTCGATTGGTGCACTGTTCGGATTCCAATCCACCAACGGGGGTAGTGGTTGGGCAGTCCTTACCACTTCCATGCCTCCACTTGAGTCCTCATCTCTTCCTTCTAAGAACTGCTTCTGCATGGCTTGCATTCCCTCCATCAACCGAAGCATAACCTTCATAGCCACCTCCTGGTCATCTTGTTGGTTCCGTTGGCTTCTCACATTCTCTTCAAATGGGGGTCTTTCAGCCTCCTTTCTTCCGTAGTCCCAGTCCCTTTTTGGATAGCCTCTATCATCAACTCCTAATCCACCTCCATACAACCCTCCGGCGGAAACTCTTCGGGCAGCACCCCACGGCGTCTTGGGGGTCTCACGGCCTCCTTTTGGGTTTCCCTTCCGGCTTCGGGCGGTGGTGGTCTCACGGCCTCCTTTGATGGTGGTCTTCCAGCCTCCTTTTCTTCTTCGGGGGTGGAAAACCGTGGGCCTAGGGCTTCTTCTTCCCTCTTCAATCTTTCCAACATTTCAACTCGCTCTCTCAACAGCCGATTTTCCGATACCAACCCTTCTAGCTCCCTTCGTACTGTTTCCCTCTCTACATCTTGGGGGTCAGCATGCCATGGATATTGCTGTGCGAACTGTTGCTGGGCTTGGTTGTATGCTCTCCACTGTGCATCTTCTGCCATCAATCTTCGTTCTTCCTGTTCTAGGAACAAAGGCCTCGAAATTGGAGGAAGATACCGGTTCCTCTCGATACCGGTCCTTTGATTCAGTAACGGGGCTTGTTCTTGCAACTGACGATACCTCATCAACTGTTCCTCATCAAACAGCGGTCCATCTGGCAAGGGAATAGGGGTGGTTGTCGGCGTGTTCCCAACCCACACACGAGGCCTTTCCGGTTCAGTCCTAACCACTGACGATGGTCCTTCACGGGTTTCTCTTCCATCTTCAACGGCTGGAACTTCTCCTTCAGTCCTCCTTGTCCTTCTTTCGCTTTCCTGAGAGCGAGATGGTCGTCTTCCACCTGACGCTTGAGACCGTGGCAAAGAGTCCTTAGCGGCTTTGGGGGTCTTAACATCCTGGGATCCAGCTGCCGGGGGACCTTCTCTCTTTGGGGTCTCCTCAACCTCTGGTCTTCCTTTCTGTTCTTCCCCTGGGGCCTCTAACCTCTCTTCGTCTTCACCATCTCTTACGTCTTCTAACTGCAATTCTTCTCCTTCCTCTAACTGCCTATCAAGTCTTCGTTGGGCCCTTCTCATTTGCTTCCTTCCCTCCTTGAGTTCCTCCTCTGTAGCTTTACGGTACATCATGGAGTCACAGGCTTTGGGCTCATAACCTGCTGGTCGCAGGTGTCCTTTTCCGTTGTGCGTTTGATCTCAAAAGGCAGCTGTTCATACAGCATAGAACATGAAGGAATGCATATCAGCAATAACTAACAATGATAGTGGGAAAACAATGGTTGCGCAGTGATCTAATCAATTTTGGTCGTCAGAATGTTTGATATCGAGGGGTTAGCAATGGTTGCGCATGCCTGTAGTCATAAACTAATGCAAATGTGGTTCTTTTATAAGAAAATCTGACTTGCCATGAAATGTGTCTGGTTTATTAGTGCGGATCTACTACGACCATAAAGATGTCCGACTAGCCTCGGTTGATGATGCTTATTTCATGGCACTGAATTGTCAACACACGAATCATGAATCATCGACATCAATCATCGTCTGCTATGTTCACATGAATCATCTCTCCATTAAACTAGGAGGGGTACAGATAGTCATCTCTACAGTTCATATGGAGCCGTGGAGATGTCACATGGGGACGTGCGCAAGCCGCCAACATGGCCAGCGCCTGAAGGCGGTCTCACATTGACCTCGGGCGATGGCAGATCCCTGAGCCATGGCAATCCTTCGTTGAGGATGGCGCCAAGGGCAACCATTTGGATGTTTGTCAAGTCATACGGGTACCCCCAAATCATCCAGTAGTAGTTATTTATAGTCGTAAACCAAACATTTTGGGGTACCGCAATTGTAAGAAACCACCATTTGGTTTTCGAAGACGTGAAGACAAATGATCTCTTCCCCTCGCAAACCCCCTCTTGCACACCCCGAAACGTATCTGTTTCAAACAATCTGCGTTTCCAAGTGCAGGCTTCTGAAAGCGTGTTCAACCTTTATCAATTTCCCCAACCATGAAGTGAGCATAAGTAGTCTTTATTCACGACAACCTTTCTTTTCACCACCGCAATTCACCATCATTCACCACTTAATCATTGATAATCATTCATCAATACCAACCATTCACCATCATTCATTCCGACCAGCCATCCCCCACCATTCATCAACCATTCACCAACCATTCACCAACCATTCATCATTCCTCCCTACCTGCACCAACCACCCAAGGCCACCACGGGCCCTGCCCCGCTGTGTGCCCCACGAAGTTCGGTGAGTCCACGACGACCTCAAGGCCTCCACGGCGCCTCAAACCTGGCGCCGGACGTCGTAGTGGGGAGCTGAGAATGGCGAGCTGACCACCATGGGAACCAGCGAGTAATAGTAGTAGCTAATAATGGTTAGCCATTAACTAATACTGGTTAGCTATTAACTAATACTGGTTAGCTACTAACTATTACTGGTTAGCTAGTGATGGTTAGTTAATAGCTAACCAGTAATAAGATATAAGGAATAACCATTAAGATTATGGAGGATAATAATGGTTCTATAAGATATGTTAAGTAATGTTAGCCATTGATGGTTAGTAGCTATTAGCCGTTATTAGTTTGTTATTACTACTACTAATGGTTAATACTATATCAATAGTATAAGATATGTTGGCCATGTTAATAGCCATTGATGGTTAGTAGCTGATAAGAAACCATCACTAGTAGCTAATAACCATTGGAACCAGAAACAGTGGCGCTAATGATGGCTGTTGTAGTGGCTAATAATGGCGAATGATGGCTAGTAGTGGCTGTTGTAGTAGCTCATCATGCCTACCAGTGGCTATAGTAGTAGTTTAGAACGGCTATAATAGTGGTGATGATGGTGGCTGTAATAATGGTAATGATAGAGGCTAATAGGCATTGAATAGTGGTGGTGGTTATCTATGGGTGGTTACACTACTAGTGGTGGTTCTGATAACCATGAATAGTACTAATAAGGACTGTTAGAGTAGCTAATAGTGGCCAATAGTGGCTTATAGTGGCTTGTTTTTTGCAGATATAGTAATTAAGAATGGCTATAATAGTGGGGCTGTTATAGTCATAGTAGCTGTTGGTGCTAGTACTGGTTAATACTGGCTCTTATAGTGGCTCATAATGGCTAATAATGGCTGAAATGGTAGCAAATAGTGGCTTATCAGCTATAACCCGGAAGAAAAGGAATTCCTGGATAAAGTTGGAGGGAATTCAGGGAATTGATCGGAATTGATGGCACAAGGTAATGAATGGGGGAATCAAGGGAACGGGGTACTTGAGCGAACGGTAAGGGAACAAGCGAATTCAGGCAACCAAAGAATTGAGGGTAGCAAGGGAATTGTGGGAAACAAACAAATTAAGGGAGCATTGGGCAAAAATAAACCCCATCACTGCTCCTTCCCCCAGCCGTTTCACTTGCTGGAAATTCAGGGAACGGGGCCATTATGGCATAAACGAGGAATTAAAGGGACGGAGTTGATTTCACATAGGAATTAAGCCAACAAAGGAAGAAAGGGAACAGGGAATGAAAGGAACGCAGGCAGGAAGGGAACAAGGGAATTGGGGAACGAGAATGGTTTTAACAGTCAACCGGGAATAAGCAACAACCAATAGTCGATGAGTCAATGAGTAACAATCATAGCAATCAAGATCAATGATTTGTGACTGTGTTGAATATGTGGCAATTACCACGGTTCATGGTGAATAATTGATTCAGTTTCATCTACATTGTATCCGTGGTGTTCATATCCCACAAGCGAACACTTACTATTCCAACTCTTCAAATTTTCATGCATTTTTCAGGATGGTTATCGCACACAACCATATGGTCCCCTGGAATGATGTGGTTCAATGGTTTTCTAATTGCGTTTGTCAAAAAACCGGCCATTATAATTGGTGTATCCCCTACCATTGGTGATTGTCCCCTTGTTAAACCAGGTAAGGGAAAATATCATCGGAAATTGTCATGAACAACGGTTAACAATGGTTAACATATAAAAACAAGACGATTCACCAGGATGAGGGATAAAAAAGCAATCACATAGTAGAATCATTCTTAACCATTACATTACAGTGATATCATTGGTTATCATCATTATCCCTTTAACCATTGTTGACCATTAAGAAACCAACCAAGGAGGCCTGACCCAGCTCATCTGGTGAGCGGCACTGGCCTGTCACGGCTTCATCCTGGACCAAGTGCCATGCCAAGCAGTGCCCATTCCCGGGAAAATGGAGACGATCACCGATGCTGTGCTCCACAAATTCATGGGTTTATATTATATAGTATATATATATATGCATATACATACATACACGTACATATTGGATGTTACATGATATTCCTATGTATATATATATATACCGCGTTTTCCGGATGCTTAGCAGTGCCCCTCTGATTTCACAACACTGAGGCGGAGCTATTCAAGACTTCTGTTCATGTCTGCGTGTTTGGGATGTGGCTCGCCATGCTACCCGGAGTGCGTACCCTTGACCTCCACTGAGGGGTAGCAATCTCTGCTAGCGTCGGGCGATCATAGGGGCCTAGTTCAAGAGAGCATGTCGACCGATTGTGGTGACATTTTTACCATCCAATCATCTTAGTCACCATCAATCACTAACATGTCACCATCCAAATTGTGGAAACCAAACCAATGGAAACCAATGGGAAACGAATGGAAACCAATGGGAAACGAATGGAAACCATTGGAAACCATTGGAAAGCAATGGAAACCAATAGAAACCCATGGAAACCCATGGAAACCCATGGAAACCAATGGAAACCAATGGAAACCAATGGAAACCAATGGAAACCAATGGAAACCAATGGAAACCATCCAACCTTGGGGGATGAATCATGACCGGCTCAGCTGTCACTTTCTGCGCCTCAGCAGTGAGGACAATGGGAGGAGGAGGGGCTTCAGCGACCGGAGCTTGCGGAGCTGCAACCTGGCCAATGGAGATCCTCCAGTGGTTGAACTGAGAAAATCACAGCATTCATGGGATTTCATTGGTATGTGTATATATTTCTTATTTATATATTGTTTAATTTATATATTTAAATATTCAAATATATATATATATATATATCGTATAGTATATATCATCTATTCATGTAGGCACATAATATAAAATCATAGTCAAACCACGCAGAGATATATCTAGAATTGCTTTTGGTTTGCCACGTTCAAAGTGAAACGACCGTAGGGTATGTACTGAACATTGTCAAAGATCAAGATGAAGCATCATTAATGAAATTTGCTGACCATGATCAATTGACCGCTTTAATTTCTTATGCAGTGCTTGTCAATCATGTTTGTCTCTTACTCAGCTTTAATCCATTTTCAACATCATGTTCAACCATTATCATTTGGGTATTCCTCAAAATACGGGAGCCCCCCAAATCATCAAGCTTAATCATAAACCATTTACCATCATAAACCAACCATAAACTCTGTGGCCATTTGCCATCAGAAACCAACCATCACTTTGGGGTTCCCTATGGCTTAAGAACCACCCCCGCATATAACAGCCATGGCAACAACCCCACCACCTCGCGTTCGCCTGGTCGCTGCTGGGCGCCGAGTGAGGGCACTCCTGGAGCTTCGTTGTTGGAAGGTTCGGAACCGGAACCCGCAGAGAGCTCCGCTAGAGCGGAGCTCTGTGAAGGGTTTGGAAAGGCTAATAGTTAGTGATCCAAAAAATTGTGATCTAAAATTAGTGATCTAAAACTAGTGATCTAAAAAGAAGAAAGGTTGAGAATACTGTACCAGCCAATGATTGAGAAAAAGCTTGATGTTATGGCAAAAGGTTGATAGTTAGTGATAGTCAATGATTGACAAGGAGCTTGATGTTGTGGCGAATGGGTCATAAATAAGAACAATAACTGGGAGATTTCCAACAATCGCAGTCAACTGAGGTTAATCGTTACAATTCCAAGCACCGAATTCAAAAAGCTGTACCCCCAAGATGTTGGTGGTTTGCTGGGAGGCTTACGACCATGCATACTGATATCCATTGCCATGCAGGGCAAGCATCTCATCCCTCGATCCTGATGGATTTGCGGGATCAGCTTTTTGGAAAAGATCCTGTACCCCTTATGTGCTCAGAATTGAAGGTCTTTGGTGATTTGAAAGATCAGGAGAACGAAAACCAGTACGTCATCAGTATGTGATGAGGCCCCTATTTACAGCAGAATCGGGGACGGCTCTCAGAGGCTCCTGGCAAACATCTGGTCCTTCTGTTCCTCCGCCTGTTTCGAGAAGCCAGGAATGGCGTCTGCACTGGGAACCTTGAGATCGTTGTGAAACCAATCCACCCAACCACACAACTAGGTGCATCCGCCCCCTGCCCTGCAGCCTTCCAAAAGTACCGTTTCCTGACACAAAGCGGTTGAAATTGGAGCGGAAGGTCAGGGAACAATGCGGTATTGAAAGAAACAAGAATGCAGGTTGTCCATAAATTGGACACTTCACTACCCCAGTTACCGTACCAAAACGAACATTTCGTGCGGAAAATCCATATCATTCCAGGCTTGGATCAAAAGCCTGTCACCTTCAGTTCCCCAAAATGAACCGAATCACCAGCTGCTTGGAGTGTTCGGTGTTGACTTATCCCCCAATTCTGATTTGGTTGATTCTGTATGACCATTCTCAACCATAAAAATGATCACCTATGGATTAATGGTCATGAAAGTATCACTATTATCAACTTTGATTCACCATCAAACATCACCAATCAGCAGCAACCATCATGATGTTTCATTCCCAACCAGCATCAATCATCAACCACCGTCAACCACCATGTACCATTTGGTCACAGCACTCCTTGTAGATCCGAACCGCTCCCCGTTTCAAAGGCTATTGGGATACCCCTGGCGAAGCTCATCGCTCCCTCCGAACCACCAATCACCAACCACCACCAACCACCATCAGTGACCATCGACCATGAACCATCATCGACCATCAACCACCAGCCACCACCAACCAGCCATCAACCATCCACCAACCATCAACCACCAACCAGCCATCAACCATCCACTAACCACCAACCACCATCAACCACCACCAACCATCCACCATCCTTCAACATGCCATTGGTTGGGGGATGATCCCCACGAACTCCAGCAGCTCTCCTGCAAGTCCAGCGCTTGGCCTAGCAGCTGGGCAACCATCTGCAGGTGGTGCGGGTGGTCGGTTCGGTACGGCCGGTGGCTTAGAGACTTCAACGGTGGCCTAAAACGTGGTTTCTCCAAACACGGGTACCCCCAAATCACCCAATATGAACCATTTATAGCAATACACCAAGCATTTTTGGGGGTCCAAATTTTGAGAAACCACCAAATACGGTATCAAATGATCTAGTAGAATATTACATGCTATCATATTTTATCATATGTCATAATATCTTATGATATCCTAATGTTGCCTACTTGCATATACAATTATATATATACTCATATTGCTACGTTTACACGGCAAGAACGGCCAATATTGTCAATGCACCTGGCTAGATACCTGGTGTCAACCTGGCCTTCTGGATGCTGATCTGGCAGAGTCGCGAGGTCCTTGGACGCAAGACATCGGCAAATCGACAGGTACCAGCGGTTGTCCACGACTCACCAAAATATAGCACCGCTATCCACCGTTTATGATGTTATACATCTTTTAACATCCCCCGTACTTGTAGGGTAGCCACTGATCTTTTAACCATATCCGTTTCACCAAGACTTCTTGCTGCCAATCCGTGGGAGACGCAGCAAAGCTCCTGCACGGAGCGGCTCAGCTGTTCTGCCGGATCACCTGCGGTTGAATCAATGCAACTCCAAAACAGTTTCAACTGCCTGTCATGTTGGTTTCTGATTAGTATCTACCTGTTGGTTTCATCTATTTTCATTACTTTAGGGGGGGTTACACTAATCAGAAACCAACATTAAGCGCTTAACACCCAGGATTGATAAACCCCTGGTTGATTAATAGGGGGTATCCCCTAAAGGCAGACTGGTTTCCCTTTAGAATGGCAACCCCCCAATTAATCAACCTGGGGTTTATTGATCCTTGGCAAACATTGATGCAAATTGAATGGACCTGTTCACAAATGGACCTGTACACAACTTGAATGCCCATTTCTCAAGGACTGCATTTTGCGTCCAAGTTAGTCATCGATCTCTGATGATCAACCGAGACTGGCATCAACATCATGGAAACAGCCATCCGATTTCTATCCTAACTAAAGTGACTATATAAAGGAGGAAACTCGTTGGCAAAGATTCCGTAGCAAAGCTCCAGCCCCGAGCAAGTCAAAACTGCCATTATGACCATCCAGAGCTGCCTCCAATAGCAACCTCCAACTTGGCATCCCCGGCCTATCCCCGCCATCCCAGCACCGCGCCTTGCAACTTGCTATTGGATCCCGCAAGTTCGACCTGGCGGAGCGATGTCAGGGTTGGCATGTCGTTGAAAAACCAGCAGCTGCAACAACATCAACATCAACATCAGCAACGGCAACGGCAACGGCCACAAGGAAAAGGACAAGGACGAGGACCGCCACCACGACAGCAAACAAAAACAGGAAGCACGTCTGCACCGTGATCCCGCCTTCAGCAATGCAGCTGCACCAGCGGGAGACTCCCACGCTGCCACGGCCTCAGCCTCTGCTCCTGCACAGTGGATCGCCGTCAGAAAACCATCGCCCCAGAGCTGCACTGATTCTCAGCAGGGCAAGTGGACCACTTAAAGAACCAACTAGTCATAAACCATAATCAACCATGAACCATCATTAACCATCATCAACTAACCCCATGGTTCACCATTGGTAAACCATACCCACCAATGGCCAAACATGACCCAGGGCTTGGTCCGGCCTGGTGTCACCTGGACGGAGTCCAGCGGAATGGTCTCCGTGGCAAGCCTCGACCGCGCGACGGGTCAGGCACTGGGAATCATAGGATCGCATGGCAGCCATAGGCTGATCATCTAGGCCGTTATATAGGCCGTTATTAACCCACCCACCGAACCCCAAATGCGCACCAACCACTTGTGTGGGTTGCTATTCTGGATGAGCTGTCATTTTCTGACACCAGAAAGCATGGCAACTACCAGCCGGAACGAGTTGAGACCTCTACGTTGCATGCTTAGTATCATCTCATGAAATATGGCTGCCATAACTTTCTTGTTTCAACAAGCTGATATTCTCGTCTCCGAGTTTGACGATCTACTCCTGAAATAGCATTCTCATTACATAAGCTCGTATTGGTCGTGGGGTAAAGGAGTGCAAAAGAAAAGAAACATACCCGTCTCATCCTGTGTCTCAGACCGACACCAGAAACCCGCTCCAAAGGGCAATCCTCGTAGTCAGACTTTGGATCGGATCTTTATTAACTTACGGAATCTCCCTTGAAGTTTCCAACCTGGGGGAGAATTGTTGATTTTGCAATGCTGGAAGCAAAGCAACCATTGACCATGAAGAACCGTCTGCTCAGCATCAACCCAGCGCATTTTTCACAACCATTCCTAAACGCAAACTATGAGCCGAGTGTTGACCCACCATGCGTCGCGACCAGCAACCAACCAGCAACCAACCAGCGACCAACCAGCAACCAACCATCAACCAAATTGTGCGTGTTTCTCAAAATCGGGGATCCCCATGTGCAAGTTCAACATGAACATGTGTGGCATGAGCAACGGAAATGCTTCTGTAGCGCAGCTCACTGTGGCCCTTAGGTGGTTTAGCTGTAGAACTCTTTCACCGTACATGCGTATCGTGTGTGCCTAGTGGTGGAAAAAGAGTCGTTTGCTACCGACCGATCTTGTGGCCTGCACGGTAGCGGAGCCCATCAGGCGGGCATTCCTCTTTGTTCTCTGGGTGACGGCTACCAGGGAGTCTAGCTTGGGGAGGAGGATCCAGGGGCGCGGGCATCCCGCGAATTTCTTGGGCTACAAGATGACGGTGACGAGGACGAAAGACGGTGTGCCAGGGTGGAGTGGGGACCCTTCAACATGGCTGGAGTTTCGGCAAGCAGCACGGCTGTATGTGGCTTCGACAAAGGTAGAATCTAGGTATACATGTGGGCCCCGCATTGCTGCGGAGCTCACTGGCTCAGCGAAGACGGCTATCATGGGGAAGAAAGCTAGCTGGCTTAGTGAGGCTAATGGTACCGAAGTTCTACTTCAACATCTACAAGTCATGGTTGGGGAACCTGCTCTACCAGAAGTTGGCAATTTCATGAGGCAGTACTTTAGAGTGTTCCGGAGGAGGAAGGGGGAATCCATGAGTGCCTACTGCGTAAGACACAGGGATGAGTACGAGAAGATGTGTCGGTCACTTGCTCGGATGGTCCGTGAGCAAAAGGAGCAGGGACAGGGCAAGACACGCAATGGGACCTTGGACACCCAGACTCCCTCCCGGGGCACAGGTTCTGCAGCAGCAACCACCTCCACACCTTCTGAAGCACCTGAGGGCCTACAACCTGACCAATCAGGTGGAGGTGGAGATCCTGAAGGACAAGGCCAAGGGGATTCTTGGCGTGATGCTTGGTGGCGAGATGATTGGCAGTGGTCATCGGGATGGCGATGGCGAGGCTATGGTTGGTACTCCAATGATTGGCGTTCATGGGGCAACACTAGTGGCTATCCTACTAGATACCAGGGGACTAGTGTGGCAGAACACGAGGAGGACGACATGATTCAGATACTCCCGGATGCGGTTCTCGGTTGGTTCTTACTGGAAAAAGCCGGTTTGAGTTCGCTTGAGCGGTCGGTGATTCAGGGTGAGAACAAGGGGAACTTCACAATGTCGGGAGTGGAGAATGCCTTACGGTCACACTGGCCGGATGATCAACTGCGGAAACATGATGGGGAACCTCGACACCAAGCAAACTTCGGGGACGAAGGAGAGAACGAGGATGAGGCTCCACAGGATGAGTGGGATGATGCTTACTTTGAGGATTGGTCCACCGAGGCCAAGGAGTGTTTTCAGGCAGCATGTCATGATGAGCAGCAGGCATGGGCACATCTCCAGCAAGCAAGGCGAACCCTCAAGGATGCTCGAGCACGTCAACATGAGGTGAAGATGTCTAGGAAGTTCTGTAGGAGCCCCAATGGCAAGACCAATGCAGCAGCTATGAAAGTCACCCCTGTTGGCCAGCGCCCCAACAAGGGACAATGTTTCAAATGTGGAGGTTTTGGTCATATCGCTCGGGAGTGCCCAAACAAAGATGAGAGTTCACATGTTACCCAAGAAGTACATGCCGCCGAATACACACACCATGACAAGCCCGACTCAGAGGACAGCTTCGCAGCCTTCAATGCCAGGTTTGAACCCATGACACCTGGCTCTCGTCAAGGCCATTTTGGCCATGGTCAGGCAGCAGTGAGCAAAGCACAGCAGTTTAGTTTTGGCACCTCGGATGCAAGAGTTTCTACGGAAGGGGCTGTTTTTCAAGGGAAGGCAGTCATCGATGGGGGTGCCACCAAAACAATGGGGTCACTTCATGCAGTGGAGTGTCTCAGTAGGAAGCATGAGAAAACGTATGGGAATCCAGGGGTGCTCAACGTGGATACCAGCGACAGACCTGTGCTTGGATTCGGCAATTCACAACGTTCACGCTGCATGTCCACAGGTACCATGAGACTACCTTCAGATGATCGCGACATGAATTTGAAGATCCATGTACTTGAAGCCGGCAATGCTCCAGTCCTTCTTTCAGTGTCTTCTTTGAGATCTATGGGGGCAATCATCGATTATGCTAGGGATGAGGCTGTGTTTACCAAGATTGATCCCACAGTGATTGTGAAGTTGGAACGATCAGCCGCTGGCCATCAACTACTTCCTCTTGCCGAAGATTTCCTGAGGGCCGGGGTTTCTGTGCCAAAAGCTGTGACCAGCTTGAGGCACCTAGGACAGTCAGAATAGGGATGCACACTCAGCTCAAGCTCGCCTGTACTTGAGTGTGAGGGAGATAAACCAACAGGCAAGAGTAAGGAGAAACAGGTGAGGTTTGTCCAGGAAAAGGAAGGTGACACCCAGGCTTTCCACATAGGAAAACAAGGCGAAAAAGGGGAAGGAAGACCACATCAACAGAGGACACCCCAGGACACGCCATGCCCAGCCGTTTTCTCTCAAGGTTCCCACCCGCAGGAAAGACAGCAAATCCCACGATCAAGCCATGGTGCGTGCAGCTCAAGAGATGGCAGAGCGCAACCAAGCGGTCATGAAGCCACGCTATCTTTGCACCAAGGCAGAATGCATTCAAGCACTGACTCAGCATGGTTGCAATCCACACCAAGACCTCACGGTGCCAGAGTTGAGGATCCTTCTTCGCGAAGCCCGCAGGAATGCGGGAATGCTTCCAGCTGTGAAGGAGCAGACGATCATGGACACCATCAAGAGGAGCAATCGAGAGGAGTTGCGCAACCTATGCTCGGAGCGGGGCATTCCATTCACCAGCAAGGCCAGTGTGGGGGAGCTTCGCCTCTCTCTGAGGCACTGGGTCACGCACTCGGGGACTCCAGAGACAGTGATGGAGATCGGGAAGCATGCCGGGGCAACTTTCGCGGAGTTGATGTCGGTGAACCCCGACTACATCGAGTGGGCAGTGAAGGAAGTGGAACAGTCCTCAGATCCCGATTGGCGCTTGGTGCAGCTGGCCAAATGGGCAGCCAACCACATGAACGCCGAAGTGAAGGAGGAGGCACCACATGTTCCACCCCAGGCCCAGAAGGGTCTGGTGGAGTCCATGAACCGTGGCAGCAAGGGATACCCCAGTGCAGCAGCAAGCATGAAGGTCAAGACGGGCAGCAGCACCACAACCATGAGTGCAGAGGTGGTCAACACGATGCAGGAGATGAAGGAAAAGATCAAGGAGTTGGAGGCTCAGGTTGCCCACCAGAAGCAAGAGCTCGAGGATCAGCACCACCCCCGAAAGACACGATCGGTGCCTGCGGAAGCCATGGAAGGCTAGTGGTGACAGAAGAAGAAGAGGAACCATCATGCCACACCTGCTGCTTAACCACGGGAGAGTCTGAGAAGTTGGGTAGGGCAATTGATGAGCTATTACCCCAAACTTGGGAAGCTCTGACAACCAGTCAGAGATTGGTTCTACTTGAGGTGGCCTGCTCACCCGAATCCGTCTTGGTGAGTGAGGCCGAACGACTTGGGCTTCCGGCAAAAAGAGCGGGGTTGTTCAATGGGCATGATCTGACCACTCCTGAAGGACTTCGCAACACCCTTGAGACCATTCAGAAGGAGAAACCTGTTCATGTTTGGATTTCCACGGAGTGTGGTCCCTTTTCTCCCATTCAAAACCTCAACCAAAGGAATGAACAACAAATCAGGGATCTGAAGGTCAAACAAAGGGATGCTAGGAAGCAGCATATTGGGGGACTGGTTGTGGCCTACTATGCTAGGAGTCAGGGTTGTGAAGTCCATTGGGAATGGGCTCGGCGGTGCAGGGCCTGGAAGTGGGGGAACATGGAGCGGATGCGGGAACACCTCAAAACTACCACGGCGGTCATCGGTGGTTGTCGGGTTGGTTTGGTGGACCCCAAAGATGGTTTCCTGGTTGGTAAGGAGTGGAGGATCGAGAGTACCAACGAGCATTTTGCGAAAAACATCCACATGCCATGTCTAGGTAAGGAGTGTTTGGGAAACCATAAAGTTTGTGAAGGAGGACTCACCAGACGTTCCGCTTTTTACACTCAAAACATGGCCAAGAGAATTCTTCACCACATGACTCACATGGAAACCTGGGATTCGGTTCACGGTCACATGCGGGCGGTCACGAACGGCATGACTCATGAACATGTACCCCAAAAGAAGTTTGCGGTTGACCGATGCTGTTGCGGTTTGTTCAAAGACAAAGGGATTACCCAGTTGTGCCCTGGTTGCATTTTGGGAAAGACCAACTTAGGCATGTACACCCGGATGAATGCGGTGAGTTCCCATACCACGTATCGGCAGGATGATCGGTATGCCCTGGTTGGTGATGGTGATGGTGATGAACCTATGAATCCTGATGATCCCGAGGGTCCGGCGGCACCAGCAGGGGATTGGTTGAGTGAAGAACAAGTTCAGGAATGGAAACGCAAGATCAAACTCATTCATGGGGCTACTGGACATGGTAGTATCACGGACTTGGTTGAAGCGTTGAAACAACGAGGGGCTTCTAGGGCTGTTCTGAACCTCGCGAAGGATTTTGTCTGTGATGTTTGCCAAGAACGGAAGAAACCCAATCCCTTGAAATCATTCCCAAGCGGTGGAAGGTGGTCCTGACTGACTGTGCGGTTTGGCGACACCCCAAAAGCAAACAACGGGTTGTGATTGGTTTGTTTATGGATCAAGGTTGTCGGTTCATGGTTGGAAAGATCCTTTTTGAAGGGGAACGAGGGGGTGTGAAGGCTGACCAGTACATCAAGTTTTTCCAGGAACATTGGAAACCTTATTTTGGATGTCCGGATTTCCTTAGATTTGATGCGGAAGGCACTTGGAAGTCTAGAGCTCTTGATGATTATTTCACGATGCAAAAAGTTGTCATGGATCCTATCCCAGGGGATGCTCACTGGCACATTTCACCACTTGAGAGGAGTGTTGATTGGCTCAAGGAAACCCTTACCAAGTTCGCTAACGAAGATTCACAAATCACATGCCATGAAGCTGTTGCCCATGCGATTTCGGTCTGGAACCAACGGGAGATGGTGAGAGGTTTTTCCCCATGTCAGCATGCTCTGGGACAAGCACCTGACCTGGACGGTAAATACCATGAAAACCAAATGGATGCGATACCCATAGAACTGATGGAAGTACCAGATGGAGCACATCGACAACAGCATGAGAACCGGATCAAAGCAGAACAGAACTTCATTCGGTGGCAGGCGAAGGAACGGATCAATCGAGCTCTGAATTCCAAGGGGAAGCCAGTCCCAAACTTTGTTCCAGGTGATCTCGTCTTTTACTGGCGACAACTGAAGGACATGAGAACTGCAGAAGGTGTCAGGAGTGGACAGAGACACCAGACAGGAGCTTTAGGAGGATATGCAGGACCAGCCCGAATCCTAGCCCTGGAGACAAGACGAGACACTGATGGAAACATTCGTCCCAGCTCGGTGGTGTGGTTGGCCCGGAATAGCCGGTTACTGAAAGCAACAATGGAGCAACTGCGCTATGCATCTGAACGTGAAAGGCTACTCCACGAACTCGAACAACCACCCTCAGTGCCTTGGACATTCACAGACTTAGCACGACCTCTGGGACCGGAAGCATATGATGACATCACACTGGAGGCGAGACATATGCCGGAGACCATAACTCGGGAGATGACAGCGAGGTGGTGGCTCCCACCAGAGAAGAGAATGAGAACCAAGACACCAGGTGAACTCAGACCGTTGACAGAGCAGGATCAACCCAGTGAACCATCCCGAGGAAGCGACGGTAGTACACATCGAGACCCAGGAGACTATGGTGGCATTGAACCCGATGATGATGATGATGCGGATCTTCTTGCCACGGAACAATCCTTCTGGAACCAAGCTGATGCGAGTGTGGAACTACAGATCACTTGTCCAAAGACTCGGCATGGATGGATGCAATTAGCAAAAGACCCTCAGGCTTTCGTTGTACAGAATTTGAAGAAGAAAGCAGTAGAGGTGTATGAGAAACACATGGATGCTGAGACTAAAGAGAAGTTTCAGAAAGCAAAAGAGGTAGAGATGAACAAATTCATAGCTTCAGAAGCCATTGAAGCACTTCCACCTCATTTGAAACCAGACCCCAACCAAGCCATGAAGATGCGATGGTTGTTGACATGGAAGGTGAACGGCGACGGTGAAACCGTCCCCAAGGCTCGGATAGTGGTGCTTGGCTATCAGGATCCCCAGGATGAGCACAGAACCACGTATGCACCCACCACTACCCGACATACACGTCAGCTCATGTTACAACTCGCAGCAAACAGAGGGTGGCACGCATGGAAGGGGGATGTTGCGGCAGCTTTTCTCCAAGGGAGGTTGTGTCAAGAAGACTTGTTTTGCATCCCTACGGTTGAGCTTTGTCACAAACTGGGAGTTCCCAAAGAGAGTGTGGTTCGATTACGGAAGACCTGTTACGGTTTGGTTCAAGCCCCCTACGAGTGGTACGAGACGGTTAGAGAGTTTTTCCTTAGTTTGGGATTCCGACAAGCTTTTTCTGATCCTTGTTGTTGGGTTTACAATGTTGATGGTATTTCCCGGGTGGTGATTGCTGGTCATGTTGACGATTTCATGTTTGTTGCTGATCCTCATGATGATGTGTGGTTACAGTTGAAACAAAAGATACAACAACATTTTCGATGGGGAGAATTTGAGCTGAACGATTTCACCCAGTGCGGAGTTCAAATCAAACGGATGGAAAACGGTACTTTTGAGTTATCTCAGGAACGGTACATGCAACATGTCAAAGAAATCCCGGTTAGCCAACAAAGAAGGAAAATGCGG
>VSDK01023787.1:59611-63091 GCA_009767595.1 Symbiodinium kawagutii
GAGGTGACCCATCATCTCCACACACAGAGACGGGATGTTTGGCAGGCGCCGTCATTTCAAGCCCTTAGCTACACCGAAATCATCGATATCACCTTCAGAAAGCCCGAGTGTACAGAACCACTCATTCATCGCTATCAGCATTATTCAGAAACCATAAGCCGATAATTCATCAACGCCATCAACCACTAAACATTGGCCAGCAGTCATTAACCATTGAGAATTCACCATTAAGATTCAGTACCCATTAACCATTCATGTTTCACCATTGATTCCTCAACATTTTGGGGCAGACCTGATCTCCAGCCCCGCCTGTTCATCTAAGGCTTGCCAATCTGAGAGCATGTTCTTTTCAAATTGCACCTGGCTATGGGTCAAGGCGTTAATCAACCAACTTTCATGGGGGGATAACCACCCCAACAAACTCAGAGGGAAAACAGTGGTCAATGATGGGGGAACCAAGGGTACAGGGTGAACTGACCCACAGCCACCTGAAGGCAGCAGGCTGCGATGACTCCGTGCTCGTTTATCAGGATACGCCATGGCTATGCCTGAT
This sequence comes from Symbiodinium kawagutii, assembly GCA_009767595.1. Lineage (NCBI taxonomy): Eukaryota > Dinophyceae > Suessiales > Symbiodiniaceae > Symbiodinium > Symbiodinium kawagutii. Next base: position 60,165 of record VSDK01023787.1, read on the forward strand.
ACTGGCTGACAAGTGTTGTGTTTGATAGGTTTTAAGATTGAACTGTACACTGGTTCATGATGGTACTCTAGTCTATAACCGATCATAAACCATGGTTCCAAGCATATAATAGACATCATCAACCATTGCATCATAAGGTTCACCAGAAGACAGAGGAACATGCCGGAAAAAAAAGAATCAAGGTTGATTCATCCATGGACACCCACCGTGCCACACCCAGGTTGGGATAAGGCAGCAGTGGTTCAAGACATGCAGCCCAACAACCTGGGTTTCATCATATCATTGACAAACCTTTAGATGATTGATCAAATCATGGTTGATCATGGTGATTAATAGTCAATGGTTCAATGGTGATTAATGGTCATCCGTGGTCTTTAATTAATGGCTAATGGTGATTAATGGTAAAATCAGCCGGTTAATGGTCAGCCTGTAGCTGGTTAATTAACGGTCATTGATGGTCAATCAACACATTGCCACTGGTTAATGATGATCAATGATGGTTGAGCAACACTTTATCATTGCTCCAAATCAGGTGAAATGATGATAGACTAGTTGACCGTTACAACCCGTCACAAATATGCTAGTCCATTGGAATAATCTTCTCAAATTGGGGAAAACAGCAGATTTCTTCAACCACCAACCACTAGATTGTTGTGATTTTGAAAGCTGTGTCCACAAGTAGTGTGGATGCGCAAGAGTGATACAGAAATTCAGTCAAGGTCAAGGGTACTCGTACTCACCGTGTTCTGTCTACAAGGTGAATGGAATTCCATCAAGCGCACTGCAGTTTGTATCATTTAAACCCAGTGTCTTCCTGCAGCTTTCAAATAAATGTTTCCCGGCATTTCGGTACTTCCATGACTAGTTGGGAGTGAGAAATGAAACCATGACGGCCATGCCTGACACAGGCATCAAGTGCCTGTAGGTCAAGAACTAAAAATCCGATCAATAGATGATTTGCGAGCACATGAATAAAACTGACCTTGTGTGTTTTATAGCAAAATCCTTTGGTTAAAATCGTGGTCATTTGATACCCCACCCAGCAAGCAACTTCACGGTAACCCCACCGCTAGCGCACCTGCCACGGCCAGAAGTTTCGAGCCTTGCCGAGTGCCACCACTTGCTGCAGGATGTTGTGATCAAAGCCTTCGGTATCCTCAGCTGGGAGAAAATGTTTGAGGTAGACGGTTGGGGTCGGATGCCATCATGGCCAGGGGCCCCGATTCCACTACACCAATGCTGGGATAGATCTGACGACTATGAAAACAATCATGTTCTCAATCGTGTTTTCAATCATGCCATGTTCTGGAAGGGTGAAAGGGATCCTGCATCATGCAAAATAAAGGACAGGCGCCTTCGATTTTGCACAGCACTCCTCCTTGACAACCTGTTCAAGCTACAAGTAGCTCCAGGAACCATTTTGGCAAAGAGAAATGAGCAAAAACAAGCTTGAGGCAAGTAGAAGACAAGCTGAGACAAGCTGCAATCTTCAGGATATCCAACGAACCTCAGCATCGACAGCTCCGAGCCGCCCTTGCTGACTGACCTTGACCTGCTTGGAGTGCTGCTCCTTCACTGTTTATCTTTGATAGCGAAGGATGTCGAAACTCTAATCAAAATCTTAGAAGGACATACAGCAATGACTTATCCACAGAGAATTCACAACCTATGATACCAAAACATAGAGAAATAACATGCGTAGTATGATTTTCAAAAGAAACTAATAGCCTGGTTTTGGGGCTGTTTCTCCCCAAGTAACTTTTGTCAATGCCATCTTTGGTCGCTTATGGCTTTGTTTCTGGACTGAAGACTGGGCGAAGCTGAGTGTCCCACCAGGGGAATGTTGATAGATGTGAATGGAGCCTTATGGTAATGATTGGCCCCTTGGATAGGATCCAGAGGATCCATCCTCTGGATCCAACTCATTCGGCAAATTTGATGTTTTTCAACATCTGTACCTGGAGATAGCGCATGAACCGCTGACCAAGCAGCCAACACCATAGACCGTAACCAAAGTCTCATAGGTCATGCAGGGTATCTGGACTTTGGCCACCAAACGCTCGCCCATTGCATCACCCAGAAATTGCAGCACACCTGGCAGCTCAAGCTGTGTCCCACGTGTGATGTGACTACGGGGTGTGGTGTGTTTTGCAGAGGAAGAATATGTGTGTTTGTAAAAAAATACAATATATCAATATTGATTGTTCTCATTATTGAAAAGGAAACACTATTGAACAAAGGGATCATCATGTAGGTGCCTGCAAATCGCTAGATTCCAAATTTGCAGGACAAGCTCGAACCTGGTTCAGATCTACGTTTGGCCTGCACCTTTCATTCCTTTTGAACATGCACTGCCTGGTTTTGGCGACCATGACTCTAGCGTCCACTTCGTGTAGATACCTTTGAAGATTTGAAGAGCACGATGTGTGTCACAGGTTGCCACTTCGTGCCACCCCCACCTTTAGGTGGTTGCTTGATCGACGAGGCCCCTCGCATCCAACCAGGCAGGCAGCTTTGCAACCCAAGCGGTTGCAAAAGCTGCTGCTGGCATAGATTCTCTGATCCCATGTGGGCCTTGGACCAGGCCATGCTGCCCCCAGATGCAAAATCAGTGGATGGTACAGGATGGTACACCATTTCTGCTCTAAACATCAAGGCGCGAACTGGACCATGACTGTGGCGCTCTTCCTATCCACTTCAACCCCACACACTCGGCCCAGAGAGCGGCTGTCCAAAAGGTACTGCTAGTTCGGTTGAAGAAGCAGCTACAGTAGCTAGCTCTAAGCAGTATCCAGTATCCAGTAGCTGGTAGCTCTACTTCCCCGTCTTCCTGGCAGCAACAAGTCATAAGTCATCTGCCTCCACCAACTCAGGTCGCACAAAGTACAGGCTTTCGAAGCCGTCGTGATCGCTGATGGCCAGGTTCA
>VSDK01023787.1:63101-82794 GCA_009767595.1 Symbiodinium kawagutii
AGCTTCCCTTCCTTGGCTCCGTTGGCTCCGTTGCCTCCAAGCTCCGGCAGCTGTTCCAAGTAGGTCCGCAGCGGTTCCACTGAGATGCCACGCACCTGGACAGGTCACGGAGATCGCGAGTGCTCAGCAGGACTGAGACATGACATGACATGACATGACCCAAGAAATGGATAGACATGGTCCATAGCATGACCAGGAAACCATCCACATCCAGCCGCAAATTTGGTCAAACCCGGTGCAGGTTTAGGGGTACCACTGTGACAAGCCAATCATCTCATCCCTTTGAGGATTGAGGCCACGAACTTGTGGAACACCCCGTGGCTTGCTCATGAGTTCCCACGCGAGTGATCTCCCAGCAGCGATCAGAAACCAACCACCAGTCACCAGCAGATAAATGGTACTGACAACCGTGGTTGAACAACCGGTACTGTTATGGTCAATAGTGGTTGATGGTTGGTTAATAGTGATCAATGGTTGGTGAATAGTGGTTGATGGTTGAACATCCATAAATGGTACTGACAACCAACCACACTGTTGAACATCCGAGTTTTGAACATCTGCTGGTTTTGAGAAACCATGATTGGAAAGAAGCAAAGTATTGCCGTTTTTTTACCTTGCCATCACTTTATCACCCCATGAGTTGGCACCACCTGGAATCTGCGAGGTAGCGCCTGATTATCCAGGTAAGTACCATGTGCAAAAAACCAACTACCCCCAGCAATACCAACGCACTCAATGATCGCGTGCACCTCGGGTCGCCAAATGTGGCGCTGCAGCAAGGTGTCAAAGTCTGCCGTGCCAATTTCCAGGTAGTGCCAATGACGCCTCCTGCGAACAGATGGAGATGACCAAAGACTTTAAGCTGGATACGATGGGTTGACTGCTGGTTGAACCACCCCGTCATGAAAAATATGCGCAAGTCAACCAACCAACCATTTGTTGATGATAGGGAAAATCAAAAAATTTTGAAGCCATCAACCAAATTAATATTCGATTACTGGCGGCAACGATTCAATGTCATTAGGAAACACTGGCTAATGGTCAATCATTGTCGGTACTGGTGGTTGATCATGGTCAATACTTTTTAACTGAAGATTCATAATACGAAATAATCAGAAAGCATAATCCAGTGCTGATGTTTGAAAGTACTGTGTCTATATCCATAAAGGGGGGTTGCTCTCCATGTTGTTGACAAACATAATCATGTTTTAGATAGTAGTGGAAGCAAGAAGCATTGGGAGTTCGCTATTTGCGGATCATCATGCCTCCTGTAAATGCATATCAACCAGGTCGCATGCCCGCGCTTAGTGCTTCTCAAAACCAGGGACCCAGTACTTGTACCAGTAGTCATTGGTTCTTGGGCATACCACAACCTAGAGCTATTCAGCGAAGTCCTTGGAAGTTCAAAGACAAAACCATAGCCATTGGTGGCTGGGTATCCAGGAGGTGCAATTCAATAAACCTTCATAATTCATAACGTAATGTGTAGGATGCAAGCATCAAGCAATTATTCATGAAGAAAACCAAAAACGGCAGCTTCATATTCAGCCATGCGTGCATCTTTTCTCGTTGGTACCTACTGAGGTTTGAAAGCCCATAGACCAAGTTGGTTCCTATCTTGTGCGCCGATCAGACCTCTGACATGTTTGCAGATATATTCATGTGACTGAAAATGTGTCCAACAATCCATGGTTTCGGTTTCTTTTGACAAGTACACCCATGTCGGTCTTCTTTGGTCCAAGTCAGCACTGACTCTGACAAGTGAATCCCAAATTTGGCCTGCATGAGCAATTTCCAAAGCGCCGTTGTGGATTGGTTCTGCTGTTGCGTTGAGAAGGAGGCATGTTTTTTGTTTCATTTCTCACAGTTCATAGTCATCCAACAAGCCAAAAACATCCCAAATTCGACCGTAATTTGTAGACCTATTTCCCAATCGTCTATCGGCAATTCTGGGTTCTGGGAGAGTACTCGCATGATTCGCAAGAAATCAACCAGGGCTTCCCATCCTACATCAATCCTACATCATCAACATGTACTTCAAGAACTAGTTGAATGACCCTCCTCCATGTTTGCTAACCATGAAGCTGACTGGGGGGGGGATAGCCCACATTGACTCAAGAAGCTGCAGGATCTGGAGCCTCAAATCCTGACACTAATCCTGGATCGAGCCGCTGGTACGGATCCAAAGGCGACCCGTGGTTTTCTGCACCCGGCAACAGCAAGGGCTCCTTCAGGGCCAGCGACATCCAGCAGCTTGGTGTGGAATTGATTGGTAGCTGGTGGTCGCTGATGGTTGCTGCTGGTGGCTGGTGGTAGCTGCTGGTAGCTCTTGGAAAACAACACGGGGTAACGCCAACCAGCCGTGATGTGATGCATTCATAAAGTTCATGATGCAATCGTGGTTTTCATCATGATTAAAAATAGAATTCCAACAGCTAGATGGCTAGTAATGGCTGCTTAAATTTGGATTGCTCACCACCAGGAACCACCACAATGGTACGAGTAATGGATAGTAATGGCTGCTTGTGATGACGGTCGAAGTTCGTGAACGTCCATAGTGTAAACATGTTGACACGCAAATATAGGTCCATTTTGAGGTGCTTATGGATACTTAATGTAATTATGTTTGATATCTGGGATGATCTATGACAGAATCTATGAAAGAATTCGAGTTTGATCTGCATATCATGGCAACAGATGGAGGGATCCTGCACCCTCCTGCACCCTCCTGCGCCCATAATGGGTAAGCCGAAAAGATGGCCTTCCCCAGTGTCCCAACAGGATGGGTTCTGGGGATTGGGAGTCCCCAGTTCTGGATCCGGCAACCAAACGAATCTTGAGATCAACGTCCAACCACCAACCACCAAGAGTTGGGACAGTACAAAGAATCAAAACATCAGAGAAACTACTTTACAAATGCATAATTTCAAATAAACATGAATAGTTTACAAATGAATATGCAAATGAACATATTTGCAAATGAATCATTTCAAATAAACATATTTCATCACCCAGATGATGGATAGGTACTGGGCCCAGTCTGTTCAGAAAGCAACCCATAGCACCCGTAGCACCCTCCAACGACCAGCCCCAGCAGCCGAATCATGCCGATTGGGTTGACCCATGACCATGGTTGCTGGTGGGTATTCGTTTATATACATGATTACAAATTCGCAAAAGATTGACCCAAGATGACCTAAGCATGGTTCTTGTTTTATTCATCCACAGATTCAACGTGTTTGATCCTTTTGAGGTGAACACCAACTGTAGATGACACGGAACGAACCCACAAACGAAGCAGCAAACGAACCGCCAGAGTCTCCCAGGGTCCTTGGCCACGGAATTGTGATACAACACGAAGTCTGGCAGACGGCTCTGCCACAAGGCCGCGCGCACGTGTCTGGACGGGAACTGGGATACCTCCACGATTCGCTTGCTGCCATGGTCGATGGCCCACATGGGCTCCCAGGATGGCTGGGTCCCAAAGTTCAGGGTTTTCACCTGGGATCTGCGCTGCAAGGTGACCAAACAAGATGGAAAGCAAAAACTCTAAAGACAACTCCTGGATTTCTATCAACTTTTAGGTGACAACTCTTGGATTTCCACTAAAAAGTTTGACCTGCCTCAGAAAAGCGATGGAATTTATCAGAGTGACGTTTCCCAGGTGCTGGCATTCATAAGGTATTTTCCAGCGAATCCAGATCTTGAGCTTCTCCTTGGGTAAGATCTCAGTGAGCCACAAGACATGCGCCTCATGTGGCGTCCTCCTCTTGCGCTTCATGGCCTGTTCCCAGGGATTTCCAGTGGCCCGCAGCGTGGCCTTGTCCGTCAGATAGCTGGCGCCACCCAGAAAGGGAGCTGTGGCGAAACTGCCGAAGGCAGGTGCTTGGAAGGAGAGCTGCTCATCTAACCTCGGTTGCCAGGTGGTCACCACTGGGTGCCATGAAGGTGCCATCCCAAGGTACCACTGGGCTGATTCCATCATCTCATTGTGAGCATGGTACCAATGTCATCTTCACAGCAATGATTACCATTTACAGTATACAATGATGGTTACTATGGATGCTGGTCAATATCAATATGGATCATGATTGTTGTTAGATGACGAAGAAAAGGTGCTGACCAGACATAGGCGAATCCTTGCTGCGCAGCTTCCTTGCTGCGGTTCCATGTCGATCAGACCCTGGTTGGTTCGCTGTCCGGGGTCGTAGCAAGTCAAGGCACCAGGAGTTTACGAAGAGCGCCAAGACCCCACCAGGCTGGGTGAACCCCTTGGAGAGCTTGGCATAGTCCAGCACTGCCCGGCGCAGGGTCGTCGGCCCCATCAAAATGTCATCATCACAGTGGAGGAACAAATCCAAATCCTCACGCTGTAGGAAGGTGTCCACGACATGGCGCAAGGCTCCAACGGTGCCAACGTGCCGAGGTAAACGGGTGTAGTTGGCCAGCCACTTGCGCTGAACGAGGTCGTTGAGCATCTCAGTCTTCGGGTGATCCTTTGAGGCGTCGTCCAACACGTGCCACTCAAAATGGATCGGCGTTGTCTCTTGGGCATGCTGAAGCGATTGCAACAAGGACCTGGAGCAGTCCCCCACATTCCCCACTTCCCTCAGATCCCAACGGAGAATCGACACATCTAACCGGTAGAATCTAGTGAATCTGGTAGATATGTCCATGATCAATCTGGAAGAAACATGTCCACCTTAGATCCGATCATCCCAACAAACCAGCGATGAAAACACTCATCACTGGCTGATGAACCAGGTGAGGCTGCTCCCCCGCAACTCTTCGGGATGAATCAAGCGACAAGCTGGAGAGCGCGTGCGTCCAAAAGCGGTTCCTGGCAGGGGCAAGTGATGCCCAAACACTTGGTTTACGAAGGAGGAGTTTCAACGGCACAATTTGTTGGTTTTCCATGGTATCAATCGGTATTAACTGCGAAACTGACCAGTCATCCGTCATCCAACTGCTGGTGAAAATGGATTGATCGCTCATGATCAGCCGGACCATGGTTCCTGGTGATGACACTCAGCATCACTTTCAGATCTGCCATGCTCTCACCAGCTGCGGCTCCGCTTGCTGCCAAAATCAAGCTGGACGACCATCTCCTGAGAGCTTCCATGGAGAGCTGTCCAAGATAGGTCCAGGGCTGCTACAGACGTTGAGCTCACCATGATCCAAACATGTGGCAAAATGATCATCTTTATGGTTGGTGACCGGTGGGCCGGGATCAATGGGATCTGACTCTAGTGGCGAAGCGATAGGGTTTCTCAAATGTCTCTGAAATGTATTGAAAGTGTTTGATTTTGCATACAAAGCAACTCATCAGGCGTTCCTGGATTTTTGTCGAAAGGAAGTCTCTGCAAGAATGCATGGCATGTTCTAACATACCCCAAGCAATCCGCATCTCCAGCCCAGGAACCCACTGCTGCGCACCATTGGCGGTCAACCTGTCAGCTGAAACTCAGTGATCCACAGCTGTTTACTGGCAGCACGGGCCCACAGCATTGCTTTTTGTTCGATTCACAATCTCAAAAGCTGGGGAACTTGGAAAAAGTTTAGAATGAGAATCCACAAATCAACACTGTAAGTAAGACGAGCTTTGAAAATCAGCACGATCCAGCCATTTTCTGAAAAACAATTCCGACAAGGCACAAACCACGGCAGGAAATGGTCTGGTGGCTGCCCGCGCAAAGCCGAAAAAAGAAAAAAAGCACTGCAGGGAGAGCTGACAACTTGGCCCTGGCTGGGACGCCATGGGACAAGTTGGCAAGTCCCCCGAGCTGAAACAGCTGCAGCTGCGAGGTACAATCATCTTTGATGGCAAGGAAAAAACATGAAAAAAAGAAAGACTTTTCCATCAACCTACTCAGCCCTCAGCTGTCTTGACTGAACTTGCAGCGCCAAAGAGCTCCATTTGTGCAGTGTTGCTCTGCTTCCCATTACCCCACCAGCCTCCAAGGGGGGAGAAACATCCTCCTCGGCCAAGGAAAGGCTTGGTGCGCGGCCCATTGATGCATTCATGAGGCAAGGGCTCTATCTCGATACCAAGTCATTTTGCTGTCTGATTTGTATCACCAACTGATCGGTAGTATAGCACCTGACTGTCTCCATCAGGTACTTGTTCCCAAAGCCATCTCCAGAAAAATACACGTAGCAGTTGTTACTGCTTGGCTTCATGCAGAATAATGGTCTTATATAATTACTGGATCTTGTCAATTATCAATTATTTCTGAATTCCCTGATGATAATGATTAGCAAGATAGGGGTATCCCTCAACAAGACTACTTACTAGTTGGAATTATTCATTTCCAAGCATGATCTATCACCACGATCAGCTTTCGAAAGCCACCAAGCTTGGGGTCATGGACACGCGAGGACACAACCGTTCTGGCGAGCCACTCAGTGTCTGCGTCAGAGCTGGCGCAAGCACTGGCTGCACATGGCTTGGGCTCCTGCTGCGTGGCACCGTCCAAAGCTGATCTCTCTGAGAATAGGAGGTTAAAATAGATTAAATGCGGCGAAGCCAACAGTAGACCATCATTATTGGATTACATAATTATGATTGACCATGTGTAAATGATCATGGTAGACCCAATGGTGATGATGCGTCAATCAGTTCAAGCCATGCATCAGAATCGAGAAGGCACAGTTCCACAGTCTGTTCATCCCAACCAAGTTGTGATGCCTCGTTGGGCTTCGGTTCACCTCGTCTCAATCTCCCCAGTGTGAGAGCTCTGTTGGGAGATGCTTTGTTAATTTTGATCAGGTCTTAGAAAGATCAATAGCTGAAAACAACATGCCCAGCAAGGTCACCCGACTAGGTGGACAAAGCCCAGCAAGGCCAACAAAGTCTACTGTGCAAACAAAGTGAGCAAAATTCGGAATCAAAACCTTGGTCCAAGGGCAATTTTGGGGTTGCAATAAAATATCACATTCATATTCTGTTGTGACACCTTGTGACACCTGCGACACCTTGTGACACCTTGTGACATCTTGCCTTGTAACACCTTGTGACACCTTGTGACACCTTGTGACACGGATCTGTCCATAAAGTACGTCCTAATCACCAAATCATCATTTGGCACATCACCACCTGATTTGGGAGATGATCATTTGGTATGTTCATGATCATTTTCAGGAATTTTCCCTAAATGATGATCATTTTCAATCCTAAATGACGATCATTTTTAGGATTAAGAGATCACCAATGGGCCACGTGCCCAGGGGACCCCCCAATGAACCCATCCATTCCCGGGCTGCGCCCGGGGTGCAGCTGCCTGGGGTGCCCATCATCCAAGCGCCTCAGGGTCCTGGTGAACAGCTGGGAACTGCGAGCTTTTCAAGTAGCTCAGGGGTCATTAAATGCCTTCACCCAAGTTTTTGTGGGAATAATCTCCAGCAGTCATCCAGTTTGGTGATGTTCAAAGTCCCAAAAGTGGGATATTTACCAACCCTGTAGCTTACCTATTTAAACCTCTTGGGCGATGTCCGATTGCTTCGTCGATCGGCAAAACTCTTCATTGCCTCATGGTGGTTTCTGAAGCCATAGGGGACCCCCAAATGATTGGTGTATTCCGATTAGCAATGGTCATTAACAAGGGAATAATAAGCAATAATAGGGGATATACTGGCTATAATGGTTGGTTCAGGACTATAAATGATCCATATTTGATGATTTCGGGTACCCCCATTTTAAGAAACCACCTCATGGTTTCCCCGTTCCGGTCAGGTTTTTGGGCACTATTTCTGTGAATCCCTTCCGAAAAAAATAGACTGAACCCTTTTCTTGGATCATTTTCTGATTCTTTTGGAGTGGAAAGATTGGTGGGTCCATGGTACCAAAACAATCAACTGATAGGCCAAGCAGCAGTTTTGGAGGGTTGAGCCCCGTTGAACCCCACGACCGCTCACCATGAGGCGCCGATAGGGCAGCCATAGGACGGCTTCGCTGCACTTTTTCCGCGGCTTGTCTTTGCAGAGTACTGAGCTGACAGAAATCGAATCACCAACAGCACCGGAAAGCACGAGGGATCACCCCGGGATGGATCCTAGTAGGGATCACCTGGGATGGATCTTCCATGCTGGTTGGGATCGTACCGTGTTGTACGACCCCATGGCACAACCAGCGCTTTGGCCCGCCCCTGCTACTGAAGCGCAACACGTCGGCAGGCGCTCACTAGATCCGTCGCAGCTTTTCCCAGCGATCCCAACCTTGGAGGTGCAGCGGCACCGCTGCGCAAAAGGTCAAGCTCATGGAAGTCTTGGAAAAACTGAGATTGACCATGAGATTTTCCATGAGATTCCATGGGGAAAACTCATTTGCAACAGTTGACCATGTTTTTTTCGTTGCCATGAGATTTTCCCATCATGGCAACAGTCATTGCACATGACAACATTGACAACCAAAGTCATCCAAATCTGATCTGAATCTGATTTTTTGAAGTCAAACTCATTGAGAGTTGGAGCAGTGATCGCAGTTATCCCTTTTTGGAGCCGCCTGAGGCCCCATGCTACGAGCTGCCCTCTTGTCCAATTTCAAAGAGAGTTTGTCTTTGCGGATCTTCCATGAAGAACGCCTTGAGCGACAGGCAATCTAAAGGCTGCAGTGCTGCAGCGTCGATTCCCGGTCAAAGGCAAAGAAAGGTGAACCAGGTCGGGCACCATCCAGCCACAACCCCCAAAGATGAGTTTCAGAAAGTGAGAAAATCACGAAGATTCAAGGGGCCACCAAAGAAAATCAATTTCAGAGTCTGAAAATGGATTCAAATGGATGCTCTCAGGGCTTGACCACTCGTACGCAGCTCTGCCCTGGGCTCCCCAACTCGGGGTTGATTTGCCCCCACAGCTCTTGGGCCACGAAACACCTGGCAACCACGTTACGTCTTCACCTCGTGCCCTTGGTGAAGCAATGTCAAGCTGCGGCAGAAGACGGGCCCATGCTGATTGGTCCTGGGGACTTTGATCTCACCGTGGTTCCTTTGGGTTTTCGGAAATGCATTTTTTGTTTGATCCCGGGGGCTAGCATTCGCTAGCATTCACTTCAGTGCTCATCTGGCAATATTGTCACCATCTTGAACCTTTAATTGCAGGCGTCTGATTGACTGTCAAGCCATAAGACAGCCGGCCGCACCAATTGGTGCCTTGCAAGTCAATGATGCGAACCTGTGCAGCAATGCCACAAACACACCTGCACTCGCCTATCAAGTCACAGCATTGGGGTCAAGCAGCATCCCAAATCATTCCGAACACTGTGAAAACCGCATGGAAAATGAGCCCGGTGCAGTCATAAAATGCTAGGTAAATGAGTGAAATGATCATTTTTGTCGATAGAAATGCCATGATGCCATAATCTTTTGTGGTATATGGTGGATTCTCAAACCAGGGGTACCCCAAAAATAGTTGGCTCTTACTAGTTTTTACAATAAATAGATTGGTATTTTTATTAGATTGTAAAAAAACTAGATTGTAAAAAAACTAGTTTTTACAATCTAACCATTTTTTACTAGATTGGATGATTTTGGGGCACCCCAAACTGACTTGGCATGGCGCACCATGGCGATGCTGCCTCCAAGGTCGTCATAGTCATCCACACGCACACCTTGTTGGGCGCGATCTCATGGATGCCGGGCCTTGGAAGCCATGTGTTGGATGTGAACCTCGATGAATGGGAGACATGGACATGTGATTTCTGTGATTTTTGAGGGTTATTTGATCCATAAGATTAGTTAAACAGAGTACCTTACCATAGTTGTTGGGTGATAGTAAGGAAAATCACCAACCAGTTGTAACTAACAACCTCAAACCTCTTAGATGGGTTCAACACTGCGTTTTTCTCAATGATTTCCACGGATTTCCAACCAGCATTGCCATGGACCCCAACAAACCACCCACCGGCGCGGCTGTGCTCTGCTGAGCTGATGGCAAGGCCATGTAGACGGAAATGCAGTTTTTGTTTTCATCATCGGCAAACCTGATTTCACATGATTTCATTGCAATCGGGCGGTTTCTCAAAATAGGGAACCCCAAATATTTGGTTTACTGTTAATAATGATTCATAGTGAATGATTTTGGGGGTCTCCTATATTGATTTCACTGCAATCTGATTGAAAGATGATCTGCTGAAAGAAAACTGGTGTTGACTGATGATGATCTGCTCACTGCAATCTGATTTGCTGAAAGAAACTGCAAGAATGAAAAACAAGAACGCCATGTGAAAATAAATCTCCAAACCTAAGGTTACGACAAATGTGACCGTGAAGACTCTACAGCAAGGATTTGCATCCGATTTTTTGGGGCCTAGAACTTTGGCTAACGCCAAATATGCCTACTTTTTTCAGGGAGCTGGACATTGTACATACTTCAGTTCCACGGACGTTTTCTCTAAGCAAGACTGGCTGTTTTTTTCGCACATGTTCTACGGGTCAAGCAAGATGATGGTCATCCTCTCATTGGGGGTGAACCAGTGGACCTCACCACTGCTCCGAGTCACGAAACGTCTGTGATGTCGCTCCAGTCGTCAATGCTCTGCACCCATTCCCGCTGCTCCTCCCAGGTGAAGCAGCAGTGGTGCTCGCCGGTGGCCTTTAAGGATACCCTTTTCGTGTGCATATTAGGGTCTTTGTCAAGCCATAGGGGTACATCCCAAAATGGCTGGTTTACTGCTATAGATGATTGAGAAAGGATGATTTGGGGTTTCCCTATTTTGAGAAACCACCATATGTAGATATGTGTAGAGATATGGAGATATCAAACACATAAGTTTGTTGCTGAATCCAAGCCCTTGGTATGTCCACCTTCTCATCAACCATATGAGTCGAGTGAGTCGTCCTTGTGGGACTCAGCCAGTCTTCCCTGGTTCAGGTCTGGCTTCTCATTGTACCTGAGCCCAGGACCATGTTGGAAGTGGATCCTTCCAGCTTGCTACTGCAATCAGTCTAGATTTCATTTACATGACTTGAAAAGCAACATGCAGGTATTCTTTGCACCAGTTCGCACATGCGCTATACATTCTTTGCAGGTGGTCTCCGACCATCTCACAAAAACGATCGATTTTGGCTGGGCATACATCTGCTGCACCAATAAATGGTGGGCATATCCCTATTGTTGTAATGGCATCCTCCCATCCCATACACAAACAAACATTGTCCACTATCAATCCACGATGCTATGCACTCTTGACCCACTACTGTAACCATTCACTACCACTAGTTACACTAATTAGCATTAATAGTTGGTTGGTACTGCAACTATAACTGGTAAACTCTGGATCCATCAACCAACAAGTCACTACCAGTTACTACCAGTTACTACCAACCACTACCAGTTGCGTTTTAACCCATTACCAACCAGCCTACCAGTCACTACCAGCCAGCACTACTGCGCATCCAGCAGCTCCAGAGCTGAGCTTCCCGGCAGACCACCGTCCTTCCCCAAAGCACTGGTCGTGGCGGCGCACACCGCGACCTCTTCGTTGGTGACCGGCGCCTGGTGACTGTCATCTTCGGTGGGACAAGCATGTCGTCAACTACCTACAGATGGATAGATGAGGTAGGTACACGATGGTACACGTAGGTAGGTAGGTACACGTAGGTAGGTAGGTAGGTAGGTAGTTAGATAAGTAAATAGGTAGATAGGTAGATAGATAGACAGCAGACAGATAGATGTTTTTTCCATTTACAACGTTTGTAGCTCTTCGCCATTCCTCTCTGACTAAGCATCCAGACGGCATCTGCCAGCTCCTTCGCCTGCAGACCACAGCCAAGTGCTACATTGCCGCAGGAGTTTTGGAAGTTTGGGGAAGTCCAGGTAGTCTTGCCCAATCCCCAATCCATTCATATGAATCCATATGAATCCATATGAATCCCCATCCCTCTATAACATGAAACCATTCAACCAACCAAGCATGTTCAGTACCCCACCGCATGATTCCTACCCCTTCAGCGACCAAGCGCGCAACCAAAGGGTCCCAACGGCCCCCACCTCAGCAAGTTTTTGTCGAATTTCAGGATTCTGTGGCTCCAGCCTGCACCCACCAGAGTGATCTCTTTCCATTGAGGCTGCTGCGCCAGGGTTGAACTCAGGGAGTCCTCTCACTTTCTTCAGTATGCCAGCCTTGTAGATCAACGGTATAGACGTCTCGTTGCGTTGTATTATATGATCTTATGTCGTATCGTATCATATTGTATCATTGTATATTATGTCAAATTTGTATTGCAAATCATTATAGTACATTATCATTGCATTATATATATAGTTCCACTAGTACACCGGTCAAACGCCCGTCTTGGTATTCGTTGACATTGGCCCCATCAACAAAGCCTTTGCAAGGACGATGAGTCTGAATTTTCCGCCCAGTTCTCAGGGTTCCAGCTGCTGGCAGCAGGTGGATACCCCAGTCCGCTGGCTGTTCCGCTGCAACAAACAACTCCTGCCTGGAAGCCTTCAGCAGGTCCTGATAAGGCCAAACCAGACGTGGCAAACCTCTCCACTGTTTAAACTAGTAATCGTTTGACTTATACTATTGTCCAACAAGCCGAAGGCTAAACATGCTTGAACTGTCCAAGTGGGTTGCTGATCACAGACGTAGGCGCAACCGAAACAAGCATCTCTCATGTTTTGTTGCTGGTGAACCGAAAGCTGGTACAGTAGTAGTTGCAAGTAGTTTTCTTACATGATGGTTTCTTAAAATAGGGAACCCCAAAAAAATGGCTGGTTTACTACTTATTACTGTTACTATGAATGGTTTGTGACGGATGATTACAAACCATTTACAGTAATGAAACCATCCACCTTGGGGTTGCGCACACGCTGTCGAAAGATGCAGCTAAATCATGGCTGGCAGACTTGGTCAGGCCAATGATTTACAGAAGTATCTAGAAAGAATCCAAAACGAGGCAAAACACCTGCACACAGCAGGGACCAAAGTTCCAGCCGTCCATTGGTACTCACTTTCCTTTACAGGGCACATAGTTGTCTCAATCGCATCTTGTGTATGATAGAGGATGAATCATCCACCTCTGGAAGGTTTTGGCTTCCCCTTTTCTGACCCCCACATGGCAGTGGGTCAAAACCCTGTACCCCTGGTTCCCCTATCATTAACCATTGCTTTCCCTATGAAATTGTTGGTGGAAATCCCCCATTAGTTGGTTGGTGAACTGCTTGACCCATAGCCACATGTTGAAGTCAACGGCATCTCCAACGATTCCATGCGCCGTCCTCCAAAGCTCCCCTTGGCTCGCCCAATTTCAGGCGTGCCAACGCTCGTCGATACACCTCGCTACCGGTTGGGTGATCGCCCGGTTGGGGCCCTGGGTCTCTACCGAGGTCCAGATGCTTTCAGCTTTACTTGGGACATGGGAACATGCATAAACGTGGTGGAAGAAACACATCACATTTCAATGCCCCACATGTCCTGTGTATTTCTGACACCTGTGGCTAGACTTAGCAAGTCCACTCAATGTGTTCGTGTTTCGATCGAAAAGGAGTTCTCAGGTATCCTCAGATTCTTTTTTAACGACAGGTCCTGACCGTACCACAGATCCTGGCCGTACCACAGATCACGAGTACTGAGTAGTGGCCATCCTTCGCCCATCCTTCGTTACGGGTCTGCCACTGCGCAACCGGACGGCTTTGCTGTTCGACGCATCCACCGCCAAGGCGGCCGAAGCCCTTTCCTGGAGCTTGCTTCCAGGCCCTGCTGGTGACATGGGGCGGACAACCAACTCTTGCGCCCCGCCCAGCATAGCCCAGCCCCAGCCTCTGCCTCTTGGAACTTTGCCAATTTCAAAAAACATAAGGCCTGGCGCAGCCATGGCTCTGAAAATCATCCCGCGTCAGGTCCAAGTCGCGTACATGGAAACTGATATTTCTTGGCGAAAAAGTGGCAGTGTTTTGCATCTACGCTTCAGCTGCACTGCTTGCAAGACGGGCATCTATAAACTTTCGAAAATGCTCAAAACAACTGGTGCAACACCAGTTGACTTGTTGCATGATAGGTCCGAGCTCATGGGTTCTGGTGTCACAACATGTCACAACCTGTCGTAGCATCCCCCCTATAGCCAGCAAGTGACACTGCGAAGCCGAGCTGTGGGTCATCATGGGAGCCACAAAAAAACTGTGGCCTGGTTGGATGCCAGTTGCGAAGACAAGGCGCATTCGACCAAGGTCAGCCTCCCCAGGTCAGCTTCGTTGGCTGCTCGGCTATCCAGAAACACTACCTGAAACACTACCTACTGCTATCCATGAAGATTGCTGATTTTATCTGCTGGTATGCCATGATAATTGTTGCTTTCGTCTGCATATTCCCGTGTCAGGAGATATGAACCTGGGAGTGGGAACAAAAGCCATCATCCTCGAGTGATTCTTTTCACACCAAACAGTGGCCACGAAAACAACTACAAAAAGCTGTGGCTGTGCCCGTTCCAACACTGCTTGCTGTGTCTGTTCCGGCACTGCTAAAATGCTATGGCTTTGAATCATCATCTTAACTCTTAACCTTAGAAATGCTGTGGTCTCTGCATCGTTTTATGACACTGCAAAACCCTGAAAATTGCAGGGTTTCGTCAAAGGCCCAAACCCAAAGAAGGTCAGGCTTCGTCAAAAAGAGTGTTTTTGCAAGTAGTCCAGAAACTATTCTGCCCGTTCCTTCCCTTTCCTTCCCTTTCCTTCTCTCTCGTCTCCCTTTTCTTTAGTCTCCTTCCTCTTTTCTTTTCTTGCCTTTCTTCCCTTCCAAACTTCCTTAAAGCAGGAAAGAGAGAAAAAAAAAAAACGACGTCAAAACGACGCCCAAACAACGTAGCAAACACGATACCTGCATTCCTCCGAAGACCGGTTTGCGAAACGACATGCAAAGAATCAAGAAGAAAAAGTTATCCCAATTGCGCCGCACCCCAGCTTTCAATGAGTGTGAAGAATCAGAACCCCATGGCACGGCAAGGAAAACCATCACTTTTGACCAACAAACCATTGCAGGTCGTTGGCAATGGTGTTTCGGGGGCGGGCATGACTTCTTACGAAGATGTGCTCGGCAACTAGTTCTAGATTTCTGGCCCTGGCATGACATAGTTAGTTTGCTGGTTGTAGTAGTATCATGTCTATATCAACAATCATATATATACATACCGTACCAACTTTGTCTATATCGTAAAAAAAACAATATAGCCTGGTATACTTCATGTAAAATATTCGTATTATAGCTTATCATCGAACATATAATCAATCTATATAGTAATTACAGTACAAACATGTACAAACCCACCAAGAACGACTGTTCAACAACCAGTCGCAACAACTCTTTTTGGAGGTGTCTTACCTGGTAAGTCACCTCTGAAGGTTCTGCAAGGCCATGGCATAGTTCTCCAAGGCAGCCTGGAAGTTCAATGGAAAGTGACGGTGCTTCCAGGTGCATCCTGCTTTGCTGTCGCCGCTGGTACGACGATCTCATTGACCCGTTTAAGGCAAGCTGTTGATGCTGGTTTTCAGTTGAAGCGATGCTGGTGAACCCAAAGGAAACTATGGAAAAATGAAGTTACCAAATACCTCACAGTACCTCACGCCAGCGACTCCATCTGCAGATGGACTTCACGAATCTCTGCCTCAAACGATCCCTTGCGGAACTCCTCGTTGCCAAGCACCTGAAGCATTTGCACTTCGACTCCAGGTTTGGGTGCTGCTATATGCCTCCGGGTACCATGACTGCGACTATAACTGGCGCTCACGAAAGGGCAGCCGCATTTTCCTGTGCTGTAGGCGTAACGACATCTTCATGTCGACCACCAGGCCACAACGGTTGAGGCATACTATGTGCCTCCTGTACGGCAGCTGTACATGTCAACTTCTCCCTCGTGGCAAAAGGAGCGATGACGAGGAATCTATTTTGGACCCCACATGGGAAAAGTGGACTGGTCCTGGGAACGATGAGAAACCCCCTCAATTGCAATGAATTGTTTAACCTCAGCGGCTCACTTTGTCTACCGAAACGATGCGACAGGTGCTTTGACCTTTTTGGTTGATCGAGGGAATGGTTTGCGTACGCCATTCTCGAAGATCATTGGCTTGTAACAGTCTGGCACACCTCAGGATCAGTTGAAACATGTTGACTACTGACTACTACAAAGACACATGTTGTCATGGTTTGTTCTTACATTATGTCACCCAGCCCAAATCCACTCCTCAAAGCAGGCTCTTTTATCTTTACACAAACAAACCTGCAAATTTCCCTGCAAATTTTGAGCCTAAGAGGAATGCTATGGAGCATTCCCTTCGCGGTTGCACCACAGGTATCCCCACACGATGAGTGCCATCCCAAATTGTCGACCAACTCTTTGGGAGCTACCAGCTACAACAAAATCATGAAACGCCTTGAGAGGCGGCTGCATTGCTTGAAAGCAGCCCTCAGAAACATGTCACGAGTTGGCTATGGGTCAAGCAGTTAACCAACCAGCTAATTGGGGATAATAACCAACCAATAATAAGGAAAACAATGGTTAATGATAGGGGAACCGTTTGTCACAAGTTTGAGAAATCAGCATTCTGGAGAGCCCATTTTGGATGTAGGGCAGGCGAGGCACTCTTGTGCATCACCGGGCTGTTGCGATAGCGCTCCACGTGCGCTTCAAAGCCTTGATGTGGACCGCTCCAACCCACTTGGCAGACCTGGCAGGGCGGGGCAAGCTGCCAAGGATGTGACTGCTGGCATCTGCTGGCCCGCCTTGGCAGTGGGCAATGCCCATCGCTCAAAGCCATCAAAGATGGTCCACACTTTATGCACAGCTGCGCTGTTCCTCGGCAGATTCCCGAAGTGTGCTCTGAAAATGCTATCAGCCCAAAAGGTATGACCCTCATCTTCTGAGAAACAACTGTGGAATGGAAGACTAACACGGCGTTGACTATACAGCTTTCCTTGAAGTTGAGACAAGAAGGATTCTCGCGATCTTGAGGGCTTGTGTTGAGTCTGCTACCTTACGCATTCGAAAATGAGTCCATAATCCCAGCATTGCAGAATTACGCAGCTTCCCATGATCAATGTACGGACCAAAAGAATCCAAGTTCACCCACCACACCTGTACCACATCCAGCAACCAAGTTTCACCAAGTTCACGAAAGCATAGCCCAAGTTGGCATCACGGCAGAAGTCCATGGGAAGATACACGAAATCGTAGAGACCACTGAGGCCGCCCTCTTCGTCAAGCAAGGACAGGAACATGTCACGGGTGTAGTTGTTGGGCAAGTTGCGCATCATCACCTGAGAGCGATACCAGGAGATAGCCTGGTTGGATCAACTGGTTCTGTTGTGAAGCTCCCAACTCCGCTGGGGGCAAACTGCCAGTGTCAAGCTGTTGAACGAGGCTGGGGGGTTCAGGATTTGAAGGTGTCTACCCTGAGGTCCACCGGGCTTCCTGAGGTTTTGATGAAGATGAAGGAACGACAGGAAGCACAGACATGGCGAGGAGAGAAAGACCCCAAGAAAGGCGGAAGAGAAGGACCAAATAGGACCGGGCAAGGGGATGGAAGGTGGATGGAAAGAGATGCTGCACGAAAGTGGTGAGAAGGTGCATGAGAAGGGGGAGGAACATAGGAAGGAAATGGAAGAAAGCAGGGAAGGATCAGTGATAGTTCGGTGGTTTGGTGCTGAACAGGGGGAGCGGGAGGGGAAAAAGCACTATGCGCCAAGGGGTGAGAAGGTTCATCAGTGAGAATCAAAACAGAGAGACCTTTGAAGATGCGAAGAAAATGTCGGTGATGAAGTTCATGGAGGACCAGTGGACAAAGGGATGGAAGAATGTCAACGGGAGACACAAAGTGATGTCTCTGCCTGGGGCGAGGTGCCAAGGGAGCCAAAATGGAACAAAAGGGGAGGCTCCCAGCAGCGACACACACAACAACACCAACACACACACACACACACACACACACACACACTTGAAAGACCTTGAAAGACCGAATGGGTCACATGCTACCAGTATTGAGAATTGATAAGACCCATCGGATGTGCCCTGATAGACACGAAAGCCAAATTGGCATGGTCAGGTGACGGTGAGTATGATGGATGACTGGTACTCCCCTTATTGGTACACAGAAAGATCCGAAAAAATGCAGTGGCGGCTGACGGCTGAGCAGTGACGGCTGTGCAGTGACAATTTCAGTTGAAAAACAGCGATCAAACCAAACGCGAAACCATTGGTAATCATTGCAGGTACACAGTTGGACGTCTCCAACCGCTTCACCAGGAAACTGAGAGTGTCTTCGTTGGTAGCAGACTCTCAGCCCTGCTGCTACCCCCTGCGGTGAATGATTGTCCCTCGGAACGGGTGGTGCTCTCACACAGAAAGCGACTAAGCGCGGGGTTCTTTTTTCACCTGAAAAAACACACGGTGCCGACCGTTTGGTTGTTCAGTTGGTGCGAAGATGGCGGACAGGTGGTGGCTCATCAGCGACGAACATCAACTCTATGTGAAACATCTCAGTGCCTGAGGGAGCTGTGAACACATGTCCGTGGCGCCAGACGTCTTCTATTTCCCACCCGACCATCGCTTCTTGGCCCAATTCCATCGTGGCCCATTGCATACCCAAGTTCACACGGTCTTTGGGGTAAGTCCGAAGCATGTCTTCCAAGGTCCACCAATATGGTATGTGCTGTGGGGCTGGGGGCGCTCCCCAGGCATTTGAATTGTACAGCAATCTCATATTGCGAGTGGAGTGCCAAATGTCCATCCTCTCCCACAATGCATGTGATACCAGTCTCTTCAATGTATCCATTCGAAGATTTCCGAGAGACCGGCGATGAAGACAGACCCCTAGAGCAGTGTAATGTTCCGGCACCCTCAAGGCTGGGAATGCAGCTCTGAAAAAGCTGGCCAACAAAATCGACACTACCACATAGTCATTGGCAAAGGTGGGAGGGGTTGGGCGGGTGCGCTCATTCTTCCAAACATGAATCGTTGCATCATCAGGGACGTCTGGAAAGTCACGACGGGCACGGACCGCTCGTTGCCACATGGCTGAAAAAAACACGGATGACTACCTTGAGTACACAGCTGATGGCTACCCGGGTAACAAGACATGAGGTGAACAAAGAAAAAGGACCCAAAGAAAGCCAAAGGGGGGGGGAAAAGAGGCTTGGAACATACTGACAACGACAACAGCGGCAACTCTTTTGACATCAAAATGGTCACAGGTTGACAGCGGCACGGCAAAGATGTCGATCATAACCTTTGCTACAGTACAGATCCACCAATGTCTCCAATGAATGCTGAACAAGTTGTGGTGGGTAGGTGTAACTCCGAATCAGATGAGCTCGACTTTTGAGACCACTGAGTCGCAAATTGATCGATCCTGCTGATGATACATCTCGGATTTGTTGTAACTGTGGTTGAATGTATTGCACTGTACGATCAGGAACGTTGACTCGGAAACCTAAGAGAATGTCAGGGTCGACCTCTTCTAACAGAACTGGAGGCTGATAGAATTCAAGATCTCTGAACGCCTGCAATGCCGGATGATCAAAGTGTTCTTCGTTGAATAATGCGAAACGATTGTCCACATATCTCAGGAAGTGGAGGTGAAGAGAGTGGGAGGACAGGAAGTCAGAGAACGAGTCAAACCAAGCTTTCTCCACCAACGTCACGGCAAGGTTGCTGAGCGACGGGGAAATTTGGCTTCCAATACCCGCACCTTGGATTTGTTTCCAATA
>VSDK01023792.1:0-68143 GCA_009767595.1 Symbiodinium kawagutii
AGTCAACTCAATACCAGGCATCACAGGCAAGCAAGGTCGACTACTCGACTACTCGGCAAAGTGGCTTCACAAGCTCTTACAGGCCGGGGTTCAAACAGCCATGTGCTACATGCAAGCAAGCAATCCAAAGTACAAGCAGCAAGCCTTCTCAGGACAAAGTAACACCAAGAGATCAGCCGATTCAACTTTCGAGACGCCAATCTGCGCACTCGGCGCTGACATGACCTGTTGGCAGGTCGAGAACCTCTGCGTCTCCTCATGTGCCACTAGCTGAGTCACAAGCAAATTCAAAAAGAAAATGCTGAACAATACGTAAAAATAGATTTCTCAGGTTTTCTTTTTTTAAGGTACGGCAAGGAACAAGAGCCAGGCTATGAGCCTAGCACCAAGCTTGGGTTGAGGTTCAAGCAGTCTTTTGTTTTTCTTATGTCACTGTCTCTTAGGAAGCAAGGATGACGTACAACGCCGCGACCACAGCTCTCAAGATGGGTCCGGTCAATTATACGTAAGGATCTGTTGTGTCACCGGCGCACTGGTGTGCTGACTTTCTTTCCTTTTTCTCCAGGGCCACCGCCACCTTCTCTGACTTGAGCGCGGTTTGCGCCAGAGCTGGTAACACTGCAAGGAGGATTGCAGTATAGCCCAAAACACGGATTCTTTGAACCTCTTTGCTGCAAAGGATACGTCACAAATCAAATGGAAACCGTCAAACCGCAAAATGCAAAACATTCATTCACAGCAGCATTTGTTGCAATGATGGCCCTGCAATTGGCCAAAAATTGAACTGTTGATAGCTGACGGTAGCTTGGCGATCATCCAAACTCATCACCATGCGTGTATCAAATGGCAAAGCCTCCACGGCCCATCTTTGCCAAGTGGCCATGTTTGGACTCTCTTTACACACTTGGCACAAGGCTTCCGCTTGTCCTGCAAAGGAGCTGCAGGTTCCCTGGTTTCTGATCTACTGACGGCATCATTAAGCCTCTCTCGGGATGACTTAACTAGGGACACCCCGTTGCAAAAATGCAAATCTGTCCAAATTTCCGTTTTTCCACTTGTTTTATTTGGTATGTCCATCCGGGAAAAAGTGGTTCCAAGAATTCCTCCCAAAGCTAATCATGTACAAAAAATCGAAACATCTGAAACACATTTAATGAAATTTGATGAATATTGTTTTGGGAGAAATGGAGTGAGCAGAACCCTTTGGGTATGGGGAGGCTCAATCATGGTGACAGTTAGTGCATATCACCTTCCAGCACGACTCCTGGAACTAGCCTTGTGGACACCTGCATTTTTTACAGGGAACATTCTCCATTCATCTCGGTGCTCAAAGAAATTGGAGCAGCTCCGAAACCAACAGTCTAGAGCATCAGCATTCCTCATCTTCTTGCTTGTGGATAACTTCACACGAGCCAGCAATTCACCCGTGGATTAACCAGCATCTTCAGGGTTTGCCGGGGATTGTCATTAATCAATGAATCCATGAACCCATGGAATAATCAATATGAACCCATCAGAAGATGCTGTTAATCAACGGGTTAGTCTTGCTGGGTTCATCAACTAACATCAATGAACCCATGGATTGACCCATATGAACCCATCAGAAGATGCTGGTTGTCATCAGCTGGTTGAAGGAACCCATGGATTGACCAACATCTTCAGCATCTTCAGCTGATTGTTTCATCACCAGTGACAGGTCCTTCCATAGCATCTTCTGGCTGCAATCCAGCCAGCTGGGGTTCCTCCTGAGGCGCTTGGCACAGTTGCACTCCAAGCCCCAAGGACACACCAAGGTTTAGGCTAAAGGCTCAGACTAATCGATGGTATTCCTATGTATTCAATGGTTGGTACTCCCCGATGGTAGCTGGTCACATCTCATCTGCCGCTGATTTCTAACTTGACCTTGTCGGTTTCGAGGCTTTGCTCCTCATCGTCACCGAATTTGAAATGCCCGTGACAAATGCAGCGTTCCTGAGCGCAGCTGGTGCTGGTTCTGGTGGTCTGACAGATTTGACACAATCACATACAATCACTCATGGCTGGATACATGGTGTCCATCTGTACTCCCACTGTATATATGCGAGGCTCTTTCAGCAAATGAACCAGTGTGTGCCCGGGAATCCCTCGAAAAAACTGGATACCCAGTGATGTTCTTAATTGGATTGCCCACTTGAAGAACAATCTTTTCCAACGGCCGGGCTCCTGGTTTCCAAAGTGGCCATCCCAATCCAATGGAAGGAAGGACATAGAAGAACAATTCTGTTTGTTTAGCTTGTAATGCTTATTCTAAGTTTGTTTGTAATTCTAGGAAACAGAATGAAATGCCACAGTGCCACCGGAAAGTCTTCTCAGACCTCATGGCCTGGCTCTTTTCCTTCGATGCAGATCGTGCGAATTTTACACGACCGCATGTGAAACGTCGGGCGGCAGGGTCTACCTGGATGCCCCAGCCACAGCTTAGTCTTTGACCTGCAACCCTAGAAAAAAGATGCCAGCAGGCTGTGGGCAGCATTGGACCCAAAGCATTGGCTCAATGATTAACCAAGGTCAGCTATGCTCTCAAATGATTCAACAGCTTTCCCAACAAGCTCACAGAATTGGGATGGATTGGGTGGATTCTAAGCCTTCAAAGCATGGGTTGATTTCACAGGTTCAGTTGAGGCGTACGTTTGCCTTGCATGTTGACCCACAGCTCACCCTATCACAGGGCGTCCCCGGGCAGGTGAGCGGGACCGGTTGCTTGGGCTCGGCGTTGAGGCGCTGGCCGTCCCGACCGCCCCTCCGCGGCTGGCGAGGTCGGCAGGACGACAATGAGCGCGGCACTTGAGCCACAGCTCCCAGATGGTGGGTTGACAGTCCTCAGCGGCCACGTCTGGCCATGGTCAGGCAGTGTGCATGGTCCATGTGTGATCTGTTTATCCTTCAAACCTTGATTGACTCACATTTTTGTGTGATCTAGCAAGGTTTGAAGTCAACCAAGCAAAGGTGTTGATCACCATCATTAGTTAGTCAATCAACATCAATCATCCAGGACCGTCCAGCTGAACAGAATGTTCCACAGCATCAAACAGCCATTTCTGCGCCCAGGGTCCACCAAGCTGCTGAACTCTCCTGACAGCTCATTGAGCTGCCGAAGCAGTTCCTAGTCACCCGCGGCGTTTCCAGGCAATGTTTGGTTGTTAAGTGAGGTTGGGCACCAACAACATCACATACTGCTAATACAATACGACCGACAGAACAAATAACATCACGAAGACCGACATAACAAACGACATCACCAAGACCGACATAACAAACGACATCACCAAGAACATGACCGCAACATCACCAGCAAACATGGCAATATGGGCGACTAACCATTCAATATTATCACAGGGAAGACTGGAAGATAGTTTGTGGCTACTATCCATTTCTGAATGAACACCAGTGACACAATCACCACATATAGCGACTGGTATCGTTCCCGGTCTGGTGAGGCACCACAGCACTGCACAGATTAGCTACAACCAGGACCACAGCTTCAAGATCACTTGCTTCAACCTCACCACGAATCACATGTGCTTGGATCAACTGGTCTTGGCAAGAATTGCTTGGCCAACTGCCGGCTACTCTGTTTCTGCAGGGAACTGGATTGTCAATGGCTCACCTCTGTAGATCCGCCGTAACTCACTCCAATCACTGGTCAAAGAATCAACCGGTGATCAACAATATTGGCCTGGCTAAGCCACCCACCACACCTCCACTGAGTTTAGGCTACATGCTGGCAGTTGGTTTGTCAAAAATAAGTGATAAAAAACCATCTAGTGGTGGCCTAATCTGTTGATCAAATCGCTGTGATGAATGTACTCTACTTGGTTATGACTGAAGCAACCTAGCAGTTCTTAATAAAACATCAGCTGATCATTCCCCATGGCGTTATGAGCCAATCCTTCGCCCATAGTTGGTCACTTAACAATAAGTGCACTACCTTCCCGTGAATAGCTAAAGTGCCAACTATCATCCATGGTTTAACCCCATCAATCATACCTACAACTTTTGTCGGCATCACGAGTTCAATGACAAACAAAGCATAGTGAATGAACCACCGATGAATCCTCAAATATGCTACGCCATACTTTGATTCACCATGGTTCACCATTGGGGTCAAGCACGAGAAACCATGGCTATGACAGTTTGTTAAGCATAGCATTTATATTGTTTCATGTAGTTAACCATGTCCAAGCGCGTAGTTAAGCATATCTAAGTGTTGTTAACCACATCCACTTAGTTACATATAATAGTAATACCAAGCATTCTGGGAGTCCCCTGTGGCTTGAGAAACCAGCACCACCTGTTACAGCTCACGGGTCACATCCCCCGCGGCTGCGGCCTGACATTGTCGTTCCAAGCCATTGATCTCACTGGGCGACAGGTTCTCCCGAGCCAAGGCGGGCCGACTGCCGAAGCAGCGCATCAAGTCCTGGGCCGTGGGGCGGCCGAGGGGACGCCAGCTGTGATGAGATATGGTGGTTGCTAAGCTGCCATGGTGGACCCCCAAGCTATGGATGAACTTTGTTACTCTAAATGATTAAGAAAGGATGATTTATAAAGGGGTACTTTGATTTTGAGAAACATCAGTATGTGAGTTGAGTCCATGAATGTTGAGAAATCGTTTCTGTTGTGTTTGATTGTAGATCCATAATGCTCCATAGGGAAACATTTGCCGGGATTTATTTTTCCCGTTAAGTTGGAAAAAAACAAACAAATGCATTGGACATGGAACCTTGCTCATGCTTAAAGTCTGTGCGGACGCGGATCGTTCTCCAACTGCTCAGGCACGTGGGCAATACAACCAAAGTCAGCGGTATCCACAAAACTCTTCAGTCTGCCGATGCCGCGCTGTGCTCTCACCACTCGACTTTTGAACTCATCCAGGTGACCTTTCAGTCTATGCTGACGTTGCAACGTCGCCCGATGCTCTTGAATGACTTTGACCTTCATGTTCTCCAAGGCCACGTTGTGAGACTCTTGAAGGTCAGTTAAAAGGTCAGTGAGATTCATGATGCCTTTCTCCAAAACATCCACGGGATTGTCTGACTCTTCATGACTTGGGTTGGGCACAGCGTTCATAGATTTCGGTGACCGGGGGGACTGCGCAAATCCCACATTGAAATCGTGCTCGCCAGAATGAGGGGCAATCACCGACTGCTCCAAAATCTCCTGGCCGTTCTCAAAACCCTGCTTTGGGCACTTGAGGATTGAATTCTAGGATATCATTGCATAATAGGTGTACGGTGACTGTTGGCATGTGAACTACAACAATTGGATGTGATGGGTATATCTCTAGGAATTAGGCTGATATCTGATGGATATCTAGCCAGGTCCAGCCACATGTAGCAACTCTGGGCCACTCTCCTCGTTCTTCTGCATGATGTTGAAGCTGTTTCCGATGATCTTCACAGCATCTGGCAGGTCAAGAACTGGCTGCTCCAGATTCGCCTTGATGAACTCCACCGTTTTTCCTGAGATGGGATAGCAGCAATCCAGGTGCCAAGCCTAACAAGTGCACCTTGACAGCAGCCGTCAACCATACTTCGGGATGATTGCTTGGAAGCTTTGGTCTTAATCCCAGCTTGACATCCCACAAATTCTCCAAGTTTCTCACCAGGTACTCCGCGTTTTGCCGTGTCATGCGTTCCTTCTCAAAGGCTTTCTTTAGCGACTTGGCCTAAACAATGCTGGCTGCAATGTTGGAGGTCTGTGCAAAAGAGCCACGCTATCACTTCATCAAAAGGTACTGGTCTTCACTGCAACCATTGTAGTACTAGTGTGGTCCACAGGAACGATTCGTAGAACCGCTTAACTCCTTCAAATCTAAAGAAGGCACAACTGGCAAGTCTTCAGGCACCACGGTATTTGCGACTATCAAATGAACCTGAACCTGAACTAAGCTCAAATGACACAAACTTCCTGGATCCAAACCACTATTCCATGTCACGACTTACGGTCACCACATATAATTCGCCCTAACTGCTAAAGAACATCTGTAAGTGCAGTGACAAAGAGCGTAGCACCGGCAAACCACAGGGCAGGGTGAGCTGGGGTGGCAGCCAGGGAACAGTGACCGTCTTCTGCGGGTGTGCGGGGTAATCATCATCTTCCAGCGCTACGATCAAACTCCAAAGGCTCATGTAGTTCCTGCCCGGCAGGTGATCACGGGTGATTTGGGCCGTGAACTACTTGAGGTATTGGAATCATCTAACATGATCTAGCATGATCTAACATGATCCAACAAGTTCGCAGAATCCCTTTGCATTCCAATCTGCACCTGCCTGGTGCTTCAAACAGGGTTCTGGGGCAATTGTGGCATGGTCAACTACTGGCTGTCAAATATTGTCTGACTCATCGTCTGCTCGCAGAACAAAGGTGCAGGGACAGTGGTGCGGGTAGATTTCCAATGATTTCTAGATGGATCTCCATGTCTGTCTAGTGGCAAAACTTCCCTTTACAACAGCAAGAGGCACAACCTCGACAAAGGTAGATATGTCTCGTTGGACATGTTCATCATCTGAGAGTAAGGACAAAGGATAGAAAATAGAAATCACTAGTCATTCAAAACCATGTACAAAATGTTGCAATCGATCAAGAGCCCGGTTCGAGTAGTTCGATTTTTACGAGCCCCAGACATGCACATTGTTGATTTTGCGATGATGAACTAGACCTATCTGTTTTGGGGACCACGCACAGGTGTCGCATTCCTCAAATTCATGTCCACTGCAAACCAGTTGGAAAGGTTGTTGCGAATCCAGAAACCCATAGTGCATCCAAGGTGGCCCCCCAGTTCTAAATTGGTTTGATAACCATTTAAGTATAGTTGTATCCAGCACACAACAAAACACCACATGGCAAGGTGACCAGCACATGCGAAACACGAGTCTGTGCATTCCCAGTTGCGACAACCACAGTACCAGGGCTTCACAACTCGTATCTGTACAGGGATTGGCGACCTCTTAGATCACCCATGTGGAACCCTGGTCACACCCGCACGGTTGGAATAGCAACATTTGTGCACCCCCAGTCCCAGTCAAGGAAAAGTTTTCGATTCTTTGGGCACTGCCATGGACAAGGGGGCAGGCCAAGCAGGGGAAGCTAATACTCAAGATATCCCGTCGTTGTTGACATGACAGAACCAAGACAAATTACAATTTACATCAATTTACATCAATTCACAGATGCCACTTGCTTCCATGATGACTCAACACAAACAATTCTGATTTGGGAATTGGATGGAGTTGGATACCATATCTGGTCAATTTGGTGCGAGTCAAAAGCTTGTACAGACTGGTGCAAGTATCTGATGGTTCATAATACCTAGACCATGGCAGGTATGTGCTATTATCTCTCGTATGGCAAGCGGAATGGGGCTTACTCCAGATTCAACCTAGAGCCAACTTCTGTGATAGGCTCATTGCCTGGGGTTAAACATTGATTCCTGAGGCATCTCAGAAATATGACCCAACATGCCATTGTGACATCTTTTACATCAGAGTGAGTATCTCGCAATCAACCATGGCAGTTTGATTGGCAAGTCAACTGTGCATCGCACAGACCCAACAAAACAAGTAGCAAATCCCAAGCAACCACTACAGTCGGAGTAAGAAGAACCCCCTCCTGCCGTCCCCTCCTGGTTTCTGCCGCGGTTTGCACGGCTCTACGGACCTGGGTCCATAGAGTCACAGGTTCGCCCGCTCGGGACTGGATGGCGTAGTAGGAACCGAACACGATGCCAATCAACATACCTGAGCTGCGGATCGAGAACAGCAACGCCATGATGAGAACAATGGCAGCATCGATCGTTGGCAGCTGAAAAATCCACCATCACCACCACCACAACTACTACCACTACTTAGTTCAAGTTGGATCAGGATTGCAGTTGACCTGCAACAAATTGGAAACAAAGGGCCATAGCGGGTCTCAATCTCAGGGTGCCGATGAATGACACGAACACACCAGTTACCATCATCAATAGTCATCATTGATGATGGTCAATGATAGACTGATGATGGTTAAAAACGGTAAAAATCAACAGAATTTGCATTAGGCGAATATATAATTTGTAGGATCGGCTGTTAAGGTAGAGACTGCTGAGAGATTTGAGCAAAGGAACATATCTAGTTTGCCTAGGCTACTCGAGTACTTACCCCGTCACCCCACTACCTTCACCCACAAATGTGGGAGTTTTTCTCATTCCCTTTGAGGCTTTCCATCTGAATACCCTTGAAAGTCCCAAGATATACAAGTGTATGGACGACCACACCACCATATGCCATGACATGAGACAGGCCAGTCCAGTAACAGTTGACAAAATGCATGAAGTGATGCAAACTGTAAACGATGACACTGTCATGAAAGGCTGAGTGAACGCTGCATTAAGCAACACCCTCAAAAACATCAAACAGGATCAAATACCGATAAAACTCAAAAGAACATGGTGCGATGGAATGGAATCTGACAGAACTCAATTTCAAATGGCAACAGAATTACAATGATGCTACATGGTGTAGTATACAATGTACTATGACATGATACAATGTTGTTTCATGCAATATGCTTCTCGTACAATCAATGGACACTATCGCAAAATGAAGTGATACAAAGCAAATGATACGCCGTAATTAACTGCGTAACAACATACAATACAGTCAATACATGATATTGCCCGATGTCATGGAAACCGCAGTGCGGATAGTACAATCAAGTGTTCTACGAGTGGAATGGCGCATGTACTTGGCTGGCCGTTGGTAGAGGGCCGCCTATTGAACCTTTTTTTTTTGTTTTTCGGGTGTTGCTGCCTTTCATAGGGGTGGGGTGCATGGGGCATGTGAACGTCCGTGTCAACTTGCTTAGCAACTGAGGGAGGGAGGCCATGGACCAATGGTGGCAGGCTTTGAAGAAATCGTCCTGCCAAAGAAGCGTCTTATTGCCAACCAACGGGGAATAAGGTCAACAACTGAAAATCAAATACCAAAATTTCACCATGGCCTCAAAATGTAGAGGTTACCAACATGAGTGTAAAAACACCGAACCCGTTAGGATGATAGGGAAACATATGCGATCTTTCTAGAACGTCGATTGCATTTGGCACGAAACAACATACATAACACATGACTTTACATGCATACTCTATATGCGCAAGTGGCCTTTTCACATTGCAAAATCACCCACAGAACGGTATGAACCGTGCACCAATCTGAGCCAGGTGCTTAAAATCAAAGATGGCATCAGCAGCTGGTAAGCCCAAGTCCACATGTAGCCCAAGATCTGATGCCCCACTGGCATCTCATTCAAAACTTCGAAGGTCATTGAGTTTCGATAGCGTGTGAAGAGTGAAGCCAGTGCTGTGGAGTATCCTTCCAGTAGGTGGCCAAAGAGAAAGTGCCCAGCAAAGGCAAAGGAGACGAAGAGGGAGAAGTATACGATGAAGAAGTGCGCCACATTGGGTGTGCAATCCACAATCGTTTGAATGACGACATCCAGTCGCGGATTTGTTGTGAAAGACTTAAAAAATCGCAGAATCATGACCATAAAATTGAGAGCAAAAAAGTTCCTCATCATTTCGTGATTGTCACGGATGCCATTTCCCACTGTCATGATGTCGTTCAGAACCGCTGCAATCTCTGGAATGCTCATGATCTGTTGCAGCTCAAAGATGTTCAAATAGCCACCTCTTTGCCAAAGTTTCCCGGCTTGGTGTGTTGAAATAAGCATTGACAACGACTATTAGCCCTTATTAGTCGTTGCAAACCGCTCTTTCAACCGTCACTAACCAGCATTAGCCGATATTAGAACCACCATATTCAGCATCATTTAACATTCCCATCATTGCAATATGTTGAATTTGCATTTACCCTTGGCTCAGTGACGTGCCTTTGAGGGGCATCATGGCATCATTTATCATGAATACATCCCATCATTTATAGATACACAATGATACACCCATTTTGGGTCTAAAACCCTCTAAAACCGATCAAGACCTAAGCAGCAACAACCAGCCTTTCTGACGAATAGCTTCATCAAATGATTTTTTGGGCAGCTTTGCAATCTCTGCTGGAAGTTCAACTGTGATCTGAGAGTAGACAGTCACCTTGCAAGATGCGAGACAGAAATGATCCAAACGCAACTGGTTTCTCAAAGCTGGATTCCCGGTACGGAGAAACCAAAGCTGGATTCTGGGTACGCAAATGTCAGGCAAGAAAAACTTCCACAAAATGCATCAAAAGACCCACAAAATGAAGCAGCCGACACCGAAGAGCAGAGAGATCCATTCCACGATCTTCCAAAAGGTTAGGTAATTAATCAAGCCATCGAGTCCCGCCATGAGCGCTGGCACAACTTCCTTCAGATTCACGTAAACGCTTCGCAAGCTCAGTAAGAGGAACGCAGCGTCTGGCACAAAGGCCAAAACTGACCTCGAACCATGGCAAACACCCTCGAAAGGCTGAATCCCATGATGAATTTGGGCTTCCCCCCTGGACATCAGACACTCATGTGCAAGAGCACAATCATTTATGTGCAGTCCCCAGGAAAATGAGGCAAACTGGCAGTGGGTCAAAACCCCGTACCCCTGGTTCCCCATAGTTAACCATTGTTGAGTTTTGCTGGTCATCATCCACCATTATTGGTTGGTTAATATTGACCCATAGCCAACTCAAGGCATTCCTCATGGCTCTACTGGGGGACAAGCCTTGGTGTGCCGAAGCCAGTTGCTGTGGCTGTGTTGGGTGCTGATTGAAATCCTTCCTGTTGGTTGTAAACCTGCACATCTGTGTTTTCAAACTGGTTGAGCTGTCAAAAGCCTGGTAGCTTGTGCAAAATGGTTAAGTTGCTAGATGGCTTCCGTTATTGGTGCAAATGAAACAAAAGCTGTTGGGGGCTGCGGTTGCAAATTGGTCAGGTCTTCCCATGTCGGGCCGGGGCAGTGGCCAGCCGTGTACCCTCAGCAAAGATTGATAATTTCAGGGGATGCAATGAGTATTTTGAGCCTCGATCAGATTCATTCAATCAATCTGAATCACATGTATTCAATTGTGAGGGTGCCAGCATGACGATACGGTGACTGACTATAAGTAGGGCTCTTGTTCCTTGGCGATGAAAAAGCTAAGATTTCAACACGTAGTACTCAGCCTAGCACATCGAGGTAGGATTCACTATAGCAGTCATTAACTCCTATTTCCCAAGTTTGTGACCCTTCCCCATTGCACTTTTGCAATCATAAAGCCCATAGCTCATATATGATTGATATAGATAGATAGATAGATAGATAGATAGATAGATAGATAGATAGCTAGCTAGCTAGATAGGTAGGTAGGTAGA
Organism: Symbiodinium kawagutii; assembly: GCA_009767595.1. Taxonomy (NCBI): domain Eukaryota; class Dinophyceae; order Suessiales; family Symbiodiniaceae; genus Symbiodinium; species Symbiodinium kawagutii. Next base: position 11,353 of record VSDK01023792.1, read on the forward strand.
TAGACAGACAGACAGACAAATAGATAGATACGGTAGAGGATAGAGAGAGAATCAGAACTCAAAACTACTGCATGAAGTCTGAAGTGCTTGCGGCTAAGGGGCAAATAAGGCTCTGCAGTGAAGGACTCATGCTGAAATCTGTGAATCATGCGCCCATCATGTTCGAAGGTGAACTCTTGTTTCTCCAGTGTATACAAGTTCACCATGGCATTGTACGTGAACACCTCGTTGGATAAGGAAACCCCTTCAACGGACTGAGCGGATTGCAGAAAGAACACATATTTGCCCTGTTTCAGCTCAAGGTCTGCAAAAAAAATGAGGGACTGCTTAAAAAATAGAGCCACATCAAAGTGAGAAACCATGGACCGTAGCGGGAGCAACCTCTAAACAGGTTCAGTTTGAATTTCTCAGAAGATCTCACATGCTACACCAACTTTCCACGACCAAAGTTGTGGATGGATTGGTGCCCCATGGTGCCCAACACCACAACCGGCACAGCATCACCGTTGGCAAACCTGCCTGATACTCGAGCTTCTCAACGGCTTCATTGAGCCAGGGCTGACGAGTCATATTTTGGAAGGTCTCCAGCAAGGCAGGTCGTTCCAGTTGGTATGGGAACACCACGAAGTCAGACTGCACCTCACCCAGGTGGTAGCAGCTGCCACTGATGGAGTTGTACACACGCTTCAGCACCTCATCCAGGTCGCAGGGCTGAGGATCTTTGAAGTACTTGGCGAAACGAACACCTGCGCCCAACAGCTGGGGATCATGGACCCATCGATGCACAGAGCTTCGGAAAGGATTTGAATCAAAGAAACGTCAATGGATTTGATTTCATCAATGGATCTGAGTCAAAGATAGTCAAAGTATGTCAAAGTATCATGATCGCACCATGACGGCGTCTTTATGATGCCAAGGATGACAAGAGCTCAGTCACATTCGAGGTCACGGGAGAAGACCTGCGCTAAGATTTGGACAAAAACATTTCAAGATGAGCAGCTCAGCCCAGGAGCATACTGTATCTTGCAAGTAGCTCACACAATCTGTCACTAATTAGTAGTCTTTTTAGACTGAGTGAAGTACGCTCTACTTATATACTAGTAGGAAAAGGACAAGTGTCAATAACTACCTTCACAGGACGAACCATTTGCATGTGGTCATGTTTGCTCAGCTCTCATTGGCATATCCCGAGGTTCTGAGGGTGAATCACTCCATGTGAGGCCATATAACTAGTGGGATGCATTCTCTGACGCTAGGTTGTTCATGATTAGCGATCGTTGCTTGCAGAACGATTGACGTGTGGGTAAGCAACGACCAAATAGAAAACGGAGCACATAAGGAGTACATGCTCAATGATGCTTAATCACCATACCTTTCCAGGCTACAGAGAGGACCAGGTGACCAGTGTTTGGGACCAGGCACCTGTCACCATCTGATTGTGATGCGCCACTCTTCCTGGAATAGGGTCATAGACAGGATCCTGTCGGAACACTGTGGGCAAATAGTGATCCTCTGTCCAGCGATTCAGGCTTGGAATGTCCACCACCTTGAACTTGTAGGGAAGCACCATCGCCTCAAATGGCAAATCTGACTCGAGTATTTGGGCAATGGATACAGGCATTTATAGTGGATAGGATTGAAAGGTGGCTTATTCATGCTTATTCAGCAATGAAACAATACCAAGCCAGGCAACGGCAAGTGGCACAAGTCCTTTACCCGTCAGCTTTCCACTCTGATTCTGTACACCCATGCAGGTGCAAGCTCAATATGGGTTGACCATGTCAATGAGTTCTAGGTACCGATTAAAATAATCTGCAGTTGATCCGCTTGGTATGAGGAACGATCAAGCAACTGCCCCGACTGACCCATCTCTTTTTCCAATAGCCCGAGAAGGTTCCATAGGCTCGTCATGTTTAGCAGAGTCTAAACAGCTTTGCCGAGGCGGAGCCAGGGCCTTTCAGTCCCATTGCAGGTCGCGTGTCAACAAATGTAAATAGAGGCCCACTATCCAACCAAACCAATATTGGTAACACAGTGGGCAACCGAGCAGTGAGACCACTCTAGAGTGACCCACGTCTTCATTGATGATCGTCAAGGATGCTCCACCATGCTGCTGTCCAGGCACAGGAAATTGCTGTTGCAAGGCATTATGAACTCTCCAAGCGTTGAAGAGGTCTATGTGCGTGTTGGCAACGAGCCTTCGCTTGAACGCGTCTTTTCGCCAAATAAACAAGTCAAAAAACTGATCCTTCTAAAAAAAATACACAACTTGAGGTTGTTCCACTAGGTGTACACACCCATACATCTAGAGTATATAGCCACCTAGATTCAAGTGCTTATACAGATGTTTATGCAAATCATATCAGATTCTTAAGAATTCACCAACTTTCAATAAAGCCAAGCAGCGCAAATGTGATGAAGGACCCAATGGTCATAGGCAAAGACCACAAGGCAGCTGTAGTCTCATATTCCTCAGCTTGATGAATGGAGTCAGTGATATCAAGAGATCTCAACAAATACATGCGCTGAGGCGCATCGGTAGTTTTGAGGATCCACGCAGTTTGAAAAAGAACAGCATGTAACGTGTCTATTTCGCCTGGTCTCCCTTCTGTGGTTACTTTCGTCCACAATCAAACACAAACAAACAACGGGGTCAACTCGTCCCTGTGTCCGTTGGTGAGATGCCGCCCACCTCAAATTGGTCGCTTTAACCAACATGTGAGGTCTCTGGACTTCAAAGTCTCAAACGACAATTGAAAGGATAATTAGGGTGTCCCAACCGGGTCTATAGCACTGTATTTGGATAGGAATCCATGGCAATTCGGAGTTGAAATGGACCCTTGCAGAGGCGAATTCTCGGAGTGCAAAAGAATGCAAACGCTGTGTTAGCACGGTATGCAAAAGAATACGGACCGAGTATTAGCACCAAACAAGTTGACAATCAAATGATGAACTTACTTCGTTTGAAAGAACCACATCCGCTTCAGGTTCATTCTGTTGGTTCTAACGAGATTCTGGACACAGCAGGTGTGAGAAATATATCCATCAAAGGTGCAAGAGATGGTATGAGATGACTTTTAAGCAATTACCCAAGAGCCAATAATGCTCAACCGGTCAAATCAGCAATTGAGGCCAAGCCCTCCCCAAAATACTACTGAGGTACACGGAACTCAGGTACCTTCCGGTATGTGATCTTCAATAATTCATGACAATTCCGCTACTGCATGCTGCTTTTACTCATATATTCAGTATATATACATACATGTATTGTACATATATATATATACATACACATGTACACCTATATAAATACATGTACTCGTATGTATATACATACACGTATGTATATGTATATATATATATATATCTGTCGCATCCATCCACAACAAACAGTGAAATTCCCAAGCAACGCCATATCATTATGTCAGGGAGACCACCACTAGAACTTTTTTCGTTACACCATGATGAGCATGACAAGTTTCTGTCTTCATCCACTCCAACATCTTTTCTCTGTCGCAGTTGTACGATCGGACCTCGATCTCTTTTTTCCGCAAGGATTCCTTTACGATGTTGAAAGCGATGGCCCCTGAAGTGATCGCATGAAACAGCCTCAGGATAGCGAATGTCGAGCACCCAAACAGTCCTCCCCCTTCAATGAACGGTCAGAACAAATCAGTGATTAATGGTACCAGTGGTTGGAGATATGATGATGATTTTCTGCATGCCATCTACTACCTCTTATACAAACCTCTACAGCAGTGAAACAGGAGGCTGCTTTGACACTGCCCATAGGTCAGCTATGCAATTGTCGCATCTTTTGCAGTTCTTTAGGCTTTGTAGATGCCAAGAAAAATTGACCTGCTGCAACTGCAGCCAGTAGCTAGTTGTTTGCAAAAATGGCATGTTGTGAACATCCATTTTGGGGCGGTCGCAGCATAGACTACTGCGTTGTGTGAAAGGGAACACTGATTTTGGAGAGTTTAGGCAAGATTTGGTATCGCTCACAAGTACTGTACGGTATATACTATATCCCGATTGAGAGCGATTGGTTGTATAGAAAAATATTATTGCCGTTACTGCGTCTGTTGCTGAGCGATGGTATCGCACTCAAATAACCCCGGACCTAAACGATCGATATCGAGCACTGCGGTTTTATCGTGAAACTTGCAATTTCAGCAGTCTCTTGGATGTCTTAGTTTCTTGTGAGCCACACACATATGAAAACGACAGTTCCTTATGAGCCATTTGGAGTGTTCTCAGAAGGCCATACCCTTCATTGCCCCCTAGTCCTCTTGACACTGCTTGTTGTGCTAGAAAGGTAGTAGGACCAACCAAGGGGACACCACGGCATAAGTGCAGTGATGCAAGAACACTCCGAGCCGAGGCGGTGGTATTCTCCAGCTAGATCTTATCAATGGAACCAAGCTGCAAGACCCTTCAATGCTTAAAAGGTAAGCTGATGTCCATCCAGAATACCCCACCATATGGTTGTTTCGTGTTGTCCACGATCTCTTTCATTCGGTATGGACATTATCAAGGAACTCATCATCTCAGCACGTGCTTCAAACCATCTCATTGACGCTGTTTCCATGGCTTGGTATAGCGCTTGAAAACGCCTCCCAGTTGGCTTCCCCTTGCACCAATGACATGACATGACATGACACGACCACAGCTGACCAGTTGCCCATCGCCGCCAAGCATCTCCTCAGCTGAGCACTTGCTGTTGCCATCTTTGTCCACGTCCTTCACCAACTCCTGGAGCCAGGGGACCGAGGGCAAATCCCTGGTGACCAGATCAGCGCTTGGAACCTCTTGGAACGCCGGCGACCCCAAGCGTTTCTTCAGGTGCCTCAGGGTGTCTCAACCAGTGATATAATACTTCTTGATGACCAGTCCGATCCTAGATTTCATGGAAAAACCTGGTACAAAACAGCAACTACCAGTCGTAGTTAATTACTAGATCCATCTAGAGCCTATATTTTGATGCTAGATTGATGGCTAGATTGATGCTAGATTGATGCTAGATCTGCTACATCCTCTGTGGTAGATCTTCCATGGCTCAGCTGGGGGTTCACACCCGCGCCTGCAGGTCGGCTTCCGACAGGTTGGCGGCGTCCACGGCCTGCAGCGTCATGAGATCCGCGCCGGACACGTAGCCCTTGCGGCCGTCGTCCATGACGTGGAACAGCTGCTGGATGTCCTGGTGAGGCGATGGCGCTCAGGGTCACCACAGGGGTGCCATTGGCTGTGGTGGTTCATCTCGTGGGGATGCAGTTGATGTTTCCTCTTCCGTGCCAAGGGATAGCAGTCACGAAACTGCGGAATTGACCATCACTTGCCCTGGTATTCATGGCTTTTAAGTTGTTGATACTGCTTCATCACCGGCTCCCAACACTCTACTGAAGTGGCGGGTCATTTCTCAAGCAGCTGGGGTCGTCAAAGTCTACCAACGGTCCCAAAAGACAGCATGCTTACCCTTAAATCGAAGCCAACAAACGATGGGATCATGCACCTCAACACATCCGAGTTGTTGTGCATGTTGGAATGTCCGCCTACCCATGGGTGGTTTATCCAGGACACGCTGAGAGTAACGATCTAAAATAGGAACCTACCTGTGTCACAGGACCGCCCTGTCATCCGTGCCTTCATAGTCACCAAGTGAATATCGCCTTCGGCGATCTTTTGCCATACCGGCAAATTGTTCAGCTGCTCGATCTTATCCTCGGTCGCGTGAAGCCCACGAGGATCACGCTTCAGCAGTAAAATCAGCTCATCAACTTGCCTTCCTACTAAACATCAGAGTTCGGAAGGATAAGATTGTTTAATGATGTTTAATGATTGTCCTTGATATTCCACACGACATGTTGCATAATGACAAACAAAGGCCGAACAGGCTAATGCAACTTTCATTTCCAGCACGAGCATCCCAGCATCACCTTGCTTTTGATCGCCAGTCCGAACATTCCCTAAAACTCATGACCTGTCAACAAATCTCGAAGGACAAGCGTCTCCTGTCTCGAAGTCCTCCATGGTTCCACTGGAGAGATGCTCAGCTCAGCTTTGGAGATTGAAGTCACAACCCCAGAGTTCCCATGGCAATCAGTCGCCGAGTTGCGCAGCACATGGCAACTCAAAAACTGGCTTGCTTATGAAAAGGTCTTGAATGGCTGGGTGGGAGTTGATTACACGTCTGCAGAACATCCTAAGAAGTATCTCAAGAAAGCAAAACACATACATTGTGGGTTCTGGCATCTAATCGGGGGCGAGCCATGTGAGCAAAGAAGGGTGAAGTAATGAAACCGTTTTTTTAAAATTCTTGTGGCATTGCGGTGGTAAAAACGAAAGCTAGGAAAAGCTGACAAGGCCATCAATGACAACCACTTTGTCCTTTATTACGGTTCTGGCAACATGATCAGAGCCACAAAAGCAACAAACGTAGCAACTGGTCATGCACCCCGCTCTCTCCCTCCCTCTCTCTCTCTCTCCCTGTGTGCAATGCCGGATCAAGATCCTGATGGAATACTAATCTGCAGCAACAAGAGAGAGCTCCTCAACGGTGTGGGTGCGCATGACAAAACTCATGAAATACAGGTTTGACAGTTGAACCATCAGACATCGCTGCTCAGAGATTTGCTGGCCCTTCGATGGTCTGGAGCTCTGTGTTCTCATTCACTCTGACCCAGATCTGGGATTTTTGTAGCAATGAGTCTGGCGAGGATGTATCCCAGCTGTTACAGATTGGAGGTCTCTCAACCAGGGCATCACCTACAACATCCCTGTCAAATTGCATAATCAGCTGAACTGGGGCCAGAAACAAAACCAATGTGGGGCTGGGTCAGCGCCAAAGCGGATGGGTGAACTTCTTTATTGTTCCAGCCACAAGGTTATGACTCAAAAATGACTCCAATACCCATACTATAGCACACGTACCGCATAAGGTACTTCATAAGACTCTTCTGTAGAAGAATTTCAGGGGCCCTGGCCGCGCCCTGGACCACAGATTTGGGATCATGCAGGAGATGGGCTCTATTAATGTCGTTGATGATGGCTTCACTATCGATGGTTCCATTACTCACATCCTATGTGCACAACCACCGATGCGCCATCAGCCCAGGTTTCATCGAAGACGAAGCCATCCACGAGTTTGCCCGCCTTCAAAGTTCCCTGCCGGGCGAATCAGCACAGACACAAACGAACTGGGGAACCGGCCTAGTCTGAAGCGAGGACCATCAAACCACCCCCGCCGCCGCCACCACCACCACCACCACCACCACCAACAACAACAACAACAACAACAACAACAACAACAACAACAACAACAACGAGAAATAACGAGAACAACAAGAACACCAAGAACAACAACAAACCGTTGGGAAATATCAAACAATCTCAAATTGCCAAGAACTTGAGTCGATTTGACAGTCCGCGTCCCCTTCCGCTTTTCCTCCCCTCCCATCTGACCCTTCTTGGACAATTGATAGCATTCACATGGATATTTCTGACCCCATTCTGCAGCAATGTGCGAATTTCTCCTGCTCAACAGGCCCACCAGAAATTGGAGCCAAACCTCGCATGCCTGGAAAAAAATCAAACTTTGAACTCATCAGAATTGAACAGCTACTTGACCATTGAATTGTTGCTGATGGTTGTACGTGTGTGATTTCGGGACCAGCTCAAATGTCAAGCTTGCTTCCCTGGTGATTCGTCCAGTAATTCACATATCATGATCATGGAAAACCAGAAACGATGATGGCAGCTGTCCCCCATTCCAATCATGGCTGCAACTTGGATGGCCTTTCGGTGGTTGTTTCGCACCGGCCTTAAAGAGCGGCGCGCCATTGGGCCAAAAGAATTGGCCTCTGCCTGCGGGCTGCGGTTTCCGGCAATGCGGGGTGAGGCAACAGATGGGCAGTGATTCATCGCAGCGAAAGACTTGGCAACTTACCATATTGGTCAACCAAGCAACCATTTGTTAATACTAGGGAAAATAGAAATGTTTAGAACCACCAACCACCCTTTTTGCGGACCCTTTTCGAGTTCGCCTGGGAAGATGACGGCCCAGGCCCTATTTAAAACCACCAACCAGATTTACTACAAATGGGTAGTTTTGCAGGAGGTAATCCTCGTGCATGTGATCAATTTCAAGGCAGACTGCTTCGGAAATCGCTTTAGACTAAATATTTCATTTGACATCTGCCATGGATGATTGTTGATGAGACTACTTCTGACATTGCTGTCAAGAATGCATTCGGTAAATGTATGTAGTATGTACATCATCTAACCACAGATTCTACCCAGTATCCATGTATGTATATATATAGATCTATCTATCTATCTATCTATCTATCTATCCATCCATCTATCTTGTATATATATAGATATACAATAACTATATTAATATGCATATATATATATATCTGCATTTTTTTTGTGTGTGTGTGTGTGGAGGTGTCCCTATATGTCCGCATTTCTGTTCATGTACAGTAGCGGACAGGCAAGTGATTGAGAACATCTGGAGCATGTCAACAGGAAAGTTCATAGGACAAGAACGGCCCTGCCTGACATCTGCATCTCTTTGAATCCACCAATGTAAAATGGCCTCACCAGCCACAGACTCAGGAATCGTGCAAAGGACTGCCATGTCTTTGAATTAATGATGCAACAACTGCTGATGAATTCTGAATAGATCATGTACGGGGCCTGGCATCACCATACACTCGTCCTTACGATTCTGGGATCATCCTACGGTAAGCACGACGTTCCAACACGCAACGTGCAATCAAGTCTTCCAAAGTACCAGGACTCTGTAGCAGAGTCGAAACTTGGGTGAGAAATGAGCTCCATATTAGATGATGTATTTTTAACCTTCCAATTTTGAGCACTTCATGCCAGGCTCACGAAAAGGGGGCCCGTGAGGTCTTGACCGGTTTTTTGAGTGGTGCAAGACCTTCAAGATCGAGCATTCGCTTCCCACCAGACCCTGCTTCTGCTGTCGAAGCTGTTGCTTGTCCAAGATTCAGCCCCGGACTGAACCACATGGGGGGGCACCAAGCGAGGTGGACCGTGTGGATTCGGGTAAACTTGGCCTTGTAGCCACATCACTATCCAAACAAGTAGGCAGAGTATTGTTATAGACATTGATCTGTCCATTTATCATTTTGGCAACTTCAACAATGCATGTTGATATATGCCTTGCGGCTGACACTGGCATCGTCACGAATAAGCTCAAACACAAAAATAGCAATATTCTGAAAATGACAAGATGGATGACATAAACTCAGAAATGATTGTATTGATTGTTCAGCAAACATAGCCGATTGCACCCAAGGTGTGCATGTGAAAGCCGCGCCACAGGCCCTGTTGATCTGCTGGGACACCCGCAACCAAGCAACGGACTGATGGACCAGTGAACCAACAGCCACACCAACCCACCATCCAACACAGCACCTCTTAGCCATCGGAGCCAGTTTTGACCCAGCAACTGGACACGACCAGCTGTTCAGCACAGTGAGGGCCGGACACCTGTGGAAGCACCTGCCAATCTTGATCTTCGTATGCCTGGAGCGTCCGAATAGATTCAAGTGACTTTTGGTGTACAGCATTGCTGATAAATACTGGTTGATATACCCATAACAACAAATAACAGATTTGATATATTAACAGTTTTATTAACCAATAATGATTTATTAACCAGATTTGATATACCCATAACAACCAATTAAAATAACGCAAAGAGCATTCCCCCAGTAGTCATAAAATGGGCGAGCAAAAAGCAACGGCAATAACTGTGGTTTCATCGTTGGATTCCTGCAATAGACATTTGAGTGATAGTCCATACCAGTAGGCATTCCCACCATGTCGCAGAGATGTGCTAGTTTTGTACTGTCCACAAGTCTCCCTGTCTACCTCCGGTAGATGACAGGACCGATATATGATATATTGTGATTACATGGACGTATGAGCGGCTACTTTTGTTGATAGAAAATCCAATTGCACTACGTCTTAAATCTTCTGAAGTGGTATGAAATGCGCAAATAAAAGTGGTTGCTCATCTGAGATTTCTAAGTATCCCCATTAGTTTAATGGCTTCTAAGTATCCCAAGTGGTAGTTTCCCAGCTTGACCTCTTTGGGTTGGAGGGTAGAGGTCATAACCAAAATCCTGGGCAACTGCTGTCCCTCACCCCCTGGCGGTTTGTCTCTGGCGCAGCGCCTCGTTGAAAGCACCCAAAAAGAAACCGTCGTAGTAGAGCTGGTGGCCAAGCCTCAACTGTTCAGCTGAAGAAGCTTCACCAAAAAGGACTAACGAATCTGTGGCTATTTCTGAAGCCATAAGGGGGCCCTACAAATAGTTGGTTTATCGCTATATAATGATACATGTGGGATGCTTTGGGGGTACCCCTATTTTCAGAAACGCTCATGTATAGAAACATGTAGATGCGTTCAAAACAGTGACATGTGAGCGAGACCAATTTGTATCCGTCCCATTCATCAGGACTGTTTCTCCGCAATCCTCAGCTGTCGGCTTGACGTGCCGCAATGCGATGGATCCGTCCTATGGCCGCCGCAATATGGGATAGCTCAAGACGAGAGGACCCCATCCAACACAGACCCAGCATGGTCACATTGAAAACCAACCACCTAAATGTCAAAGTGCGGCAAGAAAGCCGAGCTTAGTGGCCGCTCTGTTTGCAACATGTAATCAGTCACGTTCTGTTCTGACGATTTCAACTTCAGCACATAACTATTCTAGCATATCAACCAACTTGAAACCTACCATAGTTTAATAGTTTGTTGGTTTGTGTTTGCAGTTTGCATGTGTGCTCTGAATTTGACCAGTCAATTCTCACTATAAATTTAGGTGAACATAGACAAATTAGGCATCCCATCCAGCCCAGGGTGGGGCAAAGTCTTGCTTGCACTATTCATTGGCAATGCTAACCCTGAATTAAAAAAACACACTTGGTTGATTCATAGGGGGACCTCCCCCCAAAGTCATGGTTTCCTTCTGAATTGGTGCCTCCCCAATTGATACCCCCAAGGTTTGTTAAACCTCGGCCTGGGTCAACATTATGTGGGTTGAATCTATTCCAAGCATGGTTTGTAAGTTGTTCTTGCCAAGCAAGGCATTGACAATTTCGTGCTAATGGGGTTGATCCACATGTGTGGCTAGTGCGGCCCTAGCTGGTTGTCATTTTACTACAATAGAAATAAAAATCATCATCGTCGTCATCGTGGTCATCGTACTGATCGTCATCATCATCATCATCATCATCATCATCATCATCATCATCATCATCATCATCATTGTAAACCTGAAGATGAACATCATGAATAACAACAGCAGCAGCAGCAGCCCGAGAGCTGACCAAACCCCAAACCCCGAACCTGCCTCAAAGCCAGGGCCCAAGGTCCAGGTTTGGCCGGGCACTTCTGCAGTACACCTGAGTCATCTGGTGGGATCTGAACCTTCGATTCGTTGATATCTGGACATTCTGAGCTGCACAACTGTACGTCACTAGCAGCAACCACGATTCTACCAGTAACCAATACGGCACGTCGGATATGACCAACAAGAATACTTGCAAAATCCTCTAGAATCCCATTCTCCAACTGATTCTCTAAAATACTTCACTCACTTTCCCCTACAAAACGATCTGAAGTGTGTATATTCCGCACCAAATCAGGGGGTCTGTCTTGAGACATCTGTTCACTGTTGGTTGGTCCTGGCACTCTCCACAGTCGCATCGCAGCAGCACCCTCTGTGCCTCACTGCCATGCGTCGATCTGGGGAGAACCAGCTCGCTTCTTCAAGGCGCAAGTTACACAAATGCTCCTGATGGCCAGGGGTCTATGAAAGGCCTGTTGCCATGGTTGCCATGGTGAGCATCATTTATTGTTGTCGAAGTTGCTCATGTTTTCCCTTCACAGCTGAATAAGTCTACATCGTTGCTTGGGGGCTAGGTGCCTATGGTGGCATGTGCAAAACGGTTCACTATCGGAGATTCACTTCCCACCAATGGAACATGCGCCAGCTCTTTGATTTGCCCACTGCTGGTTTTGTTTTTCATTTTGGGATGTCAATCAGTGAGGTAGCAACAAGTGGCAACAATTAGACCCCTTGGATATGTTTTTTAGGGTACAGCAGTGTATGTGAACACCCAGAAGTCATGTAGTATGAGGTATGAGGTTCATAGACGACAAAACATAGACTGATAGACTTTCAGTTCACATGTAGTCACCACTGGAGGAAACTATGTATGAACAACCAATATCGTTCGACAAAACCCGCTTGACACCTTGACACCATGACTCATACAAACACCATGCAAGTACAATCAATCTTGAACAACATCAATCTGAGGATTCTGCTTCCAAGTGTGACGGAGTTCAAAGAGAAATTGAAATCTTCACGTTGGTCCACAATCCGTCATACTCGGAAGCGGAATCCTCAGATTGATGTTGCTAAAGATGCATCGTCTTTTTGTGTTAATTATAACTACTCGATCATGTTTTGTTTCTTCACACTACAAGTAGCTGTGAAAAATGAATTGCACATAAAATTACAGATGGTATGTCAGTTCTGTAACTTGTTTATTGCAACTTATCTTGACTGCATGGACAGCGACGCCATAAAAAGTAAACACATCAAAAAGTGTCGCTCGGACAAATCTGTCTGTCAGTTTGCCAAGGACTCAACCGTTGGAACAGTGGACAATAAGGCAGTGAATCGAACACATCGAACGAACAAAGGTATGGTTGAGGGGTCCGCTCAGCTCCATAGCTCCCTCCTCCAAAACTGGGATCCCACCCACATGTGACCGACGAAGTACACGTATTCCGTTCATTGTACAAGTGATGGCTAATTAGACTCATCACTTGTCGTAAAGACAATCGCTTGTATACCGGTCCCTCTCTAACAACGCATCTACTGGCTGATTGGCAGTCAATAGTGGCCAAGTCAAGAGTAGAATGGTTGTGTTCGTTAATAATGGCTAGCTTCTATTTCAAATAACTATTCATCAACACTATCAGTCAGCCATGATGAGCCACTAATGACCAACTACCAAAATAGCTAGCCACCAAGAAGCAGCTATCATTTAGCTAAGAAGCTAACTACAAAAATAGCTAGCCACCAACTGTCCAATAAGCATTCATCAACATTGATCAACCACGAGCAACCAAGGATTGACCAACGATCAAAACTCGCACCAAGCATCGGCATTCTGCAGTACGAATTCTCCACCTGAGTACGAGGATGGTCAATGGCTATGGGGGCTCAAAAAGGTCACCATAGGAACCAAACAAAGTGGAATTCTTTGAAGGCGACCATCAGATTTTGGGATTTCAAACCTGGCATCGGATTTTGGATCTTCTGAACCATGCTCAAGGCATCTCAAGGCGCCCATCGCATTTTGGATCTGCTGCTGAAGGAGAATCGGCTCATGCAAACAGCTGTGCAGCCCAGGGGCGCTCGTCTGGGACGGCCCACCACAATTGTCCAGGCCTGTGGTCGCCATTTCCCCATCCCCTTCACCGTACTTGGCCCCCGAAAAGTGAAGAGGTTCGCAGATAAATTTCCTCTGATTCCCTAACCTATATACTAATACATTAAACCAGGATCTGTGGGGAAGGGTTAGGGAGAAGGGATTATTCGCCTGAGACTGACATTCAAACATACAATGATTGCCTGTAAATCACTGTGAGCCCGTGAGTATTCATTTCGGCTCAGGGCGGATGACCAATACTAACAGATCGTAATCTCTGCACTCAAAGAAACACAGCAAATGCTGTTATCAACCTGGTATGTTGAAGCATTTTTCAAGCATTCCTCAGCTTACCGGTCGGCTGAGCTACTCAGCTTGTGGACAACAAAGAGCATCAGGCTTTAAAAGATCAAACGGATGACAACTTTCCAGTCAAGCCCAATTTACCATATAAATTGCGTACAGTACGTTACAGTACAGTCAGATTTTGATGAACAAATCAAATCACATGGTATCTGAAGACTTGTGTCTTCTGCTGTAATCTTGACAAGTTGCAAGAATCAACGTCAGTGCATTGTTGCCTATACCAAAGCTGGAGCATCGAAAAATATATTGTCAGTCTATTGCTTGAGCGTCCAAAGACGTGGTACCCACCTGTCAATGTGATGTGCAGTAAATGGTTGTGATGCATTCTGTCAAGCAGTCATTGCAATATGTTGCAAAAAATGGGTCCATCAAACCAACCAATCAACCAAACAGCCAACTAATCAACCAACTAAATCAAGCAAACAGCCAACTAATCAACCAACTAAATCAAGCAAACCCGCAACCAAGCCAGTCGCAGCATGTCTCTCCAGCCTATCCCTGGCACTGGAGGCATGAACTTGAGCTCCATCGAAGGTTAGGTAGGCAGACCCCTTCCGATGTCGAAGCCTGTCGATGTCGAGAGCACATGTCACCCTCATGATCAACATGTCATGAAGTGCCAAGTTGCTTGTCGCCTGTTGGATTCATCCAGATGGATGGCTTGCGTATCAAGGGTAGCAACATTTGGTGAAGCGACTGGTGAAGCGGCTGTGCCCATTCGTCAGGTGAGTGGGTCTCTTGGGATCTTCATAAAGATCGTTCCCAAGAGCTCCTGGACGAAGTAGAGAATCACTAGTGATAGAAACTGGTCCTGTATGGTGCTGTTAACCCCTTTTGAAAGAGTTGCTTTTTTAACGGTTCCAACTCGTTCCCCCATGGCGCAAGCTCAGGGCGCTTATTCTCAATGAGGAGTGACAGCCACTGGTGGGTGGTTTGACTCCCCAATACCACCTGCATCCATTGACCATCAAGCATCTCATATTTGTAGGGCAAATGGTTCATGATTCAAGGATGCAAACCATTTGATTCATGATGCCTAATGCCAACCAACTAACTACATAGCAGAACTATGATAACTTAAAAAATCCAAAAAACACTTAGAGTATGTCTAATTCCCGGTTACCAACCAACTAACTACACAGCTCATCTGTCAACCGAGCGATTTTGTCTTGGAAGGAAATCATTCAGATCATTCAGCTGATCATTTTGAGCCACGGCCACTGTCCGTCGCCGAGTTGCAAGAAGGGATAAGGCAGTAAGCCTGCGCACTGCGGACCCGCGGACCCCATGGGTTGCATGTCGTGTGGGCATGGAGGAGCCACCAATTCTACAAGTGGTAAGCATGGGTAGTTCAAACCAACAAACATGGTAGTGACCGTCTGGTCGCCAATCCACAACAACTTGTAAGCGCATGAATCCAACATATCACTTGAGGATTCCCCATGGCTTGAACAGCGCCGTCCCGCCTAGATCTTGAGATCGGCTGTACTTCGCCGTGTCATCGGGATAGAAGAGCACATCTCCTGTGGCGCCCGCATGGGATGGTAGCTATCGCCAGGATGATCAGCTCCGGTGTCGCCAAGTAGCCCAGATATCTACGTCAATCAACATCAATCAACAACATCAATCACATGTATATAAAAATACTGAATACTGATAATACTCATAATGCTCGTAATATTATCATCAATCTTAATAACAGCAAATAGTAATGTACTGATTCCGATTGCATACTGATCATCATCAATATCAATAATGACAACATCTTCATCTGCAGACTTTGCCCTTTCTTTGAATGGCTTGGGGACTCTCAAAGTGAGTCTTGAAAGCTGCTTACCGGATGATGTACCAGCTGAGCCGCTTCCAAACTACCTGCTGTGGATTGGTTGTGCAGCTTGGGCTATGTAGACATTTGTCTATCTCCATGTGCAAATGTGAA
This sequence comes from Symbiodinium kawagutii, assembly GCA_009767595.1. Taxonomy (NCBI): domain Eukaryota; class Dinophyceae; order Suessiales; family Symbiodiniaceae; genus Symbiodinium; species Symbiodinium kawagutii. Next base: position 27,143 of record VSDK01023792.1, read on the forward strand.
TATTTCGATATATATATATATGTGTCTATACCTGCAAATGGTTCACAGGTGTATATACATATATTACATACATGTATTATATATGTACACTGTATACCTCTCTCTCTATACATTTACATGTATATACACACATAATTTAAACTACGAACTCTCAATTCGATATAACCCTCCCTGTCCGAAACACACACTGATTGAAATTCACTATCAGTGGTAACTACTCACATGGTGGTCGCCCAGCAGGTTGAACAACAAGGTGAAGATGACTGGTAACCTGTTGCAGATTTGCATTGCATCATTGCTAAAGTCTAAATAGTCCGAAGAAAACAACTAAAACAGAGTCAAACACTCAAACTCCTTTGTTTGAGACTTATTTTGCTTGTCATTCAGGAGCATTTACCCAACCATTGAGCCAACCATTGAGAACAGCCCCCAACATCACCAGAACGATGTCGAGAATCGATATGTCTTCCCAGCTTTGATGCGATCTGCAGAAGCATTCGATTTGAATCCGCGGAAGGCCAAGCGCACATCTCGCACGCGGACCTACAGGATGCGCATACGATTCGCTCACATTCAAAACACATGGCTATGGGTCAATATTAACCAACCAACAATGGAGGCCCACAGCCACATGTCGGGGCATATGCCGAAATTGCTCTTGGGTGCAAATAATAATGCTCTTGAAACGTTCTTAGGGGGAATGCTAAAAGCTTGGCACTATCTAACCTACATGCCTGTTGTTTTGACATGTTTTCTGTTTTTGCCAGTGTGAAGATGGTGAATGCTAGCGCTCAACCAACCGCTGTATGACCCCTGCAGCTAGATGCGATCAGCATTGACAATGGATCTACAGCCGCGTAAGTGACATTTTGTTTGTTTCATGAAGCAATGCGTGCACATTCTGAACACACACACAGATATATATATATATATATACAAATATGTACTAGTATGGCATGTACATGTACATATACTCTAAATAACAGTATGTAACTGCACGCGCAAGGATAATACATGCTGTACTCCGGCATGAATAGCTTCTGAACTCTACGAATCGAAGGTTGAAGCTCCCTGAGGGATTTGTTTGTGTCACTGGAAGCGTTGCCAAGTGACAGCAGATGCATGCACAACCTCAAGGCGGCGGGGGCATCTCATGGAACATGTGCTTTTGCATGCCTCAAAGTGCCATGCCTTTCCACGTGAGCAGTGGGTTTCCCTGGCTCATCTTCAGTTGGCTATCCTCACACCCTTTGGAATTCTCTTGACCGGTATACATTCTCATTGTGCTAGTTGGAACTGTTGAAATGTGCCCCAAAAGCGATTGCAAACCTCCGAAAGTGTGAAAAAAGAAAGGCTGGCTCGCTTGGATACTGACATATAGATCGTTCAAAGACCCCCACACTTCAACAAAGGGTGTGGGCCTGCATGATTGGATACCTTTTCAATTCTTGCAAACCAATCAATCTGAGAAAGCGCGATCACCTTGAGTTGTTCGAATGTTCAAATCCAAAACGTCACCCAGTTGAGAACCTCTCTATCTCTCCTTGCAACTGATCACTTTCTAAACGTCTTATATAAATAAATGCATTTCTATATGTATATATGAATGCCTTGGTTGGTGGGTATTTGCAGTATCCAAGATCTCTTCGCAGTCCTCAAACCATTAGCTCCCGGACCTTGGGTGTAGCCTGCACCATGCGTCACTTCTAGGAACTTCGTCATAAATCCAAAAATCACAATTGAACCACTATTAATGATTGTGAACCAGTATTAACCAGTCTTAACCACTATCAACCATTATAAAGTATAAACTACTATAAACCATGATAAACCATTATAAACCACTATAGCCATTATAACATGACTTGCCATGATATGGCATGATCAGCACATTGTTGGTAGTCAAGAGGATCAACACCCACAAAAGTGCCAAGTTTCTACCTAACAGTAACCAGATTGCTGACAATTGCTGTGTAATTGGATAGTCTACTAGCTCATCCATCCCCCTATTGGCCTTGGAGACATAGTTGTTTCTCAAAATATGGAACCCCCTCAAATCATCCGATATCAACCATTTGTAGCAAAAAGCCACCCATAACTTGGGGGTGCCCAATTTTGAGACACCACCCAAACACAGATCATATAGATATGCTCTACTATTGTTGGTTATTTTCCCCCATTATCAGTCATTATTTACCGTCCATCCTCATCTTGGTGACTATCCCCGATTCTTACCAATATTAAGCACGATTGACCACTATTAACCATTATAAACCACTATTAGCCATTGTGAACCAACCACTATTAACCATTGCAAACCACTACAAACCATTACCCCCAATCATTTACCACTACCAAGCACTATAAACCACTATGAGCCATCAAGTACCACTGGACAACAAGCACCGCTGGCGCGAGAAACCGTCATCCCAGCGATGTGGGACACGCCATCCGCAGAGGCACCGGAACTAGCAGCGATCCTCGGTGCAGTGGGGGATGTGAGGAGTGCTATCAACCATGAGATTCTCAGTAGATGATTATGATTGTTTACATGGGTATTCTTTCAAATAGCGGTATGAGCCAATCATCAACCACCCATTGACCAAACACTTCCCAACCACCATTGATCCCCCATTTTCCAGGCATTGACCAACCAACCAACCACTTCTCCTTCCACCCACGTCACTCAGCCCATCCCTGCCATCGCCGCCATGGCGCGTGAGACCCGCAGTGGAGGCCCCTGCAATGGCACTTCCCAGGCCCCAGGCGCTGGCTGTGGCGGGGGGCCGGTGGCAGCTGCCTCAAGGACCAGGTAGGTGGTGGTGGTTGATGCTTGTGCCACAATGGTACCCAGCTTGTTGATGGTAGTTGATGGTTGGTGATGATTGGTGATGATTGATGGTTGATGGGGAGATGAAGGGCATATGGTTGAAGGTTGTTGATAGTAGTTGATGATGTTGATGGGTATATGAAGGGCAAATGGGTTAGTGATGGTTGGTGATGGGCATATGAAGGGCATATGGTGGGTGATGGTTGTTGATGTTTGTTGATGGTTGTGGGGTTATGGTGAGGATATGATGAGGTTAATGGTTGCTGATGGCTGTTGATGTTGAGAATGGTTCAAGTGGAAACATCGATACTAAGTATATCTAACCATTCTATCTTTTCCTGATCAACGCTTCAAGTAGTCGATACTGTAGTTCTTCATTGCCTAAACCTGAACAACATTGAATTCGAACTGCGAAAGAATCCACTGGAGCAAATGCATTCTGCAGCATCCTAGGAATGGTACTAATTCCCTTGCTGGATGACTCTGATGTGGTGAGTCTCTCTCATCGGATCATCAACCGCAAGCTGGCACCGTCATCACCGCCACCCAATCGTGTGTTTGGCGCGATCCACTGGGAATCCCTGGCTGCAATTCCTTTTCCCAAATGTCACACCCGACCCAGAAACCCTGGCTTGGTAAGGCGTCCTCCATTCATCGTTTCTCACAGAGATGGTTTAATGTTCAGGGGTATGGTATGGATTACAAAAGATTCTACAACATCTTTTCATCAACGAATGGATGCGGTCATGAGTCTACACCATGGTACACCATGGCCGCAACACTAAACACACCCTTGGTTTCCATACAGGTCCATGCAATCCACTTGTTATGGAATATGGAATGAGGGTCTACCAGGGTCTACCCACTTTGAAAACAATGTGACACCAATCCCTAGGTCCAGCATCGGAACGGTTCCCTGCTTGCGGTTCCATAGGTGTGCTTTGCTGATGACTGGCGAATCAAAACGGACCAAAGAGATCCCCATTGCTCTCAACCGCTCGTCGAGGTCCGTCAAATGTGAGGCATGCGTAGAGCTATGACTGCCATCAACGACTATCAAACATAACTAAGCATCACCAACCATCACCGACCATCACCAACCATCATTAATGAACCATCAATATGAACCATTCATGAACCATCAATAAACCATCAATATGCACCACTCATGAACCATCAACAAACCATCAGTATGAACCACTCATTGAACCCGTAATTAATGAACCATTAACCAACCAATAACCAACCTTTAACCTACCCTTTAGATCCACCTCAAACAAACCATCAGCCAGGCTGCTCCCGAGGCCGCCGTGGCTGCGGCCGAGAACTGGCCGAAGCCAAAGGCCCAGGCCCACCTTAAAAGGGGCAACAGCCGAAGGGGTGCAGCAAGGGCTACGTCGTGAATCAGCTATCAGTATTGATAACATATATATACTATCAGTCATAATATAAAAAGGAAATACATATACATATTAACTTACATATATTGGCTATATCAACAATAAAATGAAAATATATACATAAACTTTCAGCTATATAAAAAATAGAACTATGTATCAACTATCCGCCGTGTATATATACATATAGATATCAGCTAATACCGCTGATCAGCTGATATATATATATATATTGACTGATATTCATTGATGTAGAGCTTTGACTATCAGGAACTGATTCTGTAGATATTAACTCTTGACTATAGCATCAATTACTTTTAGCTACTAATCAAGCTATATCAATTCACTTACTAGTAAAGAAAGTAGTTTTATCCTGGTTTTTTTTCTGTAATTAGTAATGCTAAGTATCAGCTATCTGTTACATCAGCCCTGACACTAAAGTTTATTGAGGCATATCAAAATCAGAAGAATGTAATTAGGAACTATATAAGTAAACACTGTTAAGCGTTAAGTATTGTAGAAAAGTATCAGTACTAATACAAGAAGTATTCCAGAAAAAAAATCTGTATTAGTATAAGTATCAATAGTATTAACCAAACTAGATTTTAGAGATACGAGCTGCTAATTGCAGTATCGATTACTTATAGCTACTAGTTTCTTTATCAACTAATACGCGCTGGTTGGAACTAGTAGCAATTGCGGTAAGTAATTTCTCATATCTTTTTCAGTAACTAGTCATACTTACTATAGATTATATAACAAGTTAAGATTGGTTGACTAATTTGCCCTAAGTAGATAACAACTGATGAGCCAACTGGTGATGTTTAACTATTTGTCAAAGTGGTAATGAATCAAGTAAGTAATAGTTGCTGTACCAGTTACACCCATCACTAATGACAAGTTTAACGTGGGCTTAATCAGTACGATGTGTGATAAACAAAGAAAATAAGCCGGGGGTGGTGAGACTTCAGTATTGTCATGGTATGTGATGGACTAAGCATTGATGGTTTTTTTTATCGACATAGCCCATCACTAATGGTTAATGAGTGCTAAGCCCATCACTAATGATGGACCAACCATTGGTTGCTTACCCATTGGTTATTATCACACCATGCAGTATTATCATCATAGAACAATTGACTCGTATTCTTCTTGAACTGTTAGAGATGAACTTTTCAGAAAACCCAGCAACCTACAGATAGATAGGTTCACAATTCCCCACCAGCGCTCTGCTCCAATCAGTGGCGGTTACCGCTCTTGGGCTGCGGCCAGCTATTTGCTGCAGCAGCTGCAGCAGTGGCCTGGCTTGCCAAGGCCAACAAAAATGATATCGCCCAGGGATGGCTGCTGGGTAGCATCATCTCTGGATCCCTACAAAAACCAAGTTGTTGGTCAAAAACACATGGAATTCATGGAAAGCAGTATGGAGTTCATATCTGAATCGTTCATTGAATCCATCAATTTGGAAAGCATTGGTCTACAATTCTTTCTGAGCTGTATCATTTGTAGCAAAAAGATTCACCATGTGTTTCGTAAGTCCAAAGTAAGTAATCAAATTAAATCAATATGTGTATTTGGACATATGAGGAAAAACACGAAGTGGAGCTCCCAAAATCGGTGGAGCTTCCTTTCCTTGTGTGTGTGTGTGAACATAGGTTTATGCTTACCAGAATTTGTGGACACACCTGGCTGTTTCTGTACCAAAGACGAGATCAGTTTTGTGGTCACCCTGTGGGCTGCCCGATTTCGGCGTCGGACTGCAAGGACGCAGCCCCTCTTTGAGATTCTCTTCCAATTAGGTAGAGATCGGTGCTGCTAGTGGCCGAAGCTAAACCCAATGGATGGACATGTCTACATAGGTCCACACCCAATCGTCTACCAAGCAACATGCGTGTCACGGCACTTGGTGAGTGAACAACGGAACACACATGCGCACGCCATAAAGATGGAAACCGATCGCTATGAATTCCACAGGCCAGCTAGAGATTCCATGCAACGGCAACCACCAACATAAGATCACCATCAGGTTGCTGGAACACTCTGTGGGATGCAGAAATGATGGTATCCGGCAGCCGGTTCCGGGCGACACCATGGTTATGGCTTTGGGTTGGAAAAAAACTTTTGGGAACATACCCAAAGGACAATTGAATCTGCCCAACAGCAAAAACGACTTTCAATAATCCATGAACGCAGTTGGGTGCATTAGAATCATGAAGCACCATTCTAAACCACTATCCTAGCCACTTGCATTATTAACGATCACTCTATGACCATTGTCATCGGTTCTCACAACATCATTATCTGGAATTAACTATTCTCAATCATAGTTGACTTGGTATCGCAAATTTCCAAGGGTGATTGACATAACATGACATCACCAGGCGTTTTGGACCACAGGTCGTCCCCTTCACTGCAGTGGTGGGGAATGATGTACCTATCCGTTGTTGTGCTGGGGTAATCCGAGTCCAACGAAGGGAAGTGCCACTAGACCGGCCTTGGGTGACCATCCCCTGAGTGATTCTACGCAGAACCAAAAAACACCATCCAAATTTTACCCACAACTATGGTGAAAACCACTCATTTCAACCTTTCTGAGGCAGTCTGGTCCAATCTGGTCAATGCTCTGTATCAACCATTATTACTCCTTCTCAACAACCTTTGTGAACCATTTTCAATTCACACCATTGAACATGATTAACCGATATCGACCACAGACTATTCAGCATTTCCAACCCCAAGTAACCATAATCATCATCAAGCACGACTAACCAGTAGACAAAACTCAAACACGATCGACCATCATGAAGCTTCATCAACCATCACCACCCAAACCACTCACCACAAACCAACTATCACGCACCCAACTAACCAACTCATAGCCACTCTCATCAACCACCCAACCATTCACCAACGCTCCACGTGGGTCACCACAGCGCCTCTGCCGAGGCGGCGCCGGCTTCCGCGGCGGCCACGGCGGCGGCGGAGGAGGCGCTCAGGAAGACGCCGAAGGCCAGAGCGGTGCCAACCTGAAAGGTTTGGATTGAGCAGTGCCTACCGGTAGAACCAACTGATTCGTAGGAATTAATGGTAGCATTAATCGATCTATTAATGAATTAATGCTGGTAGATTCATTATCGATTCATGGGGAATTAGTAGATCGATTAATGCTTTTTCCCCACTGTGAAGAATGAATTTATCAGTTGGCAATTACGACCGAAAAAAGAGGATTGGAAGATTACTACCAATTGATTTACAATTGATTTATCATCATTGATCTTTAAGGGGATTAATTACCATTTACCACCAATTATGATTTACCTACCATTATGAATTGCTTGTAATGGTTTATAAGAGGATACATTTGCAAAATCTAATTGGGTATATTAACCATTCTAAAGATGAATAAGCATGGCTGACTATATATTCGTATATAGAAGCGTAGGATAAGCCCTTAGAAGAGGACTAGAAGAGGATTAACCATGATAGTAAATTGGTAGTATATGAGGATTAATGAATCATTGGACAAGTAATGATGGTTAATGATGCTAAATTCTTAAAGCCTTTTTGATTGACCACTAGTATAATTCACGGAAAGCGGTTTTTAAACATGTCTCCCGACCACCACAGTACAAACCAATTAGATAAAAACTCGCAACATTTGGCTGATTGCAACAAGAACATATATTTGCTGGAAATGTCCACCATTCATCTGCTTGATCTAGAGTATCTGAATTCAATATCTGCAAAACATCTTTCTGGATTTGTCCAACTCATCTGTTTGCCTGAGAGAAGTGACGAACACATACAGTCACACTGATTACAAACATTGATTTCCCATCATTCCTCATTTTTCTCATTTGGCTGTGGGTCAAAACCCCGTACCGCTGGTTCCCCATCATCAACCATTGTTTTCCCTATTATTGTTGGTGATTATCCCCCACTAGTTGGTTGATTAATTCATAGCCATTTTTTCTCATTTCTTGTTTCCCTCCCAAAATCCCATGGGATCCACAAAACCCCGGTGGGCTGCGTAGGCTCCCTGCATCCCCACAGCTGACCCAGGCACCGACCCGGCGGCCACGGCCGAACCAATGGCCAGCTTCTTGCCGAAGTCGCGGCGGGAGTGCCAAAGGCCTTAGGAACACGAGCGCCGGAGGGGGAAGGCGCTCAGCCTGGGGTCCATCTTTGTTGAAGTGTAGAGGTCATAGGTTGAGATCACATCCATTCTTAAAGGATGTGATAGGCTATCTTTTGGTAGATGATGGGTAACGATAGATAACGTAGATCAGGAAAAACAGTTGATATCAATTGATACTGGTACTGTTTAGTACTTCTAATTAGTACTCTTTAGCCATAGAGGTTCATTTATGATTGGTAACAATAGATAGCTCTGCAGTGAGTACCCTTCAAGATGGAATGATAGTGGAAATGATGCACCCGGCAGGGGTGTTTTTCCAATGACGTGAAATCAGTGGTGCCTGTATTGATAAGCAAAGCCAAATAATGAAACCGTATGAGCAAACGCAAATACTGTAGTTGGGACAAAGAATAGTCCTGATCTTAATGCTGACATGGTATTGGTTCAAAGATGTGCGTATAACAATTCAGACATGTAGATATGAAATTGAATTCTGTGCATATTGTTTGGACTTGCTTACATGTATTATGTGCCGGTATAATCCAGTCTATCCATTTCCAAATGCATTGACCTGCTTGTGGCCCTGATGCCCTGAATCTTCCATGGTAATACTGCTTGGAATTCCAAAACATGCCTCATCAGTAGCCATCATTCACCATCATCATCATCAGCCACCTATCAAAACTCCAAATCACCGACCCAATCGCCCAAAGTTCTGATCATGGGACGGTCATAATCCAACACTTCATGGTGACAAAGCTAGTGAACTTGAAGCCTCCTTGCTGAATCATCATCCCTGAGAGCAGGACATTGGGCATTGTAGGGCCAAGCCTGGCACCATCTTCACCAAGCATGGCTGCTGGTAGGTCTTTCCATGATCATTTGGTGTGGCGAATGGTCTCACTGACACTCCAATATTCCCAAAAGCTGTACGAAAGGATGCAGCCATGTCGAAACTCCAGTGGCCAAAGGTTTGAACCTGGAGAGTTGTACCCCATGGAGGGTACCCAGAACCGTTGAAGGACTCCTGTTGAACCCGCTGAAACAGTACTGGTGAGTTGTCCTCTGCGCAGCGGTCCTCCGAGGTCTCATGAGACAGCAGATTTTCCTTCAGCAACTCATGGATGAAGCTGGCTCTCCGAACCTGTCGACGACGACAGTGTAGGTGAGGTGTGCCCTTCGTCCCTGCAAGGGGTAGGTAGGTAGGTAGGTAGGTACCACCTGTACCTCCAACACTTCTTGTTTCTCTAGTGGAAAGTGAACGAGCCATCTCTGGCCCCCTCTAAGAAGCACACCCTTGAAAAACTGCCCCATGTCGAGCAGGCCAAACAGGATGTCTGCTGCGTCCATGTGATTCTAAGACTCCACGGTTTAATTTTTTTTCCCAGGAACCAACCACTGCATTTGCAAATTTTGGCAAAGATCTTCTCAATGCTAAAGCTGCAGGATGCACCTTAAAGTGGCCCTAAATCCTAAACCACTGGTATAGATCCCACACTGCACTTGGCAACTGGATGCAACTGGATCGAACTCATGGGAGCAGGGCTACTCTCAAGGTCCCTGGATGCTTGGGATGCCCTCTCACGAAGCACAGAACCCAAGGGCTGACTTTCTGGTCCAACACGGTTTATAAATTGGGGGGTACCATTATAATGGAAAACCAAGGCTTTTGGGGGACCCCCCTATGAATCAACAAGGGGTTTATGAATCCAGGCTTGGCACTACTCACAAAGCATCAAACCGTCACACCCAAATAGATGAACGTGTGGGTTCGCGCCTTGCTCTCTCGGATGATATCTCCTTACAACAAGGATGGGAGTGCTTGGGGCCTCTGGTCAGAAGACTATGGAAATAGGGTCAAGCGGTGGCCAGCGTTCGTGCTCATGGTCAGGGGGACCAAGGACTTTCGACGACGTAGGGGTGTACAGTCGAAATCCGAATTCTTCGAATGCAAATGTCGTGACCAATCCATGCCCGTGTCAGAAGACCTGACTTGAATGCAACCAATGTTGCAGTGTCCTGCTTGAATCGTCTCAGAGTGGTTGCAAATTGGGATCTTCGTCACCCATCTTCTGACACCACTGGTGCTTGCATACGACACTTGTGCAAATTTCAACAGGTCAACTATGGTCAACTTGCAGACCTTCAGCAAAGTCGAAAGCTCATTGACTCACTGAGTCGGAGGTGTATGACGTGGCTGATTTCGAAATATGCGCCACTCTGAGATAATCATGCATTAAGTCATTAAGCGTACTACGGGAATCCGAAGATTTGCCTTAATGAACACTTCATCGTCACATCGCAAGTTGACGGGCCAACCCACCTTTCAGTGAGGTTAATTGAACTATGCAAAATATCCATCCAATCCTACTGGTAAATAGATACTTCCACAACAAACCCTGATAATCTGATACACATCAATTATCTGTCAGGTCGTTTCATCACCACACCAATCATCAAAATCAGAGGTCGTTTCAACATTTTCAAAACTAAGTTGTACCAACATGATCCAACATGCACAAGACCTAGGCACCTTTGGACCAACAGTTGTACCAACATACACATTACCTAGGCATACCTAAGCACCTTTGGACCATCATGGACCATCATGGACCATCATGGACCATCATGGACCATCCACCCTTGAAATGGTGCCAGGATGTGCCAGGGCTCTCTTCAATCCCGCGGTATTGATCAGCAACTCTTCGAAAGTTTGCCACTCCTCAGCGCACCCAGCTCCACCGGGATCCACCAAGACATCGCCCGTTCCCTCCCCACGGCAACGCAAACAACTGGGATCCATCGGCCCAGCGTAAAACACAGCAGCGCAGTGTACCAAGGACGTCCAAGTACATCCAAGCCCTGAATAACAGAACCTTCTTCCCTTCTTCATTCCTCTGTGGGTTGCTGAAAAGGATATATCCCGGTCGTCTTGGACACCTTGCGTGAGCCATGGTAGAATTAACCATTCTGGTTTTCAAATAGATTTTCGATCATGAGTTGCAATCGCCTTCTATAGCCTTGACTAGCATAAACAAAGACCCTGACCCATTGATCGGGAATCTTTTTCATAGCTCAGTCTAGCAGAATGACCCACCGTCCCGACTGCCGAATTTCTAGGACGAGCATCATACTGCGGTATCCTAGTGCCTGACTGCAAGGCCTGGAGGGAATTTTTGGCCTCAGAGCAGGCACCGGTGGTGGTTCAGAAGCTCAAGGAAATGACTAGTCAGTGTCAAGCTGGTAATCAAAGAACATCAAAGAACAACAACAACAACAACAACAACAACAACAACAACAACAACAACAACAGCAGTAATTGATGTAAATTTGCTGTTGGATGGCATGGATGTCAGTGGCAATGACTTCCCATTGCTGCAGCCATTCACAGCTGCCACAACTCCAGGGGCCCCAGTGTCCAGGCCATTGCTGCAGCAACGGAAAACACACACACACACACACCGACTGTCCAAGCATAACCTACAAAGGACTTCTATCGACAGAGTGAACTCGTTGCTTTATTTCTGTTGGGTGCTGAGTTGGTTCAAGCAGCTGTCTCCTTTTGAACTTATCAACATCGTTGAGGACATCCGTCGTCAGTATGTCAGGGATATCACCATGAACATCCTTGAACCATTGACCATGATTCATGCAGTCGACTTTAAGACAACTGGACTCATAGCAACATTCACGCGTTTCCAAGCGACACTGACCAGGATGATGGGTATCTTCTGCGACAACTCCACACAGTCCGTAAGGGTCCTGCAGCGAGCCCACGCAAACCTACAATGGATTGTCAGGGTGAAACAACGACATAGAGGAATAGTCAACAACCAGTTCATTGCTTTACTTTTTAGAGGTTTTGCTCAGTGATCATACTTCATTTCAGATAATTTTCAGAAATCGATGAAAAGTGTGATTTCTATGTCGCCTTTGATTGTTTGATATACATCATTTGATGCGGTCCTTTGGGGTCCCTGTACATGCTTGACATATTCACTCAATGAGAAAGGAAATCTCTTGCATTCTGAATCATTTATGTCACTAAATCATGATTAATGGTAGATCCGTATCTATCAGTTCAACAACAAATAGTTGGTGATTCACCATCAATAGTTGTCGAACATCGTCATCAACACATGAAACTCGTGGCTTCGAAAGACATCATGAAGCTTCATGGGTCTGGTTCTCATGGCTGATGTCCTGTATAGAACCGCCACTAAGAACCCACAACGGGACAGCTCTCCCTGTCGTCCTATGGAGAACAGCGCGCAGACTCTGCCGCAGCACTTCCCATTTCTCACCCGGCTCGTCGTCCAAGGCTTGGTCCACCTGCTCCGCCCCAGGGTGCTACGCATCAAGCTGCGCAACTTGGGACTGGGAAAATGTTCAGCACTTCTCGTCGGGCTATGGGTCAAAATTGGTCAAAACCGTAAAGTCACAAATCCGTTTCTGAGGACCAACTGCCATCTTTCAATCTCACAACGTACTCTTTGGGTCAAATTGCGGGCTTGACCTAGCGCATCCTAGCGCTGCCAACCCAAAGTGGTGCGAACAAAGGCCACAAGGCTAGATCTGGTTACCGGCATCTATTTACAATCAGAGTCATGCTTCTAAAATGGAAAACCATCTACATCAGACTCAACCTACACACACACACATGATGCCGACACACACGAACAAGATGCTTTAGCCGTGCCATTGATGCAAAATTCACCATTCCATAACGTCACCAGAAGCCGCAGAATCCCAACTTCCAGGCCGCCTGTGTAATAGCGAAAATCAATGGACATCTGTCCGATCTCGCCACGTCGTCACTAAAGTGATAGGGTGCCTGTGAAACCGGCGACAGAGACACCGACAACTTGGAACCAACCAGGTACCCCAAAATCGTCCCACAGAGGATAACAAGAAATGACTTAATGACTGATCTGCACTCTTGCTAGCATGGGAAGCCTACCCTTCACAAACCATGTAGCCCAATTCACCATGCGCTGACGCTGACCAACTCGCTGAAGTGGCACTGTGGTTGCATTCAATTGCTACGTGATATCCAAAGTTCATTGGAGATAGCTTTTATTAGCTCATAGGGGTTCCTAAGCTGCGACGCAGATCGCTTGAAAGTCAAACAACATCGCTTGAATAACCCAAGAAAAGCACCTGAAATGCTGGATCGAAGTTGAGTATGGCAGAATATCTGCTCCACAATCATACCTGTTTAGCACTTGTCCACACATATGTATATAGACATCATGTATATATGCATGATGCGTATAAAGCATAATTATATATTTATATATACACATAATACGATTGCATATGAAAATCGATGCTTACAGTAACTTCTATGTTTATGCAGGTATACCAATGATATCCAGTCACTAGGGATATCTCAATTTTGATGGCAAATTCTATGAGTCGTTGCCACAGCATGCCCTCACTCCAAAGCTGGTCCTTGGCTCGAATCTCCAACAGCAGCTGTTGAGTGGATCGGGAGGTTATCTGATCATGCCTCAAGGCAGGGTGAGACGGCGAGATGTGTTAATTTCTAAGGGCCACATGGGCCACGAACGCCGTAGGTCAAGGTAGGGCTAAGCGCCTTGAAGCTGCAGACTTTCCAGGTTTTTGTGGTTGGTACCATGGACAGCACAGATCCTCAAGTTGGATACATCCCTCTACCCAGTTGGACCATCGAACAACTAACTGGGAATGTCTCAATTCAAACCTCAGGGAGTTGGCATGAAGGTACGATACAATCACGTCGAACCCATGAAACACACAGAATAACCAGCGTAAAACTCATGTATGACAAAGCTTGTAATAATGAATAGCCCAACTTTGAAGCGCTATAGAACCACAGCGACTGCCAAAATGAAGTGGAACGAAGATGGAATATAATCAATTGCGTTCCTTCGTAATCTGGCCACTCTTCCATAACAGATTTTGTCTGCGCTACACCTTTTTGGTGGCGTCCCACCTGTTCAATCAGAGTCCAACAGTTCCCCTAACACCCGCTTCGTTGGCTGAAGCCTCTGGCTTGAGGCTGACACAAGATCCGGAAACTGACAGAAGGTTTTTTGTTCCTAGAGTCAAACCAGGAGTCCAAGATTTGGGCCATCCATTGGCAACACTCGCACATGTCAGCCATGAGCCTGAAAAATACCTCAGCAAAGGTGACCCTGCCATACCCAGCCAGCAACTTGCTCCCGTGAAGTCACAGTCGTTTCTCTTGGGATCGTACATGCAACTGTGTGCATACGGAGCTTACCCGGAGAACCCCGCAATGGTCATCCAAAACAGAGCGTTTTGGTAACTGCCAAATTCTTGGAGACAATGTGTGGGAATACCATCAAATACGAATCATGGCGTGTAGTCATCCCAAGAATCATTGGGTCCCATTTTGGCATAGCTGTAGATTTTATGAAAGCAGCCCGGCGACCCATCTTCAATCGAGTTGCCTCACGCAAACAATTAGTCTGTGAGATAAAGCATAGGCCAAGTCAGCACAGATCTGGCGCAAAACTGGTGCTGCTTCCCCCTGTGGGCCCTGGGAGTAGTTTTGTGTGGATGAAAAGTGGACTTGGATTCGGCCATAGAAATCTGAAAACCTACAAACAAAACCTACAAACAACCTTAGGGGCTGGGGTTCTCAGCAAAGGTCACACAGACCCACAGCGGTTGCAAAAAAGAAAATGAAGAGTTTGCTTTACCTAATGCTCCCATGAACAGTGTTTACTATGGATGTTGCTAGGCAAGTATATTGCCAGCACCGATGTCGTACTGATAGAAAAGAAATGGCCCATGATGATTTGTCGCGGTTGATCAATCCCCAGTACCACATTATTCAACTGATGGGTACGCACACAGACATGAACCATTTCAGTGTACCACAAATTGGACTGCCATAGGTCCGTGTGAGCATGCGACCCGTCACCTGCATCTCATGTCCTCATAATGTCGTCCCTGGTCAGCAGCAAGACTTCTCAGCACCAAACAGTCAGATCTAGGATCCATACTTTCAACGTGATTTCACCAAGGGAGCTGTTTCAAAAAACGGGCAGTTGTACGACTAGAAACACGGTTCAGCCATGATCAGCCACACTTGCGTAGCATAGGTGAATATTCATCGTAACATCATGCAACATCGACATACAAATGCATATTACATGTAAATGATAACATGTTATACATATACAGTCATCCACATGTAGGCACACATGTATGTATACTCTTGAACACACAAATGCACAAACAGGCAAACAAGCAGGCAAACAAGCAGGCAAAATCAAATACCTATGGTGAAGTTTCGCCAAGATCGCGAACGGTTGGTGAAAAGCCTCCGTGTTGAGGACTATGGTTGTATTTGGGCCAACAGGCAACTATAGTCAGCTCAGTATCACTTGCCATATTTTCCGATTTCCAAAGACAATTGCTTGTACTTTCCTTGATGGATGCCTATAGCGATAATGGAAATTCAATAGCAATAAACCACTGGCAGCTCCATGAACAGCTGACAACTTCTCAGACCAAATATGGGTGCTAGTATGTGCTAGTGGTTCTCTTATGGATCTCCGGTCATAGCCTGGCTAGGGTGGTCAACAGTTGCCAAAGCTTCGCACTGCACCTGTACAGCAGGATTCAGGATCTCATTTGCACCTGAAGTCACCGCCGAAACAGCAACTGCTTGGCACTTAGAAGAAGACTCAGCAAGAACACAACATGAAATGATACAACGCAGTATGGCATCCTCAGTTTAAGCACCGGACCTACAAATTTCATGGCCCCTTTTTTCAAACAAACGATCTTAGCAGGTGGAACCATGAGCTTTTGCATTCTGCCACATATAGGGCTACTTGTGGAAATTTCGATGTAGAATGCGAAGGTGGTCTAGATCTTGAGTTGCTTGTTTTCTTGGCTCCTCCTCTCAAATAAATACAAACTAATTGTAGTCCCTCAGGCTTTGCCTCTGTTACAAGTAGGCAAGTCCAAATGAAAAAGGTTTCCCCAAGGGGGGCTACCACTACAACCTACTTACCCCTACAAGCTGCTCGAAAAGCAATTGTAGTCAAACCATAGACTGTTGAAGCTTACCCCTTCTGCCCCTCCAGTGTGGCCTCCAATATCCAAGAATTGAACATCTTGCCATTCGGCAGCTGCAGGAACAAAAACATTCAGAGAATCCTCCCAAGCAAGCCGGGCTACAGCGGATGTTTCAGAATCTTCAAAGGTGCAAGCACACATGATGACTGATCCATTGAGTCATGCCTCATGTTGTGCTTGAATGCGCTGAAAGGATTTCAACATTATATCCACTCCTGTATTGCACATTGCAATTACTCCTCATCATCATCAACTCCACACCCAATCTCGAGCATTCCCTTCATGATGGGCCCAACAAGGTTCTCATATTCGGGATCACGAATGTTCCCCAACAACTTGTGGTACCCCCAGTGTCAATCAACAGCGTCTGTGGCAGCTCCCGGTCCCGCAAAGGACAGTCCAGCCGGCATTCGACGCACTGCACAGTCCCTAAAGCCGAACGAGCGCCATGGTTCAACTTATCAAGGTATTCTTTAACCTTAGCAGCGGAGCAGATGGAGCAAGGTCGGCACACTGTTCGAAATCAGTTCTTGGCGACCAACGGTCAACAATCAGCTGTGACCATGATAGGCGCCATGACCCAACCGGGTTCATCATAGGCCATGATATGCAATAATGCCATACTATATGGCCATTGACTTATCCTGGTCAATGCATCCCATGATGCCTCCTGTTCCCATCATATTGGCCAGTGGGCTGCAGGACTCCTGGTTTTGGCCAAACTTGTGAGCTGCTTCTGCTTAGGTCCTGTGGATCCTATGGGTTAGCCGTCAGCCGTCCCAGCGAGCTTACAGCAACCAGAGCTGATGCCCTGGTCCAACCAACCTGGCAGTGATCCCTGGTTGGTTCAAGGGACCGCCTCATCACCTTCCGCCACCGGTTGAAGCTTGGAGTCATGATAGCAATGCCTGGAGGCCAGCGTCCAGGAACCCACAAGGGAAACTAAGGCAGTGATCCAAGAGGATGACATGGATATGTTGAGATGATGCATCTACGCACCTTTCTAGACATTGCGAGGCTGGATGGTCAAGAGATCATTCTGGTCATCGTCATCACCACTAGCAGTGGAATCATTGTCGCTTTTTGTTGTCACCATCAATTCACTCAATACTTTCTATGCAGATATGATAAATGCAGATATACGTCCATAAATAGATATATACCAACAAATAAATACGATATGTGTAATATTTAATCATATACATTATATTGTACATATATATAATCAATATGTAAATATGTATATATAAATAAATAAGTAAGTAAATAAATAAATAAATAAATACATAAATAAATAAATAAACATATATATATATATTATATACGTACAAAAACGCACATGTTTCCCACGTATATACACCATCTGGTCCACGGCAACAATGCCCCACCACGCAGGTCTCCAGGGCTCCGAGCAGAACTGGTGTTGTTGCACCTAGGCGCGTCTACGTTACAACGCCCGACGACTGGAAGGAGTCTGGATACATGACTTGCATACATGGTGGTTTCTCAAGCCATAGAGGAACCCCCAAGAAATGGTTGGTTTATTACTATAAATGGCTAATAAACTGGATGATTTGGGGGTTCCCTATGGCTTGAGAAACCTCCACATGTAATTACGTGCAAATGTAGATGACTTATATGTGCAGTCTACAGTCTACAGAGAGCGTGGTCCATTTCAGCTGCCATGAAGGACATTCATGGACTTTCATACTTCAGCTTACTATTGAGTCTTGAGTCAAATTAAAACTCATTACAGACATCTATTGACAAATTTTGGCCAATGTTTATGTTTTTTTGTGTGCGTGTGTGTGAACCTCCCGTGGCATCGATGGAAGAAAGGCGCTTAAAAAGGAGCACTGAGCAAGCGACAGCCCTCTCCAACTTGCAGAGGTACCACATAAGTGATGACTGACGTCCTAAGCAAAGACCACAACAACATGTGGCTGCCACTATCAGTCAAGGATGCTCCCGACAACCCCTGGTTCAAGGGTAGGAAATGGGGAAAAAACACGCTAAATAACCATCGGAAGACATCTTCCCATAATTGGCCAGAATAATAATTGATAAGCAGTTCAAGGCGTTATCATCCAGCAAAATAGATCCTCGTTTACTTGTTGAATATGCCACCAAATACATGGCTCCCAGAAAAGAACTCACAAGCTTCCACTATATAATTGAAATCATGAGTCATGGCTGGCCACAATCAATAGATAACAAGGACTATGGGCAGCAAAACAAACCATGCCACAGCCATTCTAGATCTCTTTACAGCCAAGGACTGGGCCTCCAAGAGAGCAAGTAGTGATCCCTTCCACCAAGCCCCACAAAAGCCCTGGGGTTTAGGAGGGAATGTACAAATTTATACAAATTTCAGGTCAAATTCTTTTTGGGGCCCAGGGAGGACATTCATGTTGGGGATGCAGATTCCCGCTTCATAGTTGGAAACGTTACAGGTATACAAGTTAACAGTCCAAAATCGGGATTTCCTACATCCCGGACATTGACACGTAGTCATACCTCATGCTCTGTCTGCAGTACTGAAATTTGATGTGAAACTCCAGACTCGGCATCCACAAATTTTCCCTCATGATTGTAATGTGTTGGTTCCATGTCAAACTTTGGGATGGCTAAACTACTTGGTTACTTTCAGACGGCAACCCGAGTTGAAGAAACAGCCAGTAGTGATGGGATCACAACAGGTCTGCTTTGGGAAGGACAGGTGGCTGATCTTCCATCGGTGAAAATTCCCGAGCAGTAAAGAACCCAAACCCAAACCTTGGCTGGTCACCATGTGCGTCTTTTGCTTTCCGCCTATGAAAGAATACTTCTCACCCATGATAATCTGGGGGCTGAAGTTTGACCAATAATTCCGATTAGGAACCAACATGAACAAACCATAACACATCCTGGAATCGGTTGAGTAACCAAGCTTATACAAAATACACAATATGAGATAGCATATAAATTGGCCACCCCCTGACCCGCAATCGTTGCCACATGAACTCCAACATGGTGTGAGTCGTCAGGCTTACACTCACAGCGGCAGCCCTCTGGCCCCGCGGTCAACTCTCTTTTGTCTCGACTCGTCGGTGGAAATCGACCTCAGCAGCTGGTCGTTGCCGTTTCTACCAAGGCCACAGTACATCCTTCGACACGGGATCCTAGTGGCAGTGATGCGATAGTCCATAGTGGTAGTGATGTGTCTCAGTATTCATGTTAGAAGATTTGCTTCTAGCAATCAGTTCAGTCATCTGACATGAGACTGGAAAGCATATGCTCAGGTATAGAAATGTTCACAAAGCAAAACAAGTCAACAAAATATCTCAAAGGCGTCTTAACTCAAAGGTGTCTCAACATCTTAAAATCTGTGAAACATGTCTCAAAGGATTGCAAAAGGTGTATGTGTCCACAAAAGTTGAACTCTTATGCCAAAGGTGTATCAACTCATATTTTCATGGCAGGGATCACTTGAAGCCTGAACCGAAATCGATCACAAACGGAGGAGAGCGGTATGCAAGGGCAGAACGAGATTGTGGAACTGTTTTGAACACACATAGCTGGTTGGTATGAGCTGAAACCCTAAATTATTTGCTCTACAAAATGGGAATGATTGTCTATCTGTGATCAAAAAATGACTTGCAGGATGGAAAAGCACAAAGATCTGCCGCAGTTGCAGTAAAGATGCCATCCAGTCACCCACGATTCTACTGCATGAATCTTGGCAGAAAGACACATCTTGTGAATGCTGCTTATGCTTACGGTCCAAAGACGTGTCCACATGACCAATAGAATCGACATGCACAATCAGCAAACCTACAGTATCGATAGGGACATACCTGATTTCATTATGAATTCAATGAATCATAAGGTGTTGAAATATTGCATTTTGTTTTTGCACAATTAAGTAATAACACTTCTTTGAAACCTTACAAAGTAATTGCATCAGTAAGGTGTGTAAGTTGTTGTGGCCTTGGTCGCATTCACTTCTTTCAACTGATCCGCCCCAACTGGGCTCCACCATGCTCCACCTATCTTTCTTCTGATTCTTGTCAACTCACAACTGACCGTCACCATGTTTGGGTACAATCCATGCTCAGCTTCAGGCATCTTCAGTACTGTTGGGCATCCCTGGCGGCTGTTGCTCCTTTGCATGTCACGATTGGCTATGCCATGAGCTCAGGTCCACGCCCCGCAGCTCAGTGTCCTTCTCTGAAGGCCAACTTCTGACCTGCCAAATGGAGCAAATCCATGGAGAAACTGGAGATGCCCCAAAATATATCGTTATACAAACGAAGAAACGGATCCCGTTCTCTGTTTCGCGCTAGTTTGAGGTGTATATGATTCTGAGCATTTTCAGCGCATAAGAAGACAATTACAAAAGATGGGGTCAGCCAGTAAAATAACAGTATGCAATATGCGATCGTAGATTATGGAGCCCAGAAACGTGCTGTTCTGATCAACATAAGGAACTGCATGCAACCAAAATGAGCATGCCAGCATCATTCAAACAATGCATCAGTTCATATACAGTATAATATATACGTTGGCATCAACAGTATATGGTTCCAAAATTCAGTACCAAAAAGACCAGACTATTTATGTCCGTTGGGAAACCGACTTCCAATGCTATTTCTTGGGGCGCAACATAGTGCAACAATTTTGCTACAGTTCATGTCAAGGCCAGGCGTCTTGGGCCTTTACCCAATGATATCCACTGTCTAATTCTTGCCTCATGCCATCAGAAATCTCTGAGACCAAGATGCAGCACAGTGAATTGAAATCACTCAAACATAACACAGATGTAGATCCACATGTGAAGGGCTTCATGCTGTTGAATGGACTAGTTTTCCATCTAGTTCCCCACCGCTTGGCAACCACCGCATTGCTTGAGATCCAGCGGCATTCTGTGGGATTGGTCTTCCTGGTGGGCTTGTGATGCACTCGAACTCGGCTGCAATCCAAGTCCTTCTTACCTTGGTCGCAGTTCAGTCGCAGCTCCATGATGTACCAGTGCCCTTCAGCGCCCACCTCTGACCTTTCCCTTGAGTTGGGATGGATGCAGGGTTGCAATAGCGTGGCTACCAACGATGATTCACCTATTGAATTTAGAGGTGGCAGGTTTAAGTAGCCCGGCCTGTTGGAATCAAAAGTACGGGATGAACAAAATCAAGGTTTGAAGCGCTGCAGCCGAATGTCACATGTAGCTGGTCTGGTAGTTCCAAATGCAACGATCGATCCTTGGTTGCTTGTCAGCACGCGGAAAAACGCAAATAAAGAAGGGGAAGAAATGTATTCCTAATGGAGTGATGAGAAGGCAAGGAAAAAACGGCCACACACACATGAAAAAAAACAGAAACTCGGAACACAGGTATGAATAAAAAACTCAATCACCAGCAAATCACACTGCGTTCTAAAGCAGGCTCATACCGTCCGTTCATGACACCCACATTGTGTTTTGCCCTTGGCACCGTGCAAGCGTTTCCTGATGCAAGAATACTCACACAGAAGCCTAGGCTCTGAGCCGCATCCACAGAGGCCAAACCTACGGACTGCAAAGCCCTCTGAGCTGCTCCTCCGCTCCTCATGCTGCGAGCAAGATCCAGTGACCGAAGTTCTGATAGATCGACAACAAAATAAGATGTCACCTCATGGCTATGGGTCAATATTAACCAACCAATTAATGGGGGATAACCACCAACAATAACAAGAGAAAAAATGGTTAATGACACATGACACACATGACACATGACATCAAATGACCCAACACGAACCGCTTTTCATCATTGTAATTATTTCTGCTGGTCATAGTTTTCGCGTGGATCCCTCAAGAAAATAGATCTGTGGGGAGCAACAATCCTGGGGCTCAAAGCATTACCATTCTCCTTATTGCAAAGACATCACCAGTTTCGACCCTCCAGCGGGGGGGGTCATGGTCCGGTTGGTGCGACTGTTTGTACCTGCCCCAGGCGGGATCTGCTAAACCATTTTGAACCTGCCAATCTGGGGGTAAACCATCTTGAGTGATCCCTGAACGGTGAGAACGGCGACACGCCCCTCACAGGATCGCCTGACCTATTAACTGGCGCTGGATGCCGGCACCTTTGAATAGCGTGCTGTGCACCATTGTGGGAGGTAGGCTTGGGTAAAGCTGGGCCCTGATGAAAGTTGTGGATAGTTGTACCAGTTACCAGGGCATCACATTTCTTCGTTCCATTCGTACCTATTGAGCAGTATTGAGAAGTATGAAGCGCTACAGATTGTAATTCCATATGCTATATTATAAATATATATATATACATGATACAAATCTATATAGTATACATGAAAATACAGACATATGCACGATTATACGCTGTGATTGACCACGGTTAGCCCTTATCCTTGTGGTAGTTCCATTTGTCCATTCCCATTCATTATTCAAAACATTTCACAACTTACCATCACTTTTTGGTTGCCGTCTTTCCCCTGCCCAATGGAGAGTGCGTAGCGCCAAGCTGCTTGTAAAAGAGGGCGTACCAAAAGCCTCGCTGGATGCCACTTGTGAACAACAAGCAACTGCTATGTACACCCTGCTCCCCACTGGTTTGCTCTGCTGCATGCTGTGGCGAGTACTGAGCTCATGAGAATGGTTGCTAGACAAACAGCAAATCCCCCTCCAGCAGCCAAGCCACACAGAAATTGTGCATCGGGCACTGAAAACCCGATTGCATCTTCCTAATTAAGGGTTTGGAACGGTTTGGATAGGCATAGATGTTCTACTGTACGAGTACCAAGTTCGAACCTTCTTCAAAACCATAGTGCATCCAATGACACTTTGCCAAAGGCTTCTCCAAGCATTCAGATCATTGTTCCATTTTTGCGGAACAATTCGGTACCAAAGAGTTTGATGTGTTACACCCAAGACTCCACCACAATGTCAACTACCTCCACCTTTTGTACCTGTCTATAGATGGTGGTATCCCCAAAGATTCTTCATAGTTTTTGCAGCGAAACTACCGAAAGGAACCGAATTCTTGAGGCAAGGTCCTGCCCCTGTGTACTGATCTTCCGATCCTCGAATCCTACCAGCAAGAATCGGGGGCCCCGGCCTTGGCCACATTCGCCGCCAATGAAATATCCACCAGCGGGCGCCCAACCCATCTCGCCCCAGCTGGTCTTGGTTGAGAAGTTGGCATCCAACGCAAAGTTCCTCAGAGCTTAGAGGCTTTGGCCAATACAGAGACTATCTCGGCATACTGACGGGGATCCAATGTTGGGCAAAAAGCAAGCATCACCGAGCACATATCTACTTGATCTATGGGGGAAACCGGGTGATCATCATTTGGTGCTTTAGAAAAGACCTTCTATGACAAAGCCGTGTTTTCAACGGCCTTCTTGGACAGATTTCTTTCAGGCAGCCCCGGCAAAATATGCCTGCAAATACTAATTTCAAATCAGAGACTTTTATAGACTTTTAGCGACTGTCAACTTTGGTATATATTTCCACGATCATTGCAGCACCAAAGAAGAGAAACCAGTGTGCTTTGAAGTTCCATCTGAATTGTGGCATGTCGCCCATCAAATCAACAAACATAGGTCTCCGCCAACGGATTTTCCACCTCTCCCACCCATCAACAAGCTCCCAAGCTGCGCAGTCCCAGTCTCAAAGAAGCTTGGAACAGCCTCTTGTCCGGTTTCAAGGCGAAGAAGCCCACGTTCAACGGCTCACCGACCTGAGAACTGTCAGAGTCGTATTCCTACCATGGGTTGGCCGGCCAAATGGCACGGCACCTAAGGATCTCATCCCGGAGTGAGGACCCCGGTGGCCACCAGCTAAACATATGGAGCTGCATGGGGAGTCCCCCCAAGCTGGACATTTCCTAACCATGTCACGCCATGGGCGGCCGTTGGGGGTCCAATGACACTGGACCTGGCACTACATATTTCTCTATGGAGGTATGCATTGGATCAAATTTGATGTTAGCTAGAACAAACAGATGGATGGATGGATGGATGGATGGATAGATAGACAGATAGATAGAATCTTCTATGGACTCCTGTGCCTTCTCAAAAACACCAAGGGGCTCCTCCATTGGTGGAGAGAAATTTTCCGGAGGCTGCACAACGCAGCACCGGGGTGATGTCCCCCTGAAATTCGATGTCGGTGTCGTAGTAGGCAATGGCATCATAGCCTCAGCACCATGTGAGGCCATAAAGCAATCAGCCGTGTTGTATCTTGTATGGATCTGATACGATGTGTATGTGTACAGCGTTATAAGTAGATATAGAAATCTGCAATATCCTCGTGTGTGTACATGCATAGGTGTGTGTATGATACATCAATGAACGAAGCTATCGATGCTGAAATCAAAGGATTGCAAATGATTGCGCTATCCTAGTAAACACTTGCTCATACAGATCAACACAGTTGTATGACCATTTTTTGATATTTTGAAAAAGCACAAAGAAATTATAGATTTGTCATGATTTGTCAGTTGGTTAGTTGGTTCGCTTAGCTAGATAGATGGACAAATAGAAAGAATTAGATAGGCAGGTAGATAGATACATATACAAATACAACAAAGAAAGGCAGAGAGAGAGAGAGAGAGAGAGAGTGAGTCAGTCAGTGAGCGATCAGCAAATGCGGCGTTCTTTTGGAACAACTTTGTACTGAGGAAACCACGCAGCCTTATGATTGATTTTGCTGGAGTGCTGCACGAATCGAAGTTTTGATCCAGCTTTACTACGTCGGAATTGTCAACCCAAATCACAGACTTGCAAGTGCCTGGCTTTACACGATATGTCTAAGTTGGGCATCACATTTGCATGGGCATTGTAATCATTTTACATGCTGGGTTCGCGCAAATCTTACAGTATTTGTTATTTTTATAACAAGATCAATGTGGAAGTCTTGTAAGCACGCTGCTTATTGAAGGTCATGGACCCGGCCGATCTGGACCAATGTGACCACCCACAAATTCTGAACCGGCTTTGGTGCCATCGGTCGGGGAACCTTCCATGCCAAGGACATGCAAGCGGATAAAGTCTTGATGACCGCACCAGCCACCCTCCTGGCTGGGGCAAAATCTGCGCCATGTCCGAGAATTCAGGGCTAGTTATGGTCTCCCAACCAATGCACCATTTCGGGAACCAAATTTGAGAACTGATTCAGATTCCAGGCGCTTTGCAAAGGCCTGAATGAGGAATCACACGTTCAACTCAAGGTTGCTTTATGTTGCTTTGAAGCGTTCATTTTGTAACAGACTTTGGTGAATGAATTCAAGGCATCCATGCAATATTATTGATTCATGGAAACCCAAAGATTAAAGCAGCAATTGAAACTACCAACCACTCAGACCTGGCTAATTATATGGGGCTGTCCGTCAATGGTGTATAGACCCCAGCAAATGAGGTTTTCACTGCTTAAAACATCTGTTTTTTGAGATGTTTGAGGACCACGGCTATAGACACGCCTGATGCAAATGAATCCGACTTTCTCAGAATTCCGTTAGTGCCAGTGTTGTCTCTTGCACAAACAGCTTTGCAATGAATACCAACCAAAGAACAGCGGCTCTCTCTTGGACATCTTGAATGAATGAGAAACTCGAGATGGAGTTTGGGAGCATTTTTGCTGGTTTATTGCAAAACACATCAGTGTCCATCATGGATATTCATTCGCTGCACGGTCGATCTGCGAACAGTCAACGCACACAATGCTTCTACACTGAACAAATAAAACTCCTCTGTGCTTTCAAACACAACTGAACGGAGTGTCAAACAAACAACATGGGTTGGAGTTATATCAACCCCTACACACCAGGAAATATAAGACCCAATCAATGAGAGGCTTTGACATTGATCATCAAATAATCTAGTATGCTTTGATACCACACTTGATCATACCTGATACTTTACTAAGCACGACCAGTAAATCATTCTGTGATTGCTAGCTACTGTTGCCGAAAGCTCCTTTTCGTGTGCATCCATATCCCACCCCCCCACCAATGGTCCACTCCTTGTAGCCCTTCATCTTGGGAGGCGTGTCCCAGTCCACATCAACCAGCTTCACACTGTGGTTGTGAAACAGCTCCTTCTGGTGTGCCTCAGCTTGGAACTGATGTTGCTGCTAGTTGTTGTTGCTCTGCCGTTGCACTGCAGAGCAAAACCTTTGTGTTTCCATTGTGAACAAACGTGGAGACCTTTCATTGATCCAGTCGTGGTCAACAGTTGGCTCAGAATATATTGGCAATGATGGCATTTCGCATCATACTGACTGAATACAGACTGATTGGTCAGACGGCGGGTTCAGAACTGAATCCATCAGCAACTTTTGTAGTTTGATGCCAAACATTGTCAAATCAACCCATCACTGTCTAGTTATACCCCAAACCAAGAAGCACAATGCCAATAGTACAAATACGCGCAAACACCCCAGTTCGAACTATGGGCGAACTGGGGGTTTGCGCGTAATATTTTATATATGGTTTATAGTTTTAGGGTTTTAGGGTTTGTGGTTTTAGGGTTTTATGTTTTAGGGTTTATGGTTTCAAGGTTTTATCGTTTTTCTCAAAGGTTATTGGGTTTTGGCTTCACGGTTTAGCTTTTTAGGGTTTATGGTTTTGGGTTTTAGGGTTTATGGTTTTGGGGTTTTAGGGTTGTATGTCTCCAGAATGCAAGCAAAACACAGGTCAAGTACTGTGCTCGCCGTCAAGATACGCTTCATGTCACACATGTGCATTTCGTCCCGTAAAAACCAATGTTTTTTGACGTTCCAAGACGCTGACAACAGAGGCGCGGGCAAACTGGGGAGTTTGCCCGTACAAATACAACAGAAAAGTCGCACCATTTTTATGGAACAACACCACCATCACATAGTCAGGTCGGGAATTAGCGACACCATCCAGGGCAAGGCGCTGTCATATGCTTGCTGTCGGATTTCTGCATGACCATCAGTAGGTCTGCATTGTTGGCCATCTTGGCTGCAGCTTGCATAGACTTGATGTATGGCAGCATCTGATCCTTGGGTTTGCCCACAAAGGACATGGCGATGGCATACCTCAGCTGCGCTCCAACCAGCAGAGGTAAGCCCAAGCCATCTCTCATCATCCAAATGATCACCTGTCTACAGAAAATGTTTGGACATGTTTGGACCCATTTTTAATAAGTGACAGTCATAACAGTAACCACAGAAAGGCTTCTGAGAACAGTCCAGTCATCCAGTCCTTTGACCAGCTATGTGCACCGAACTTCCAAGTCCATGTCCGTAGATTCCAAGACACTTTCCGTTTGCAGGGCCGTTCTTGGCACACTGCTCAACATCCAAACATGGAACCTTCGGCGGACAGATTCAAACGTCCGTCGGACTGAAAGGGAGTGGAGTGATCCGTGGATGTGATGATACTAGGCTTTGTCACCATTGAATTTCACACAGCGCGCGCTCATGTACTAATTACTGACTACAGTAGCACAGTATTCTGAGCAATTTCAGAACAGCACGCACATCAATCCACGACGGATCAGTCACTTCACATTCATCTACAGAAAGTAGCACTTGCCGGTGAACTAATTCGTCATTTGCGCAGACAGAACGATAAGCACCGCCAAGATGCTTCCTTCTCTTCGTGGTAGCAGCAATGCGGACAAGCCTTCGCAAGACTGGACATTCAAACAATCAAGAATGACTTTCACCATCTTTCAACTATAAAGACACCGTCCTAGGTACCTGTGAATCTGACGTGTTTTCGGAGACAAATAAAGCAACCCCGCCAACGCCCACTGTCCATAGATTGATCAGAATCACCTGTGGTTGTGACGAGATTCCCACCGGGATATTGATATGTTGCAATTAAACATGCACAAATCACCACAGTGAACAGTCTGTTGTAGCTGCAGCAGTCTCAGCTGGCCGGAAAAGATTCCCAGGTGCCAACGAATGGACTAGTTGCAGCAGGATGAATGATGGCTTACTATACCGTCTGTTGATGACATGATGGAGACATGACAGCCTACTCTCTTAGAATCGTCACTTGCTCCCAACCTCCCTGGGATGTGGGAGTAGGGTGGAAAACTACAAGACTCTCGATACAATGTTGGAGATATGGGTGTAGGGTATAAAACTACCAGACTCTCGAGACAATATTTGGTGGAATGTTGGTTGGCTCAGCTCAACCCTGACCTTGTCCACCACTGGAAGCTGGTGCAACTTCAACCTGGCGTCGTTCAAAGGCAAGCCTTGCCTACTCAAAAGAGGTAGGACAGAACCATATAATTTTTTACCATTATAGGACAGAC
Organism: Symbiodinium kawagutii; assembly: GCA_009767595.1. Taxonomy (NCBI): domain Eukaryota; class Dinophyceae; order Suessiales; family Symbiodiniaceae; genus Symbiodinium; species Symbiodinium kawagutii. The sequence goes on from VSDK01023792.1 coordinate 55,878, forward strand.
TTGAAAAACCATGTCGAAATTGCTACTTCACAATGAATATAAGGCACACCAGGAGAAATGGAGACATAGAATGATATTGAGCAAGAATGATAGGGACATCACAAGAATGAGAGCTCCTAGAAAATAGCTATCCAATGCTATCCACACAATGGATAATTATCCACCATAAGCAGAAACACAAATCAGGTTTGGTCATCTTGTAGGGTGATTTCAGGGGATGAGAATGTTCACCTGAAAGCAGCATTGCAAGCTTGGTCAAGGTATTGTCGTGTTGCGGCAAAGTTGATTCGAATTGAAGGAGCGACGCACCTGATCCCAAATCGAAAGGCATCCAACCTTTGACATTGAAATCAAAGTTCCAGAGGTCTCGCAACTCAAACTAATCATTGAAGTGGAGAATATCTTGGACCCCACATCAGCCATATCATGCGCACACATGTTTTAACCACATGATCTGAAATGGATAAGGAATTCTGCCAGAGACTGATACGAAGAAACAGAGCAAAGGATGATGAACGTGTTTGCACATGCTACAGCAGGACATAGTGAGGACATATTTCATCGCTACATCCCAACATTCTTGGGCACTCACTTGTAAGTGCACTTGCCAATAAACATGCTTGGACACCCATCACAAGTTTTGCATATATGTTTTGCACATATATGTGGATCTGAATGAGAATGTCGGAATATATGCACAGGTGTATAGAAACGAATTACAGTATATATGAACATACACATTTATCAAACCTAGAATAATACATGTGCAAACATATGCAAACATTGACTTGCCTTGACTTGACCGCGAAATCAAAACAGTGGTGTATCATCTCCAAAGCATATCGGGAGGATGTCCACTGGAAAACATGAACATCTCAGCCAGATCCCACCCGACCTCCCCACCCCCAGCGTGACGTAGAAACAAGTACTACGGCGGGACACAGGTAAGACGGGACCGGTGTTGCTTGTGAGGATATTGTGATTTTAGGGGCTGCAGCAGGTGGCTTTAAGTTTGGCTCTTTCGCAAGGATGCCAAACAATAAACAAGGGGCAAATCACTGAAAATAGAGGATGTGCCCAGGGATTTGCAAAATATGAATAGATAAGCATGTAATAATGTGTGTATATGGATCTATATAAAATGTATATATACATGCAACATGTGGAATTGTGTACATGTGTGTTCAAACAATGTTTGGCATATCAGTTTCACACTGTTCATTGTCTTCTTTGCCCGTGATCGTGAGACTATAGTAGACTATATCTTCATTTTCTGAATTTGTGATGGGAGATCTGATTGATAGCCAGCCAGATTTGAAGGTTGATCACCTGCTATTTGCGCGTAATTCGGTAGTGATTCACGAGCCAGTAAATTCTCATTGGGACATCTTGGAGGCATGCTTGATATTTAGGATCATTATATTGGCTTCACGCACTTCCAAATCCAGGTTTGCACCTGTAGAGTTGGTTACTGCTGGTGGGAAGAGCTCTTTATCAAGCCCTGTTGATGGCCAAGGGACGTCTGCAGGGGCTCAACCTTGCCCTGCAACACCACCTGGGGAGAGGTGAAGCAGCTTGAACTGCCAAGAAGCCAACTTTGGCCCATAAGGGTTCTTAAGGAGATGCTTAAGGAGATGCTTGAGGAGATGCTTAAGAGTGCACAGATCATTCCGACATCTGCCATGGAGTAGGAACTTGGCAACAAGTGAGCTATTTTCATTGTTGGTTTATTTGCAGGGTCTCCAAGGGTGGGAAACAACCAAATGGGACACCCCCAGGTGAAACCCAAAGACGCTGCTGCACTTACCACAGGCGGTTCACGCTTTGGTGATCCCATGAAATACTTTTCTTGGCTGAGGATGCACGGATTTCCTCACATGCATGTGAACACAAAGATAAGAATCTATATACAAATGCACATACATATGTGGACAATTGTAGGTGCAGCATGATACAACTGTGCCTTTATGTATCGAATGTAACAGTGAGACTGATGAAATCTTATGTCATGCAATGCGACAGGATGTATTGCAATGTCAAAAGAATGTAATGTAAGGTCAAGCGAAAAAAAGTAGAAAGCAACGTGGGTATTGCAACCCTCGTATGTGTGTATGTATATGCAAAGTTCAGGATAACCTTACATAACAACAACCAACAGCTTGTTGGTTGTTGCATGTTGTTGTTGTGCTCCTGCTTTTTCTGTTTCCACCCCTTTCTGCGCAAAGGATGCTGCGAGGCAACAACTTCTTAAAAGCACTGCAAGCGTGGATTCACATCTTTTGAGACAAGGCATTGGAACTGGTACATATGGTGCCTCAAAGAAATGATGGTTTCCCCCTCTAACAAATCATGTGCAATGTCCACCAAAAACAACGGGCCATCTATCCATCTGAATGCCTGGTGCTTGGGAAGCAACAAAGTCTCTGTACGAGCCGATCTTTGCGATTTTGCTTGTAGTGTTGTGAGTTTGGAATCATAGCAAACACAGTCTCCTGGGCTGCCGACAGCTTCGCAGCTGGAGAGGAGCAGAAATGCAGCCGTTCCGAACATGATATGGACCTTGCGAGTCCCAAACACTCAATACAAGCAGTCGTGCCAAAATCCTCAGGCATATGGTTGGAATGCTGGAGACACTTGTGTACAAGTGCCAGTGAATACCATAGACTTTTCCCAAGTGAAAGCTGTCCACCAAATCTCTTCATTTTCAGACGGGGAATCCCCTTGATGTGGTACCAACACGGGAACAGCGATGTTGATCTCAAGCTGGCTCCCAATCTCCTGAGGACTGATGGGCAAGCATTAACAAGACCTGCACATTTCGATGAGACATAGAAAAACTTGGAAAATGCTTCAGGGCTTCCTTTTGCTCACTGCACAGAATATCTTGATTGTCCAGAAGCTTGTTGAGACTCAATAAATCCGTACCTCAAAATCTGGCGAGCACATGTCGCCACTCATGAAATCGGCCATGATAAAACCATCAGTCTCCATTAACCATTGCTGGCATCGTTCATATATGCTGAACCATTCACTGAAGGTTCATCCTATCAATAGATATCAATAGTAGGTTCCGTTGACCATTGCTATTAATCATTGCTGCTATAGCCATTGCTATTACAACCATTGCTATTAATTGACCATTCCTCACCAGTTGCAGGGCTCCCTGCACTGGCGCCGGTGACTCCCCGGCGTCCCTTCATTGCGGAGCTTGAGCCCAGGCTCTGCCACCAACAAACGCTGCATGGCCATCTGACTGCACCCCTCTTGCAGCTTGTTCCACCATGTTGATACTGGTTAGTACTGGTTAGTACTGGTTAGTACTGGTTAGTACAGGTTCGTAGTGCTACGTGTTGGCTAGTACTGGTGAGGATTGGTTCGTAGGATTTCGTAGGTGATTTCAAAAAAATGTGTGAAACACCTCCCTGGAAATATCATGCAACCTCAAAGCAAATCACATGGAGTACATGAGACCTCACATGATGGCACATTGAACAAGTTGCGGTATTCTTCACGCTTTCCTTCATTTGACAACCATGGCAGCCTCTTCCATATCACAAACGAGATGGCTGATCCCTGCTGTTCTCCTCAACAATGGAACAACTGCGGAAGATCACAAAATGTACAACACAAACAAAGGAAAGCACGGAATAGCTAGTTCGTCAAATTAGATTGACGTTGGAAGGGTCACTGAAACTTTATCTCCACCAACATCTGGAAAAGCAAACTGAGAAAGACGTCTCAACATACTTACACCATGTATTTCCACTATGCCGCAGTCAATCCAACCCACAACACTCAGCTCCCAGTTCCCTTCCATCACGACCAGCGTCTCACTCTGGGAAGATGTAGGTAGCAACTCACGACCTTGGGGATTGGAGATGTCAACAAAGGAACGGAACACATGGCATCATTGAAGGTTTCAATAAAGGTACTTCAAGCACTGTCAATTGCGTCAATCTTCAGTATAACCAAAACTTGCAGAAACAATTTACAAAGGGTGGGAAATGGGAAACTAGTAACCAACTGAAGGTTGATTGATTGGTAGAAAAACTGGCAGTGACCGAGAACACGCTTGGAGTACACATGCCTGCCCCGGAGTGCAACACTAAGCCTCCACGAATATCCTGATGCATGGTCAATGTGGGAGATCAAGTACCTAGCCATATCATGCAACCAGCGATATCCATCAATGGCAAAGTGGTACGTGGATTATTTACAGCTGGATCTACCGTAATCATCTTTGATCACTAATTATTCGTTGTTTATCAATCATGGCCCATCGTGATCAATAATCAAAATACGTGGTTACTAAACATGGCTGGGTCAGAACCTTTCTGGTGTTGTCAATCACACCAGACCAACGCCACCCTCGCGCACACGGGGCTCCAGGGCTCCCGGACCGATGACGGCATTTGTCAACGTTGACTTTCCACCTCGGAGCTGGCCCAGTGCGATGATTCATGGTGCAAACTGATATTCATTAGCCATAACCATTCGATAAGTAGCTGATAAATGGTGAATGGCTAAACTACGATGAGTATGGCTAATGAGTATCAATCAAACTATTTGATGAGTTATTAGAGAACCATATGGTCAACAATTGGTGGTTGATAAGTAGCTGCGTTTAAGAAGCAGTAGCTAATGATGATGGTGAATGATGACTGATGAATGATGAATGATGACTTATGAATGATGAATGATGAATCAACTAATCAAAATTATGGCTGTCAATCAGATAATGCTCTTGAATGATCATAAACAATCCTGCACCATGATTAATGAGTACTAGACTTTCATGACACTAAACGATGGCTACCCTCCGGTAATTCAACATAAGTGGCTGACAAATCCCTATCTCCACTAGATCAATCATCCGGAAAATGGTGGATTCTTTGAGCCAGGGGGATGTTAGATGGAAACATTTTGGAGTGGAAAGTTCCAGCCGTTGAATTCCATGGAATACAACTCCACTGGCACGTGATTGTCGCGTCGAAGAGAAACATGGAGCACTGCTCGCACTAGAAATTCCCTCGCTTAAAGGTGTTTGTAGCCCTTCTGCAATCCCCAAGCAATGAACCTAGCCCCGTTATGTGTTAGTTGATGTTGGATGACTATGAACCAACGAAGCTCTATTTCCTGCACTGTCCACGCCAGGATGAGACCACGAGATGGAGATATTCCTTGCAGGTATTCGAGTTGCAAGAGCTTTGATCATTGTGAATCCTCGCTTTGGAAAGTCTTCGAAATCATTCAGGCCGTACCTGCTATACTCAACAACCAACAAAAACAACCAATGATCAGTGGCTTTTGGAAACCGATAGTCACTGGTAATCTTGAAGCCTCAGGTTATGTCAATAGGAAGCCTGGATGTAACCTCATCCAGGGACATCATCCTCCCAGGTTTACCTTTGGTCTTACTAACCAGGAATTAGGTGCTATGCTTTTAATCCTGCCCTAGTAATAAGCAACCTGCCACTATCAGCAAATAGAAGCATGTCTCAATACAGTGACATGATGACTACACACATGATACGTATGTATGTAATTCTGTATATCTATATAATGCATTCATAGGGTTGTTTCTATCTGTGATGTATTATGATAAGGTAGGATGGCATAGAGGTACCGATCCCTGCTGACAGCAGCTTTTGGTGTTTCCGCCTGCTGAATTTCATCCTGGACACTGTTGGTGTCACCGGTGACCACCACTCGCAGCTGCGGCATGGCGATTTTTCGAATTAGGAGCGTCGAAAAAAAATCAGAATGCAAGGGCTCTGCTGCCTAAGGTGGTTTCTTAAAATCGGGGTACCCCAAACTTTTGGTTGGTTTATTACTAGTGATGATTTCTATTGGATGATTTGAGGGTAACCGATTTTGAGCACTCAGCATTCACCAACAAATGTCAACATTCACGCAATATCTGGAGTATGTGATTTAATTGGGAAGGGACGGGTTTCAACCATGAATCTGTGAAGTCTCTTTGCTTCGTGTCCTGCTAACATATCTAGCTCCACCAACACAGTGGCGAAAACAACGCTGATTCATTCAAGTTTCAAGCTCCAAAAAACTGGGCTATGTTTAGTGTGTGTGTATGTTGCTCCTCAGGTTCAAGTATCTGAACACCAAAGATGTGCAAATGACGAAGATCTCTTCATTCCAGTTTTCCTTGATGCTTTTTCTGGTTGGACTCACCGCTTCCCATTTCTATCTGGGATTGACCCTTCCATGTTGCGACAGGTTCCAACCACAGAGTCACTATATTGACTCCCATTAGGGCGGAGGCATATCGGAGGTTTCACCGGCTTGGAGGGCTTTTGCTATGCTGGACCCGTCAACAACTTAACGGCATCAGTAAGTGGGAAGGGCGCCATGAACCATAGAAGCCACACAAGGCAGCAACTGTTCACTGTTCTCATTCTTGATTCGCAGCAATGAGATCATATGAAATCATACGAATCATATGAATCAAGTTTTGTTCCAAACGAACTTCATCTTTCAGCCGCGCTTGGCAGAGTGACAAGGGATGCTGTAGACAGGAAACGAAGAGCAGGGCCAGCTGGTTCCACTGCTCAACCAAGCAGTTGACTTCCAGACCCAGTGAGGACCTCATTGGAAACAAACAATGGCCCATCCTAGTTCAAATGTTTCAGCCTTCAACGACCGTCCAATAATGAATTCTCATCAGCTTGTGTTTGAGTGATTTCAATTGCACTCTTACAAACTCAGCTTCAACCTGCACACATTCAGAAAGGCACAACTCTTTCTGAGCATGTCCCTATTTGCAACTCATGAGCCATCATATATTTTTCTCAGATTGTTGGAGTCTATTTTCAACAAGCGCCGCAACGGCTCAACAGCCTTTCCAAACAGTTGATGATGGGTCCTGACCCCACTGGTAGAATGCCTACAGGGTTAAGAATCAAGCCATCTATCCTGCCTGCCCCTCCACAAAAGATAGAGCAGTTGTCATGGAATCTCCTGTTTTCAATGATGCAAGCAAACTGTACAGCCAAAAACCAAAACCTGGCTGCACCAACCTAGAAGTAAATGCTGACTCTGGGTAGGTATATGGGTGTTTCTCAAAATAGGGGTGCCCCCAAATCGTCCATTACTAGTCATTTATAGTAATGAATCAACCATTTTTTAGGGATCCCTATTTTGAGAAACCACCATATTGGAGTCGCATGCCTTTTTAGATGCAGCAGTGATCAGCAAAGCCGAAACAGGACGTGCATCCCAACAATCCTGGGCCAACAGCAGCAGGTGCCACCCACGGTGTAACGCGGCAATCCCACAGAAACACTTAGCGAAACAGCGACATGGAAGTACTCGTACCTGGTCTATATGAATGATTGCAACATTTCCCAACTAGATTCATCAGCCAAACAGAGCCAAACAACCGGTCAAATCTAAGCATTGCAGCATTCTTTATGTATTTGCTCACACGCAGCGTCCGTACCCTATTTTGTCTTCTTCGGCTCTGGCGATCCTTCAGAATTCATCCTTCTCCTCTGCCTGCAGCGCCAAGGCTTTGTATCTGGCTGGCAGCGGCTAGCACTAATCTTGCGATGATTACGAGAGTGGCAAATTTTCATGATGATGATGATGATGATGATGATGATGATGATGATGATTATGATTATGATGATGATGATGATGATGATGATGATGATGATATTATTATTGATGATGATGTTGATGCTGCTGCTGATGATAATGCTGCTGCTGCTGCTGATGATGATGATGTTGTTGATAATGTGGATGTTGATGTTGGTGATGATCATGATAATGTTGTTGATGATGACGATGTTGATGTTGATGATGATAATGATGATGTTGTTGATGATGTTGATGTTGATACTGGTGATGATCATGATGATGTTGTTGATGATGATGATGTTGTTGATGATGTTGATGTTGATGTTGGTGATGATAATGATGATGTTGTCGATGATGATATTGATGATGTTGTTGATGATGATTATGAAGATGATAATGGTGATGATGATGATGTTGATGATGATGATGATGTTGATGTTGGTGATGATCATGATAATGTTGTTGATGATGATGTTGATGTTGATGTTGATGATCTTGTTGAGGGTGATTATGAGGATGATGATGGTGATGATGATGATGTTGTTGATGATGATGTTGATGATGATGATGATGTTGATGATGATTATGAGGATGATGATGGTGATGATGATGATGTTGATGATGTTGTTGAGGGTGATTATGAGGATGATGATGCTGATGATGATGCTGCTGCTGCTGATGATGATGTTGTTGATGTTGATGTTGATGATGTTGATGATGATGATGATTATGAGGATGATGATGGTGATGATGATGATGATGATGATGTTGTTGATGATGATGATGATGATGATGATGATGTTGATGTTGATGTTGATGATGATGATGATGATGATGATGATGATGATGATGATGATGATGATGATAACGATGATGACCACAATGATTCATAAGTGACAAATTCTACTAGTTGTGACAATCGGACAAACGGCGTTCCCCCATTCTGATACTTCAGTCATCCCGAGGCAGTTTCAGCATGGTCAACCAACCGCTGACCAACAATACCAAACACCAGCTGGTGGGGTGGCCGTTGGTCCAGCTGGCGATACACATGGTCAACAATGGTGGTACCATTTATCCAAAATGGGCATGGTTGATTGGGAATAGAATATACCAGTTACAGCACATCCAGTTACAAGTATCGATTGATCATAAATTATTCTGGTGATGGGTTTTTGAGGGTATCCAACCTGGCCGCACACAGAGGAATTGCTCCTCAGTTCTACAGCTACTAACGGCACCCTTTTTGGCGTCTTGGAAAACAAACATGGAAAAGGGAAACAGGCTTTGTGGATTGTTTGCTTCAAAAAGGATATCTTGATGGTAGGCTGAGTTTCCATTGCTCAAAGACATGCTCATCACAAAATTGTAATCACGTTTTCCAACAAGGCTGCAGGTCTTCCCAAAAATCATGCAAACCATGCGTGCAACCTGCCTGTATGAACATTGATCCCAACCTTTGCAAGTTCAGTGCAGCACTGGATCCTGAAATCCACCGGTGTTCCTGTGGCTTCTCGGTCTCGTGGCCCAAGTTCTCTGTGTCGAATTGCGCATCCTCAGGGGACAACCCGGACGGCCAATGGCTCATCATTTGTCAATAAGCTCAGAGCCTGACTAGTATGAGTACATGTTGGTCATTATTGTATGCACTGTCCCATGGAATGCTGAGAAACAATGATGTATATCGATCATTAATAATAATGAACAAATAATCATCAACCATGATCAAAATGCATACGCAGTCAGGATTTCTATTTTGGGTAGGGTCGACTTGTGCATTATATCGTCCACGCAACTCTCTCTTGAGTCACTTTGCCAGATAGTCATCTGCCTTCAGGGAAGCTACCTCTGCAGGGTTGCAAGACATGCTTGCATTGAAGCACCTAGGGACCCCAAGTGGGACCCTGGCGGAAGGATCATTTAAGTTGACCTTCAGGTGCCACCATGCACTTTGCCAACCTTCTCGGGAAACGTCTTTCCGTCTTAAGCTAGACTTGATTGGCCAAATTATCTGGTTTCCTCATATTTCTATATGTTTCACCATCTTTACATATCTTGGCCTCAGCAATGATCACGTTGCTGTGTCTCTGAAACATCTCCTGACATCTTAGGAGTCCGGACCAACGAACCGCCAAAGGCACCTAGGTCCATCCCAGTGGGTGGCCCCCATGGTGGGTGGTGCCCATGGTGGGTAGCGTCAGCCTGGTACTCCCGTCTTGTTGGGCTTCACAGGTACATCAGGTACATAGGAACCAAACAGCCATTGATCGAAGTGATATCTTGCAATGACATGGAAGTGAGAACCAGTACAGTAATAGCAATACAGGTGTTACACTAGTAATACAGTAACAACCATCAAATGGATCATTTTGAAATTTCCATGTCACTTGTGGATGATGATGACGATGATGATGGTGATGATGATGATGATGACTTAGCCTGCGCTTGGCATCAACCAATCATTTGCTGGGGCTGGGTGAGCTAGCAACTTGATGACCCAACGGCGCCTTCTTTTTCTGTTTCAGGTGGAGGGTTCTCCTCCAGCGAACGCAAATGGCTAAACCACCTGCTTTCAAACGCACAGGGACTTGTATCCACAATAGAAGTGCAACGCAACAGCTACGATTCACAGATGTACGATGATCACATCACAAACAAGTTGAAATCGTGTCTGCACATCTGCAGAGTGAAAGCATCTGAAGCATCAGAGTAGAAATAAAGAATCCCTGGCTTTCGAAAAAACACATTTCTGTTGGAATCAAGCTGGCAAGTGGCAAATATCTGGCCCTTCAACTGTGGTTGGTTCGTTCGAAGTCTTTTCACAGTCAAGATGTGAACATGCAGAAATAAGCACAAACATGGACAATACTGTCCACTGTCAGCGACTAGGCTAGAATCAATAAACCATGTCTAATCGGTTTAGGGGCGACTGAAAGGTCAACCAATGATCCGAGCTGCACACTCAACAACGAATAGCAAAAACCACCAATCATGAGAATCACACTTCATGAAGAAGTTCGTCCCAAGTCCCAAGATAGGTAGATCAGCATACTAATCTTCACTAGCTAATGCGGTGTTTCCAGGTGGATCACAGGGCACCGTACGTCGTCCTTCATGGCTGCCTCCCACTTCCCAAGGAGCTCAGGCACCGAGAGCCTCGCTGTGACCGATGTTCTGTTGGGCGAAGTGGTGAATGATGTCATGTCCAGTGACACTTTGTCAGACTCAGTTTGTCAGTTTATGTAACTTATACATATAGTTGTACTATGTTGTATTTAGATGATTACGTGAACTCAATACTGCTACTAGGATGGACTTTACGAGTTCATCGAAACCAATAACAGGATTCAACGAAGGATATGGCACGATTTCATCACAGCGATACATGGTTCAATGGGTCTTCCCATGATGGGTCAAACCTATCCTCAAGAGTCCCGGAGCGCGTCATCCCGTCTTAAAATCTCAACTTTACAAATCACAATTCCATTTATAATACTATGACACCAGGATTTTCGGTAGATCAATAGAATCCTGCGGATATCAGGTGGTACACAGCAGGAAAGAATATAAATCCTGGCTGATTTGGCCCTGACATTTATTTGGATGCCTGCGGATATCCACAGCTACGCACGAAAAATATGGTTAGGGTTGGATATTTGCGCAAACTAGTTCTCACATGTTTGCACAATGTCGCGCAATCATCGGAATCATCGGAATCATCGGAATCTGTGGCTGTGATATGCACAGGAAAATGCTGAAAATCCTGACCCTAGAGATCATGACCTTCTCCCTTAGAAACCACTTGGTTTGATACAAAAAAATATGATTCGCCTGGAGTATTTGCTCACAGAAACCAGTTGGCTGGATACCGGTGAAACCCAGACTAAACCTACAGACCAGTCGGTTCGATCAAGTTTGATCTCCATTGATTATAGCCTTATAGCTATAATATATTTTAATCATCATCATATAACTACTCCAATCACAAAGTAACTACTATAGTCTGTGGTGAATCGGTGAATGGCGGACGTCAGTGCTGGGTCTCGCCACCGCAGCGGTGCATGGGAGCTCAGAAAGTGGAGCACCTTCTTGATGGAGGCGTCCTGGCGAAACAAGGCGCCTTAATTGCGTTGCTTCTTTTTTTTAGTAACGCAGTGTACTTGTGTATGCTGTTACTGTCAATCTGACAGAGACGAATGTATACATAGATTTAGTGTATGTAGAGCTGTATGTATAGGCATATATACACATGTATGTCTTTCATGGCGTTACTAATTCTGTTGATCTACTAGTTGAAAGATATTGGAAGTATATCTAAGCAAGCGATAGAGCTTCCAGGATTTGTGATGAAAGCATGACTCTGGCTGACCAGGGCCAGGATGCGCCCTCAACAACCAGGTGGGTCATTCCAAATCGAAATGTGAATTTCATCTCAAAAAGTAACATGAAAGAAATCAATAGAACTGTTTCAACAAGTTGAGTTGTTGTTGAAATCCCTGCAAAAACAGTTCTGTGAACTGGTGTCCAAAGGATGCTCATGATTTCGACCTTCTCCAGTTCAGCCCGGGCTATTTTCCATCTGAAATCAAGGCATTAAGAGATATTGATGTATTTCCTAGTGAGACGTGTCAGCTTCGCGGCCGCTTCTTTCACTGCCTCTGCGGCTG
>VSDK01023792.1:76795-164229 GCA_009767595.1 Symbiodinium kawagutii
TGCAGTCGTGGCCTGTCTATGATGCATTGCATACGTCGTGATACAGTGCTCTGCCAGTGGGACCAAATCGGTTTTGACTGAAGAGGTCTGGTGGAGGTATGATGGATTGCAAACATTTTGACACGGTGCTTTGCCACGAGTCTCGTGAAGTAAAACTGGCATGGTTGCGCAAACATGTTTGACAGGCGGTGTCCTGACATGTTTAGGCATGTTTAAGCAAACCTGTTGAGAGTTCAGAGCTTATTTTGCATGGCCCACTGACATGTTTATAACTTGATTGAAAAATGGTCATGCGCAATGAATTGCCAGGCGAAGCCAATGCTTTGGCACAGGTGGTTCATTGCCATGTTTGGGCATGTTTAAGCAAACCTGCTTCTTGGCTCAGGTGGTTCACCGCCATGTTTGGGCATGTTTAAGCAATTTGTTTGAGAGCTCTGGAGTGTATGTCAGATTACCGTTTGACATGTTGATATGCTGTGTGCCAGGTGAAGCCAGTGAGTGGCGCGGCCAATTGCGCAAAAGTCGCGTGACCAAAGCTGCAGACAAAAGTGTTGCAGATCAACAGGTGGATTTGAAATGTCATGGTGGGGATCACTCGAAGTAAAGTAATTTTTTGGTGCCCATACTGCCATCATAATTACTCTGGCACAAAATGTAGCAAATGCCTGGGGCTGCTTTCATGATCATCTGCCAGGTCGGATTGCTATGCGCCAAGACCACAAGGTACAGAGCCAGCATTACACTGAAGGCCAAAGGTATCACGGATGTCTGCTGAGCAAGTGGCTCATCTTCAGTGCCAGTGCCTCTTTCTGAGTCGGTGCCAGTGCCTCCTTATGAGTCGGTGCCAGTGCCCCCTTCTGAGTCGCTAAACAGCTCATAGTCCTGAGATCGACTGGTTCGTGCCTTCATCACAGAACCAATCACAACCAGTGCTGCTACGATTGCAGCAGCGTAGAGTGCAATCTCGGGAGACATTGCGAATCACTGCGGTGAATTGGCCGCTCCGAATTGTGAAGTGCCCTGATTTGTCTGCCACGCCGATGCCCACTGTATTGATTTTCAACGTCAAATGTTTAGCGAACATGTTTCACACTTTGAGAATTGACTTTCCAAAAATGTGCTTTGGTATGTCAAAAAATCAGGTTGATCTGTTGCACTCTTCAGTTGCAGTGTGGACTGATTAAATAGATTGATACTTCTACGCCTGTCACGTTCCAAAATGTCGTGCAGAAATGCGCAGTGTGGTTGCCTTGCTTGGAGCCCACTGCAGCACCAGGTGCACCGTCACATCTCCATTGGGTGTTTGATAGGCGACTTCAGTCAGACCAACAAAAGTTTCATGTCTCTATCTAAGATGATCTTGCAGCATCAAGCTACATCGGCACAGTAATTAAACCAACTCATCAATACCGGGAAGTGGATGAAAACCAAATTTCTGGGTGAACCTCTTGAACATAAAATGAGTTCACCATTGTTGGGATGTTCATCCAAAACGAATCGACATAGACTGACCCATTCACCGACCATATTTCTAGAATCCCTGGAATAATAATGCTTCATGAGGGCTCCCGCTTGTAAGTAATCCACCCACAAGCCTTGTCTTTCATGGCCGTTGGGATCTTCATCTATCTCATTGTTGGTTGGTGCATATTGATCTGTAGCCCAACTTCATGCCGCAAATCTACTTGTCAAGCGGAAAGCATTGTAGCCCCCAGAATTGACATCCACATCGGCGCAGTTGGCGTGCCTTCTTTGGCTTGCTGAGTTTGATGGCGGATCCCCCGGCCTTCGACAGAGATGTTTGGGGCAACGTGGTGGAGCCAACAACGAACAATGGTTGTTGACTTGTCGGATTGGAAAAAAACACCATAATCCAGTCGTTATTATCAAATAAAGCATTGTCATGCAACACCATCACTCAGTAGCGAGGATGGCCGATGTTCACCAGCTCTTATGCTGATGATGCTTTTTGCATAAACAGCTGCGTTCATTCATAGTGGTCCAAGTTAGTAGTTCACCATCCAAGTGGTGTTGACCACCCTCACTACTCTGCAACTGCCATCCATTTAATTGTTTGGCAAAAGTGAAATTGAAAGACCTTGGCTCTCGGTCACGTTCTGTGTACGGGCAAAATGGAGGGTTCTTGAATTGGACTGAGCCACATGGGTTGAACGGGCTATACATACATAGACATAGACATAGACATAGACATACATAGACACATCTAAGCATGCGTACATACACTATATACATATATTGAATGTAGATACTAATTAGATGTGTATTAGCAGGCAAATGAAAATTCACAACTAGAATACATAAGGAAGAAATGGGTCTGGAGCCACAGTCAGTGCGTTTGTTCTGTGTGCTTCGGAAAGTGTGGGGGAAACAGAAACTTGAGGGATTACGGCTTGACTTTTATGCTGTAGGACATGAAGATTCTGGCCCGGGTTTCCTGTCAAAGACTTCTCCATGCAAGCCCAGTAAGTATTCTTGAATCATGGTTGCTGGTGAAGTGCTCAGTAGTTGCACAGTTCGCAGCAAGCAACTGCTTGAGGTATCCCGCAGCCATGCGAAGGTGCCCAAGAACATGAAGTTCTGGAAGTGACCACAAATATGAACCAACTATATATGAAGAAATGCAATGAACTCTGGGGATCAGAAACCTCGCCGCCAAGGTGCAGGTATCCAGTACCACTCGGAGTATGAAACATACCTTGGTCATCATGGAGCTGCCCAGCCGCAGCCGCCGCCATAGGTAGGAGCCGTCAACCGATGGGTTCAATCTGCAGGTATGCCCATTGTGACAATTTCAAAGTGGACTCAGGATATACCATGATCAAGGATTATTGATGATAGACTGATGATAGACTGATGATAGCGGATTGATAATCAATGATCATCGATCATCGCATCATATCATGTAGTCTTGCTCGATCAACGAGAATCTACCAGGGTTTATTTCAGTGTTTGACAAGCTGTGACTGATTGTGGGTGGGAGCACAACTAGAATCAACATGAGAAAATACGGTCTCTGTTTTCCATTTCTGTATCACAGTACTCCTACATGGTCAACCAAACCAAACAAACAATCAAACGGCAAGGCACGAAAAATCCAGTCTTGCACTTTCTGGATCACATAATTGAGATACTGAAATAACTACCATGACATACCGCCATTTGAAGGATCCGTGTCAAACAGAGGAGCATGATGGTCAGAGTATCATTCAGGAACTGCTGATGCACCACACCATGCCAAGTTGCTTGTCACGGGGGAAGTCCTCCGATGGGAGGTAGTTCTCTGCTGCGTCATAACCTGCCACCTGACGCCGCTAGGTATTCTGTAGATGTTGTCACACCATCCAGAATATTCGCTATTATTCAGAGGCATCTTTTCACAGGTATCTTTGGATCTGTTGCTTGCTGAAACCGTCTCAGACATCAAACAAACATTTTAGGACCCCCACCCAAATCAGTGGAAACTGTCTAGAAGACAATCAACCTGTCATGACCTAGGCCCAAGATTTGTAGATTCAAAGGCTCAAAGTCAAGTTAGTCAAAAAATGACCCCCTCGCAAACCTAAACTTGTGATGCAAACAGATTGATCCCCAGGCCGTGAAGTGATCGGCGAAGGGTTCCAGCACTTGAGCTAAGTTTTCCACCTGCCGGGCGTCTCAGAGTGGACCCCTACATGCTGGTCTTTGGATCACCAACATCAAGGGCCAAAGCAGTTCATTGACCGGTGCAAAACAAACGTCATGTGGGTTTAAGGCCTGCTGTATGCCTTGTATAAACTATAGAACCCTGCTGTTGAAGGACATGATGCCGAGCACCTATCTGGATGAGTCCCTCTTCAAACCGAAAACATTAACATAGCTCTAAGAACAAACTGGTGCAGGATGGCTCGTCAAGCAACAGGATGCGCTTCATACACTTGTTTTGATCATTGATAGTTTGGTTCTGTGTCCTTTTTGTCTTACAACATAGACTGCAGATCAATCCATTTTGCCATTGGATGATACGACTTGCGAGATTTTTCCAGCATTCGGACCACACGGGGAATGAACCAATCAATTCCAAGAATGCCAATCCACCAAGTGTTGCGCAATGTCGCGCATCTGATGAACGTCAGGATCTCTGATAATGGCCTCTGATAATTTGGCCACCCAAACGTGCCCAGCAGATTTTTGAATGTGGTAAACCTGTCAGGTTCGTGGACGGTTTATATGGATCAAAGATGATCAAAGACTGAAAAAGTAAATCAATCAAGATCCCTAGGTGAACATCCCGGAAGTAACATCTTGCGTCTGGTTTGGAATGTCACCAGGGCACACAGTTTTGGCCTATATAGGCAGTATGATCTTGCGCAATCCGTGAGGCTAGCGACCAGATCTGCATTGTTAACATATGGAACGCGATCAGCCTCCGAACATCACAACAGTATCAGCGGCCTCTGACAAATGAGAATGCAGTGAACACATGCAAATAGCAAACATGTTACATCCGGAAATCAATTGTGGCTGCAGATTGCATACATTAATACATACATACACTCGTATTGTAAAGAAATATATGTATGTATGTAAACACATACGTACAGATATATGATATATGTATAGAGTTCGAAAAATGTTTGCAATTTCAAAACCAACACGAAATGTCGCTCCATGGTGAAGGATGACACTGCCAATACTAAGCCGCCCCGTCAAGTTCCCTGGGTTGCAACCTGTGACCACCACCACGCTGTATCAACCACAGGATCAAAGGGCATTCGGGTTGTTCTTATATCTTCTGTGCAGCAAAACTGTTGCACATTTGATACTGTTTCATCTAAGATAATGAACCATATTCATATAGACATATGTATAGATAGCAAAAAGCAACAACGTGTGTATTAAATGATTATTGACTAACGGTTTCGTCTAACAATCGCAATGAATAAGAATTGATAACAGTCATGAGTCATAACTCATCACGGGTTGCTTAGGTCTTTCCACCTGCGTAAGATCCTCCACCAATGCTGATAGGGTCTTTGCTGATGGACATGTCCTATGCACAGCAACTGGTAAGAGGCCAGTGATCCATGACTGCAGCGGATCTACCAATGGCATGTCTATTCCTGGCGCGTCCCTGCTAACCATCACAACTTGGGATGCTGAGTGCGGGATATCCTCAAAGACTTGGAACTCCCACAATGTCTTGCTTGCACCAGTTTCAGCCCAAATGCCCCACTAGTAATGCACGTGCGGTGAGTGACTTTGATTGTCTGATCCATGCATGCCTCCCATCCAAATGATCAGTGGGCAGTGACTTGTGAATCAACAAAGTGGCTTCGGTATTAGCTTTTGAGGATCAGTAGTGAATGATCACAGCACTAGAGTGAACACATTGGGCTGACAGCTAGGGCTCAATCTCTAGGACTGTTGGTCATGCAGCCAAACGGGACTCTGATGACCGCATCTCCTTCTTCCTTGACCATCAAAAGGAAAACATCAAATCATCAACATCGACCAGGTTTCCTTTGGCCTCTTTGGACTTGACTTCATGGTTGCTGCGATATCTTCCATAGATCTCAAGCAGCCAATTCCTGCGTGGAGCTGGTTCTGCAAATCCGCTCCAAGCTATTGGTATCATTCGTCATCCATCGTTGTCCCCGGCCCGGCATGGCCAGCGTGGCTGATATGCTATGAAACCATCAAGAAACATGGTCCATGGTGTAGTTGACCTGTTCACCCACGCTACACAAACCTGACAATTCAAACCAGTGGTTGCTGCCCCCCATGGCAATGAATGAATACATGGGCAAAAACACCCGTGTATACTCCTTTGTATGACTGTATATCATGATGAATGACTCAAAGGGACCAACCCCAACCTTGCACACATGGAAAAATATTGGGTGGGGTAGGTCACTATGCAAGGTCTGGAACACTTGAAGCACAAGCAAAGTTTATCACACCTGTGGTCATGGCCTGAGATCATTCTTTTGCTACACGTGATGCGGGCAAGAGGTGTCCAGAGCTGTGCCCCAACACGAAGCGCCGCATCAACCAGCTGATCGACCTCATTTTGAACCCCCAAACAGCATCTTTTTTACTCCCAGGAAATCCGGGGTGAAACAAGGGGTGAAACAGCAGCTTTGCTCGCATGGACTTAGGAATGGTTGTATGACATTTGCATGCAAAAACAGCGTGGAGAGTTGAGGTCGGCAAGGACTCCGCTATTAACCATTCTCCAACCAACACCAATCAATACCAATCAATATCAACCAATATTCAGCATTATCCAACCCTGAAAGCTTCACCAATGTTTTGATACCTGTGAACCACTGAGTGCTGATGTTTGCCTATCTTCCAGGTGCTGAGCAACAATCCTTTGATGCCATGGGGAGGTTGCCGCAACCGTCAACTGATCTACACACAAATCCTGGCGTGTACCGGGCACTGCCGCACTGCCGTGTTGTCTGTGAAGTAACTCATCCAACTGCTGGGTTGACCGCTGGCAACCAATCAAAAACCAATGGTGAACCATGCATTTTCCAACCAATATCCACCACTCTGAAACATTCATTTCCATGATTATCCATTAATCCATGATTTATGAATATATATATATATATGTATATATATATATCAGTTATTCATTTGTAGTGATAAATGAACAATAGACCATGATTGATTTATATTTACCAACCCTCGCTGCCCATTTCTGGACCATTGTCACGTAGCACTCACAGGACTCGTGCGGCTCCAGCACGTGCAACCTTGGTCTTCACCAAGAGCAGAGACAGCAAGGCATGGGCGTTTTGTTTAGGTGAAACATCTACCGGTGGGTAGTTAATAATGGTTCGTAATGGTTCAGTAAAAATGGTTAGTAATGGTCAACAATGATCATTACTGGTCGGTGGTCATAACCCACCTAGAAAATATCTGCCAACCAACCAATCATTTGCAAATAATTACTAGGGAAAACAAAACATGTTTTAAACCACCAGCTGTATATACTGCACATGTCTCGACGTGTCAACAAAAAGTATGGTCCAAATGCAGAATGTGTATATTTGACTAAATTCATACATGCTATATGAAATAAATATGGGCATGTTGGTATGTTGAAGTAATACATGTAGAAACACATATAGAAATATTGATAAACACATATCAAACACGTAATATACAAACATGTAGATATTGTCTGCAAACCACTGAATATTTTAGCCATGGGTCTGAACGAAAACATAAACACTGGATATCTTAGCCATGGGTCTGAACGAAAACATAAACACTGGTCTTCAAATTTGGAGCTACCAGTGATGGGTCTTGACATAACTGAGTGTGAGGATGCCCGCTACCGTTCTTTTGTCCATGGGATCCATTGGGATTAGTGGTGGCTGTGGCAAGCCATCAGCATCCATAGGACTCCCAGCAATGACCAGTACTTACAAACTGAGTCTACCTGTCTTTTGTCCACAGCCAAGAACAATAGCAGCACAACTAGTGAGAATTACACTCAAAATCGAACACGTGAACATGAGCAGGATCTGAATGTTGTCCAAATTCGACAAACATCTAAAAAACGCTTGCCTTTTGCATCCTTTTTCCATCTGCCAGAGTCCATTTGCAACATTAACACATCGCGTGACAATTGAGCAGTGCGTAAACTTGGAAATCATGGTTTACCAATACTGACATTGGCTGAATTTGGAATGCCAATAAACGAATGATCAAATGAATGAATGAATGAATGAATGAATGAATGAATGAATGAATGAATGAATGAATGAATGAATGAATGAATGAATGAATGAATGAATGAATCAATCAATCAATCAATAAATGAAAAACATAAATCAATCAGATTGAAGCAACGTCCAGCCAGCTCAATTGTCAAGCTTCCTCGAGAAAGGATCAGCAAACGACGCGTTCAGAGGATTCAGCATCTGTACTGTCTGAATCACCTTAGGTGTGAGAAGAGCACCAGTGTGCCAACTTGACTGGGTCAACAAGTATCAACAAACCGTATCCCCACGTATTGCACCAACATTACCTCCCCGAATTCGATATGGGTGTACACGGGTGTTTCTCAAAATAGGGGTGCCCTCAAATCATCCTTGTTTAACCATTTATAGTAACGAACCAATCATTTTTTGGGCTTCCCAAGTTTCAGAAACAACCATATCTTTGGGTCTCATGGGCCTGGGTGAAGCACAACCAGCGAAACCTCCGGGTGTTGCTATGGCTGCACTGAATAGGGATCTATCCAGCCAAAAACATCAGTAAATAACAAGGTGCTGACCAATCCCAAACCAGGAAGGTAGAAAGCTGTTGAAATATTCAGCATGTAGCCAGTTGAGGAAACATAAGTTGATACTGCCTAGTGATCAATGGTTCCTATGCAAACAAATAACCGTCCGGTCGAGTTCAAAATGCTATTTTTTTCCGACTGACCATGACCCATATGAATATTGACACCATAGGATCAGAAGCAAATTTGTGAATGTCTGGTGGCCATATTTGCTGATGGCTCACAACTGTTCGATGCCTCATACTTGCAAATGTTGATGATTAATAGCCCTTGAGCCTCTAAAGCTCGTTTGGTGGTTTCTTAAAAGCGGAGTACTCCCAAAGCATCCAATACGAACCTATAGCAATAAACCAACCGTTTTTTAGGGTTTTCTGTGGCTTGAGAAACCATCATAGTTGGTATATCCACTACAATTGTTGCTGATTATCCTCTATTACTAACATTTACTAACCATTAACCATTGGTTGCCTAAGCATTAACCATTGGTTAACCATTGACCACTAACCATTGGTTAGCCAACCATTCACCAGTGGTTAACCATTGACCACTAACCATGGTTAACCATCAACCATGAACCATTGCTATCACAAACTAACCATTCACCATTGGTGAACCATTGTTTACCAACCAGTCTGGTTGATACATCCACCATGAAATTGCTTATTATCTCCCTATTACCAACCATTGCTACGACCATCAATAAGCAACCATCAATTGGTTACAACCATTGGTAAGTTGCTACAGCTAAAAGGTTACCATCAACCAAACTGTTGCTAATAAAGCAACTATGGCTATAATCAATTACCATCGCTACAACCATTGGTTAACCATGGTTTACTCACCACCATGGCTTGAGAACCATTGCTACAACCATCAATAAATCAACCATGGCTTGATCAATCCCCCATTTCATCCAAACATCCAGCGCTTCGACTCTGAGCTCCGGTGCCTTCACAGATCCAAGGCAACCGGCTCTCCTCCTGGCAGCTGAAACGTTTCAGCTGTTCGTTGAGTAAACATAGCTGTTCGTGTAGTAAGACATGTTGGGATAGTAAGACATGTTGGGTTAGTAAGACATGTTGGTATAGTAAGACATGTTGGGTTAGTAATCATCAATGCTTGGTTTAGTAAGATATGTGCGTTTGGATTTCTCAAGTCGTGGTTGGTTTATTGAAGGCTAGCAATGGTTGATAATAGGGAGAGTAAAGGCAGTGATAGTGGATATATCAACCGGAATGGTTGGTATACTGCTAGCAATGGGTTGTGAATGTATGATTTGGGGGTCCCCGATTTCGAGAAACATCCACATAGTGAGATCAATAGCTGATCACGGAGCAATGAATGATCGAATTAATCACATATTGCCACTTGTATTGATATAATGGTGGTATCATCCGCTTAATAAAGATGAGTTGGACTGGATCGTCGGTCCAACAAAAACTGGATGGTACATCCCTGTCTTATTGATGAAGGGATAGCCCATCCATTCAATGATATCCAATGATTTCAATGATGAAACGTTGATCCATTTGGCTGGAATCATCATGATTCAGCTTATGATTATGTAGTCAAGATTCAGGATTACGTTTTATGGGGGAATTCAGATCGATGCATGAATTGTTCATAAATCTGGCCCATCGTAATGTCTTCGGCAAGGGCTTCTTTTCACACCACCAGTGAAGTTGTTCAAGAGTTTTAGCACTGTACTTGCTAAAACAACTTTGCAATTCACAAAGTCAAACTTCGAAGTGCACGAAGAAACTTGCTTGGTTAAGCAAGAAACGAAAAAGGGGGAGCAGTCACCTGTGAAAGCCAGCCCTCACTGACCTTCACCGGGATACTGCTCAGACTTCCTCTTCCAAGCCCTCGCCGGAACTTAATCCGCGGAGGGTCGGGTGGGAGCCTAAAACTACCCATGAACGGTGATGTTACCATCAGCCCAACCATCAGACATACCAACTGTTAAAACATAGGTACATGTCTTCGGCAAGGGCTTCTTTTCACACCACCAGTGAAGTTGTTCAAGAGTTTTAGCACTGTACTTGCTAAAACAACTTTGCAATTCACAAAGTCAAACTTCGAAGTGCACGAAGAAACTTGCTTGGTTAAGCAAGAAACGAAAAAGGGGGAGCAGTCACCTGTGAAAGCCAGCCCTCACTGACCTTCACCGGGATACTGCTCAGACTTCCTCTTCCACGGACCTCCATCCTGGCTCATGCCGAATCCAGAATATGTGAAAGAGAACGAAAATAGCGGCGTTGGTCAGCTGTAAGTTGAAAAGTAGACAGAGCCGCAGCTGCGTCTTGCAGATAAATTCGCGCAGTACTGGTAGATTGCCACCTACCACGCAGAAGCGTGGATTCCAAACTTTGCGTAGACACAAAGTGCCATGTAGCTCCTCCACGACGAAGAGAGTACAATGAAAGATGCCCTGGCACGTTGAGGTAGTCCACCAAGTTGAAGAACAAAGCCCGGAATTCTGCAGGGGTACGATCCAGCAGAGGTGCAGTAGGACGGAGATTGCTGCAACAACGGCGAAGCCATTTGGTGGCAATCAGGCTCTCACAGAAAACCATCTCAGTAGCGCCTTTGCGCTGCCCACTCTTAGTATCACGCAGAGTAAGAGTGGCTCGGCCGCTGGCCCAGACAATGTCTTGTTGCTGAAGGCGATACAGTTCACCTGGACGGAGCAGACAATCAAAGCCCACTAAAAGCAATGCTGCTGCTCTAGGCCACCCCACCTGCACACACAGGCCAGCCATAGCAGTGATAACGAGTGGGTTGATGGGTATCACTCGCAAGGGTGGTTCCACTTTGTTCCAGGTCTTAAGCAGGCGCCAGCTGTTGCGCATATGTCCTGAAATCTCAGGAAGAAAGTGCTGAAGAGCGGCTACCCCATCAGAGCCATACCCTTTGGGCATACCCTCGGCATAGATGTGTTCGATCCATGCAGAGGTACATACATCAAACTCTTCCCATCGGCCGGGAGACAGTCCCGACTCCTGCCAAAATTGCAGGACACGAGTGGCAGCTGCTAAGTAGCGTTTGTGCAGCTGATCAGAGACAAGCTGTTCACTGAGAGTGGTTCCACATCTCAGCGTTTGTCTTTGAACCCTTTGCCTTTCATTCGCGACCATCGGCTGGGGACGTCCGACGGGTTGTCCTCTGAATGCAGATACCCAATGCTTAGGTAAAGTCCAGAGGCCAGGCAGAGAGCATTGAGCTTGAGGAGGGCTTTGTGCAAGCGACGGCTGCTGCTACGACCCTTAACGATGACAGAAGCACAAACCTGGTTGTCAATTAAATGCAACACACGCTTTTGAGCCTGTGAGGAACGACGGAGGCGCCACTGAAGGCTATTGACAACAGCCTGCATTTCCAGTACATTGATGTGGGCTTTGTGTTTCCACTTGTATCCATGGACAATGCGCCAATGAAACAGGTGTGAACGGATTCCCGCACGTGGCCATGCTTTAATACGATAGGGAATGCCCACATCCAACCGGACATCAGAACCAGCTTTCTCTCCGTGGCGCATGAACTCATAAACAAGGCTTCCAGCTTGTTTGTCAGGTTTACATCCAGGCATAAAGGTGGGAGAGCTACACCATCCCTTAGGCGCAGGCGGCCCCAACTCCAGCATGCTACCAAGTTGCCTGGGGGAATGTGCTGCGTTCACGGTGCAGAGCAGCTCATCCAAGAGGTACGTGATGACGTGGACATGGAAGCTATTCCCAATCATGCAGGCACCCATGTCAAAGTTTTGCTGGAACGTGAGCTTCGGATCCAAACAGTTGGAGATGTAGCCAGGTGTAAAGCCCATAAGCCGCTCCCTCTCCGTCAAAGAGGGCACGCGCAAAGAGCCATCACTCTTGGCCACGAGGTATTGCTCCTCGTATTGATAAACCTGAAAGCGATGGCAATCATCACGCCATCGTTGCTTGGCTGCTTCGCTTGCTTGATTGATTCCAGCTGGGCAGCGAGGTGGAGTTTTTCGGGGCAATGCTCGTGTCAGAGTTGGCATCATTCCTAGTTGGGCCTGCACACAACCAGGATCAGTCCAATGCCCTGCAGAAAGCCTGGAGTCTTCCAGGACCCATTCGCAGTAGTCTCCGTGGTCAAGCAAGCGCTCACCATTGCGAGCGGAAACTGGCCAGTTGCACCAGAAGAGTCGCGGTCGTCGGCACCATGACACATGGCGGGAGTCGATGAGGACAGGCTTGCAATTCAGCGTCTCACTGAACTGTCGTCGGTTGTCGGCTGTCATGCTGAACACGTTCTCGACGAAGGAGTAGACCGGGCAGCCAAAATGCTTAGCCAACAGATTAAAGATCTTGGGCATCTTGAAGAAAAGTTTGGAACGGCTACCTGCTAATCCCTGCCTATTTGCCAAGAGCGCTGACAAATCTTGGCAAGGACTCCCACCCCCGGCTAACACCAGGTCAACTCGATACCCAACACTTTGTGCCAGCCTTCTGATGACCTCCTCATCAATCGTCTCAATGCTTCCTAGCTCCAAGACGCCAGGCCATCGCTTTCTGACCAGTCTCTTGCACTGCTTGTCAATCTCGGAGGAAGCAAAACAAATCACTTGAACTGGGAGTCGCACTAGGCTGCAGATCAAGGCCGCCACCCCATCAAACAATGAAACCACCACCACGCGCGGTCCTGTTGGCGTTGTGACAGGAACTGCACCCAAAGGTGAGAAGGCGCAAACACGGTCTCGTTTCGCTTGCTGGCTTTGCAACATTGATAGGACATTATGTCCCTCATCCGTCAGTCCACCGCCCGCGCACAGGCCACCACCTGTTTCACTTGCATCAGAACAAGTGACCATAGGATCCACTGCTGCACGAAGCGAAGTACCTGCCAAAGGTAACAGAGCAATGGCAGTCAGCAGTTCCTGCGCTACCAGCATAGTTGTGGGTCGCCGGACGCCTAGGGGACCTTTAGGCCAGGATTCTTGAAGTAGGTGCATTAAAGGCCTCCGAAATTCGAAGCATCGCACCCATCGGCCAAGCACCATTAAGCGCGTCTTTGTTGCCGGAAAACGCTTGCCCAGGAACCAAAGTGAGAAGTACCCAACTTCCATTTTCTTGTCCTGGGGAGCACTTATCGTGCCCAACACTCCATCAACCTCAGCTCCCATCCGAATGACCCTTGGTTGGCGCAGATGTGCTTTGTCATCAGCAATCCCGACACCCCATCGGGAATATGCCTTTCGTTGCTCGCGGTGGGTTGAGCTCATGCTGCCTTTCAGCTTCTCCCAGCCTTCACTGGGTACAATCTCTGGAGTGTCAAAGTCGTCGAGGTAAAACTGGACGAAGTGCTGCAGCTCACCACTGCTGTCCAAAGGAACCGGCATGTCTCGTCTCCATTCAGTGTGGGGCAAATGACCTGCTCCCAAGGGCTTCTCCAACATCCCCAATTGTCTGTGGAGATGCTGAAACAGGCTCACGGCATTGATCCAACCCATGGGAATCACTCTAGCGGCCACGTAGGACCAAGGTGCCTCCACTCCCACCAGCTTGCCCGGGACCGCCCACCGAAAGGCCATGAAGGCACGCCAAGGTTCTGGAAGGGCCCATGCATAGAATGCTCCTCGTTGATCATCACCCGACCAAAGAAGCACCTGATCACGTTGCAGAACAATGGAGCCCCAAGCTGTGCTTGAGGAGAGTGTTGCAAGGTCACCGGACATCAAAACCTGATATGAATTTGCTGGAACCAAGTTCATGATGAGACGAGTTACCCGGCATTCACCAGGAGCTGGGTCACCCTTCTTGTTAACAGCGAAAGCTCCATTGAGTACAGGGGTCCCATCAACCGTGAACACTTCAGAAAGCTTAATGGGAGCAACTATGCCACGCTTATATAAAGCCTCCACAACTTTGTACCATTCCGACTTGGTGGCGTTGATCTTTGCGGAGGGCACTTTCGGGGGCCATAACGACTTATCCTTTAGAGCAAGACGGGGGTCTTCTACCCAGGCTCGCACCTGGGGAGCTGCAGCTTCCACTGCATTGAGTGACCCTGCAACGCCAGCTACAGGGAGGCCTGGCTCCAACTCCCCAAGTTTCAGGGGAAGCGCATGCCCAACCTCTTCCCCGGCGTAGTCGATGTTCCTCTGCTTGATCAGCTCCTCAAAGTTCGGCAATTTCACCTGAGCCAGGGGCGAGCTACAGAACTTTGCTATCCATTGATCGATGTTCCTCAGGGCTGCCGTTTGCGATTCAGACATGCGTTGTCCATGGCATTTTTCAGGGGCCCACCAACATGCTAGTCCATTGAGAACGCCAACCACTAGCAACCTCCATAGTTGTTTGCAACCTTCATTCACAACCTTGCTGAACTTCTGTCTTTTCCTCGAACGGCTGATGCCCAGCTTATTGGGGCACACTCGCAAAAGTCCAGAAGGAGTCGACTGCAACTGTTTCAACAGCATTATAGCAGCTCCCACTGGTGGCCGAGGCATAGGCAAGACGTCTCGACCACGGGTAGGTGATGTGAAACCTCTTTGTGATTGCAACCAACGGTGTAAAAACTTCCCATCTCGTGGGCACAAAAGTAGGAGCTGCAATGCACTTACTCCTAATTGAAGAACTGAAGGGCCAAACATAGCAGCTTCGTTGCAAAAAGAACTGAAAACGGTTTCTTCACAATGAACTTTCAACAATGAACACAATTCATCCATCTCTGCATTCTTAGCTGCTGTGTCCCCCCTAGGAGAATTCCCAGAGACACCTGGGTTACCAGCGGTGGAGTCCACTGGCACTAAAGGTGAAACAAAAATTGACTCATGCCCAGAAGGTTGATTACCTTGGGCACGCTTCGACCCAAGCGCATTTGGCCTGAGTGATCCTGCCTTCACAGGAAGAGAAGTTGAGGCCCTCTCTGCAATCCCTGCCCTCACAGGGTGATCATCATCGAAGCTATCAACCATGCTCCCTGCCTCCACAGGGACTCGGTTGAGCCTCACTTCCTTGCTCTCTCTTCGGCAGCTCTCTTCTCCCGGAACATCCTGTTCTTCCATGCTGTCCGGGATTCGCCCTCCTTTCTTGGAAAGGCCTCGCGTGCCTCCTTCATTCGCATCAGTCCTTGGCCATCGTCCTCTTTCTCGCTCATCTCTTTGGGGTTCTCCTCGAAAGTCACTCTCGGTGAGGTGGATCTCTTCCTTGGGCTCCTGCTCCTCCTCGCAGCTGGCGATGTTCCCCGTGATGACCTCATAGCGCTTGCCCTCGTGCTTGACTGGGGGTGGCGATGAGGGGTGGTAGCTAGGGCAATAGCTTCCGACCCCCCGCCGAGTCCCTAGTCCCCAGTACTCACACGCTTCATCACCTCATCGCTCTTGGCAGCACGCAGAGCAGCTTGGCGCGCAAACCCAATCTCCTCCTCCGTAGTTCCACTTGGGTACACCTCCAAGGGGATCAGCTCCAGATACTTCGAAGCCACATTGGATCCGTCTCTCTCAGACATCAGGAGCGACTTCAGCCTTTGCATCAACATGTCCGCCGCCTCCGTCGCTTTTCCTGATATGATGTGGTCCAAGCTTGCTGCCACTGTTCTCATCTCACGGAGCTTCTCCTCCCCGATCTTCTTCATGTTCAACTGGGGGAGGGCTGCAGTGAGTAAGTAGCGCACTGCTGCTGGTTGGAGAACTCGATCAGCACCTTCTCCTCGAGTATAGTCTCCATATAGACTTCCAAGCTGATCATGCATCAGAGAGTAGCCTTTGACCAGAAGAGCTCCTGGCCGGTCCTGAGCCACCCTCCGAAGCTTCTTTTGCTTGGAAACCAAATCCCGGGAGCTTCCCCGGAAAACCTCCTCCTCGATGTCCATGGAATCCTCTGACGAAGATCTTGAGCTATGCCGGCGTCCTCTACTTCCGCCTGCCAACGTTTTGAGGGCCTCCACCATCTTGTGATTCCTGTTTTTCTTTCTCTTGGAATCCTCCCGTTCCGCACCTCGATGAATGCGGTCAGCCAGAACTTTCATAGCGCTGGCTTTGCCTTCCTTCTTCTTGGCATCACCCAATCTTGCTCGCAATTCGATCAGCCTCCTCTCATTGGCGTCTCCAGGAAGTAGTTCCTCCTCCACTGAACCATCAACCACCTCGTCCAAGGCACTTGAGCGGGGATTGGCCCGCAAGGTCGCACCTGATTCCCGGCCCTCACCAGGATCCCTGCCTTTGCTTCTCCTAGGATTGCTATCCCTAGGACCTCGTCGAGCGACCTCCTTCCTTTCTCCTCGAGGTTCAGCTGCTTCATCCACGCGCGGCTTCTTCTTTTTGGCTGGTTCTTCAACTGAAGGGCTCAAGCTCGAGTCGAAGTCGTTCTCCTCCAATCCATAGGCTGTGTCATGACCCCCACTTCTCTTGCGGGCTCCTGACTTAGGAGTGGCGCCCACGGCCTCTTCTTCCTCGAGCACCTTTCCCTTGACGAGAGGCCCTGGCTCTCCCAGGGGCTTCAACCTCCACTCCTTCAAAACTTTGTCCTTCTGCTCCTTGGTCATGGGGGCAAAGCGCTGGACGTGAACGATCTCCTCCTTCCCAACCTTACGTTGGCAAGTCCGCAGGGTCAACCTGCAGATGTGGTGGAGCAAGGTGTGCGCCCTGCTTTCCGCCACCCAGTGCCGATAGTACTCGTCGGTCGCCTGAATGTACTTGATCTCCAAGAAGCCACCATCATCGTCAGGCTTGTAGCGCTTGGTGATTTCACCAAGTGCCAGACCCTGAGGTTGATCCTGGTTGTCCAGAGCCTCGAACAGCACATAGGATTTGCACTGCCCAAAGACCGCTGCGAACTCTGGAGGACCCAGCTTTGCACCATGATACAAAGCCACACCCGCAGCCATCACTGCGTTGTGGCCCAAGTTAGGGGCTGGTCCCTTACCTGAGCCTAAAACTACCCATGAACGGTGATGTTACCATCAGCCCAACCATCAGACATACCAACTGTTAAAACATAGGTACATGTTTCACCAAAAGCAGAGATAATCACGCAACCGTTCTGAGTGAAGGTTTCTTCCTGACCTTTCGATGAATCACTAGTGGCCGGTGGTTCTTTTGCTGATATGCAATGTGTCTTTGCTTATTGATCAATTTGCTACTCTAGCTGAGCGGAGTGTGTTTTCCTTTCCTTGTGGAGGGGAAGATCGAACATCTTTGACATCTGGAATGGGATTGACTTATAACTTTTTGATCCAGTATATGATGCATAAAATGAGCAAATGTAGCAACGTGTTCAACTCACTGAAACGATCTGAAACGTGTGCACACATATACTGTATATCTCAAACATATTCATAAGCTAATCCAAGCTAATTAATAGATGTAGTTAGACAAAAAACATGATCACGATTCTGCGCCCACCATAAAAATCTCGCAAAGTACGATTTCACCCTATCTTTTGGATTGCTCACAACCAGAGGGTGACTTGTCCCTCAGTCATTGTGCATATCTGTGCTCGCATGGTCTCACAGTTGCACCTCTTCTGATGCCTTTGCACGCCTTGGGCACACAGGAAGCTTCTGAACCCAATCATGGATCATAGATATTCCATATATTGGAGGTCGTTCCCCGCAACCATCTCAAATTCTTGCATGGGAAAGCACCGGTCTTGGGGATATCCAAAGTCTTTGACAATCCCAGAGTTCTGGATCCCTTTCAGAGCTTTGGATCCTATATCGTGATTCCCCCAATGAGCTGTAGAAAGATCTGGCATGATCTTGCTGTCACCTGACGTATCACTCTGTAGGATCTTGAAGCTCTTCCTGCCACAACAGCAAAGAGGCGAAGAGCTCCTTTCGAGTCAAACAATTTGAAGCACTTGGCCCTGTAGATCCACAAAGGGTTGCGACCCCACAACCATCCCAAATTCTCATGATCATTGAATGTGGCAAGGAACCACATATCTTTGAGGTCTACCATCTATCAACAAATCCAGTCGATGGTTTTGTTGGTGTATGCCTCTGGTTGGTGACGCGTGTTGTCATTGTTCACCATCACCTTCAGCCACCATTGATCACAATTGACCATCAATATCAACCATGAACCATCACTGAAGACGATCATGAACCATCGTCAAGCTTGAAAGATGCTCACGAACGAAAGCATCTTCATGAAAATGCTTGGCTACACATTCCTGGTAGCACCGTGCATTTCATCGATCTCTAAGTGTAGCCCAGCAGCTGTTGCTCCACGAAGTTCATATGTGGACCCTGCTGACGACCTGCACAGGGTGGGGCTTGGATCGACCCAACGCGATGGAAGAAGTGTCAAAACCCTATCATCATATCTTTATACATATCTATATCTATATATAACTATATATATAATATATATATATATATATATCAAAGAGGTATCTTGATATATTATCTTTATATTGTCAATATCAAAAAGGTATCTTGATAACTACACATAATTATTCATGTGCGTACTTATCAGAATACACTGGCGTATGTGTTTGAATATATGCATTCTTGGTATCATGGCATGAAGTAGTCTAAGAAATACATTTTCTGTAAAATAGATCCATCTTTAATTGGTGGCTACCATGGTGGCGAACTGGATCAACCAATCTAGATCCACCAGGAAATTGACCCATCGTACATCGTTCATTCCTGTCCCACCTCCTGTGGTCACCCAGTATACCCAAGCAGCCTTCGATGCACGTCAACAGAGGGTCCAAAACCTCAGCTGATCCCTAAAGAAGTCAGGTTGAGGCTTACGGCTTTGTGGGGTACACCAAACCATCCGATTTTTT
Organism: Symbiodinium kawagutii; assembly: GCA_009767595.1. Classification (NCBI taxonomy): domain Eukaryota; class Dinophyceae; order Suessiales; family Symbiodiniaceae; genus Symbiodinium; species Symbiodinium kawagutii. The sequence continues at coordinate 95,867 of VSDK01023792.1, forward strand.
AAGAGATTATACTGAGACGATAGATGCGAAAAAAAGGTCGAACGTCAACCTTTTGGAATCGTTGGACTCAAGAAATCAATTCGTTGGAGGCATGATCATGTATGCGTATGTCCATAAACTCTGCGCGGGAAACCTACCCGGACAACTCACCGTTGCGAGTGATGACCCCTAAAGTTGAGACCTAGGTGTCAGCATATTACAAAGGAAAGTCCACCAGACTCATTGGTTTCCAAAGTTTCAACAACTGCAACCAATGAATCTAAAGCGATTTGGACTCCGTGAAGAATCACCCCCCCACTTGGTACAGTCAGCTCATTCCCTTACCCTGGGATCTTGGCAGTTGTCATCTGGTCAACTGGGGTTCGTTCTGGGGATCTTTTTTGAGCCACATGTTACTTAACTGACGCTTTCGCATTGATGGATTAGTCAAGAAAGCATCGAACAGATTAAAACGATGAAAAATAGAACCTTCGTTATCGTTATCTCTGTCACACCTATCCTCGCTATTCATTCAGAAGTTTTCCCTTTGTTCACCGTATTGAATGTGCCTCCGCTGGAAACCATCACTCGCTCTTGCACACAGCTTGTGCCTGAAGTCCTTTGGCTTCTGAGCATCCCTGACCGATGGAGGCATGTTCATGCTGAGCATGTAGTACTTGGCCTCGACAGTGACAAACCACTGAAGGAACATCCCTGGTGGATAAGCAGGGCTAATTCCATCAACAGTGTACCCCAAAGATAGTCTCCTCATCAAACATAGCCATGTCTGGGATGTTTGGAGTTGCTAATCATTCATGGACAATCCATGAAAATGGCCTTTGGGGGTTCCTGGGAAAAACAAACAATTAAACAAACAAACAAACAAACAAACAAACAAACAAGCAAACAAACAAACAAACAAAGAAAGAAAGAAAGAAAGAAAGAACAAACAAACAAACAAACAAACAAACAAACAAACAAACAAACAAACAAACAAACAAACATATAAAAGTGCTGGGCCTCTGACATTGCTTGATTGGAATTGTGCGTTGAACTTCTACCCTGATGAACTACTTAGCTGCAAGCATCATGCTAAGAAAGCACAATCGTGACAATCGTCCATGGCAGGGTTCCTTGAACGCTTGTATGACAATCCCTGTTCAGCAACGAATGGCTATTTCCCCAAGGTAGGAATGCACTGAAGTGGATTTGGGAGTAGGCCAATACTACATGTCCAGACTGTCCAGTATCATGTCAATTGCAGACTCTCTAAATATGCATGGTCTTTCCACTTCAAAGGTACCACTCAGTCTCCCGTCATTGGTAGTATAGCTCTTTCATGATTCCCATCCCCACATTGATCTACAAGCATGCAGCATGATGTGCAAATAGCTTCGGTATTTGCCCGTTGCAAGCAAGGCTCCGCTGCCATCACAGGCACTGTCATGAACATACCTGAGGCTAGCGGTGAGGAAAGCTCGGTGGCCGAGCTGATGAACGGACGTGTAAGGCATGCAGTTGACCTGGGGTGTTGTTCCCATGGCCTGTCACAGCAACACAAACCTAAGCTAAACTTCAGGTGTTCCTTTCAACGAAAAGGAACAATCTTCAGTCATTCAGGTCCTTCAGGCATGTTTCATGGATCTTCAAAGTTTGCTCAACAGGGGACCGGCGGTACATAGATGTACCTAGCTACTTACAAGGCCTTGAAGACCCTTTCAGTATCAACTGCAAGCGCTCCAACGTGGACATCCAGCCTGTCATCCCCATCAAAGACTGGAAGAGCATCATCAGAGCCAGCATCACAACCTTGGCACTTTCAGCTGCCACATATCCGGATGCGAGCGTCGCATAGGTCCATCCTTTCAGCTGACATAGGTAGATCTCAAGTCATGAGAACCCCTTGACTAAAAGAATTAGCTTGAATTGCTGAACAGATTTCGACGGATCTTTGCGTGTGACAAACCTGGAGCTGCCTACTTCCATCTCATTTCTTCCTGTTGTGAATGGAGAGAGGCCTACAGTACTCGTTATCTATCCTTACAATTGCATAAATACACTGCAAGTCGCCTATTACAGGTCTTGTCTGTGCCGGCCAATGCATTGCTTGGTTGTACTACCCGCTGACGCTGAATAGTTTCCCTTTGAAAGGTTTGCAGCAATTGAAAACAAGTTTTCCAAACAGATTGGTGATGATTCATCGCAGCAACCACTGCAACATCTACACCATCTACAACCATCTACAAGCATCTACAATCAACCGTGTCAGCCATCTACAAGCATCTACAATCAACCGTGTCAACCGTCTACAAGTCTACAACCATCTACAACCACCACAACCACTACAATCAAGCATGTCAACCATCTACAACCATCTACAACCATCTACAACCACCACAACCACTACAATCAGCATGTCAACCATCTACAACCGTCTACAACCACCACAACCACTACAATCAAGCATGTCAACCATCTACAATCGTCTACAACCATCTACAATCACCACAGCCATCTACAATCAACCATGTCAACCATCTACAACCGTCTACAACCATCTACAACCATCTACAATCACCACAGCCATCTACCATCAACCATCTCAACCATCACCATATGCCACTATTACAATCACATCAATAGCTATATCGTGAGATGGCATACCCTCTGAAGATCTAACATAGTCGGCTGGACAATCCACCATCTTTGGGAATGATGATTTTCCATTGCTATGGCCATGGTAGATCACTGGGGTGTAGCAGTTTGGTGGCCCCAAAGTGCAAGACAAACACATGTCGAGTCACTGGATGCATTCGCATCAAATCTCCACCAGACTTGGCATAGAGTTGAACCTTGCGACTCACGAATGAATCATGGGAGAGGCGAGCAAGAACGAACAGTCATGGTGGTTTGTACTTGTAACTATACCCATAACCAGCCACGCATGATATTTCCAGGACATGTTTATTGCAAACCCATGACATCCCATAACATCCCATAACCAGCCAAGCATGATATCTCTTACCAAAGAAGCTCCTGTCTTTGGATGTTCGATATTCATTGATGACCTGACCTAATTGATGGCAAGTGCTGGGTGACTATTTTGGACTGGATCCTAACTCAGGGGCCACCCTCGGCTTCTGACAGTGGTTGAGGTGGCTAAGATCCAAACATTACCAATTCGTAGACCCGAACTGGAGATGAACGCCACTGGGAGGGTTTCTATCGCAACTTCGCTTCTCAGTGATTTTGTGAAACGGGATGATTTCTATCAAACTATGTCGGAATGTCCAAAATATGCCTAGCTATGGTTGCGAACATTTGATATGTGTGGATCATGATCAATATTTGTTGAAAGTGGTCAAGTATCGTGAAGAGCTAATGGCCAATACTGGCTAAGAATGATACTTACCGTGGTAAATAAGTTCTCAGTATTGGTATGCTTCTGTAATGATGGCAAACACAATCAATATCGACATGTCAATGCAATGATGTGTGCACTCACAAATCTCGCAACTTGGTGGAGAAGGGATGGCAACTGTGCTAGAACACTCGCTGAAGAAATGGCTAGCTGCTTCATGATTTCAACAAAAAAGATTGGTCGAACTGGTGAATCGTTAAGTAGGGGTGTAGAAGATATCAATCTGTGCGTGAACATGTATAATAAAATAATACATGGAAGTTAGATGTATGTCTATACTGCTGAGGTTGCCATGTTTCCCCAGAAAGAGAATGGTGGTCTCCGACTCAAAGTGGTCCTTGATGGTCCTTGGTGGTTTGGCAAACTGGCCACAGCCCCGGAACCAAGGCAGCCCCTATGCCGAGCCGCCTCAATGATGTTGCCCGTGACGAACTTGATGACCCCAAAGGACAGCGTGAAACTCGGACGTTGAAAGGTCACAAGGATCCATTGAAAGGGCGCTAGCTGAGAAGTGCTGCAAACTTTCATCCTTTCCATTCCTTCCCCGATTTTTCACTTAGGCTTGGGACATGTTGGGACCACCCTTGTTGCTTCGACGATCAATGACGTATGTGAAATTGGGCGTCGAACAGTGGCACAACGAAGGCACAAATCCTAGCCCAGTAGCTGATTTCCATCATCAATGGTTGGTTCATGGTTGGTTCCATGTGACCCACGTGTGTGGTTGGTTGGAGAGACAACCGTTCGTAGGCGGATGAATTCCGATACCTGGTGATGAATGGGTCAATGTTCAGAGCAAGCTCATGATCAGTAGGCTGAACATCCCGTTCTACAAACTCTCTTGATAACAAATAGCAAGCTGAGTGTTCATAACCAGCTTTACAACACCGATTAGAAGCCCACTTGACAGTCATCCTCTAAGGTTCACAACCACCTGATATGCAACCGTAGAAACTGTTCACAGCAGCCGATCAACAGATCAAACGTTGTGCTAGGAGTCCTGGTGAATCTGAGCGCCCGGCATGAGAGAGTTCATTCCCCTGCAGAACGGCATAGGAACGGTGGGGAGCATGTGCCACAGGACATGAGAACAAACAATCGTGTGCTAAAAGTACCAGTATAAAACGCACACTTATCTAAATATGCTAACTAATCAATTGTATGGACTTTGCAGGTATATGCATAAGAATTCATAAGACCATATCAGAAATAGGCAATCGACACATAAAAGAAAACGTTGTCAACTGTCAAAAGGACAAAAATAAAATAGCAGCAACAATACGAACAACACCGACGCTACCATCACCAGCACCAACGAGAAATATGAGCAGCAACCTTGCATTGTTAGTACTAACATGTACTGACAAAGGTTGAGTAACAAATGGTTTCTCTGGGGATACCACATTCGATCGCATTGGAGCAACTACTATACTGTGATTCAGCAGTTCAGAAAAACCCTGAAGGCAATCAAACTATGTTGTCCTAGGAAATCTGGATTTCTTCCACACAAATCACAACTGGGAGCAATGAAGCATCATGCAGTCATCTATATCAGCCCCAACCAAGGTCAGCAAATGATTCAGCACATCAAGGATGATCCCCATTCTGGCAACTGACATTGATCATCAAAAACAATGGACCATTCACATCCATTTGCGTCATCCAAGCCATCCAAGCCATCCAAGCCATCCAAGCCATCCGAAATGATCTCTCTGATGCTTTCCGACAGCCACCATGCCCGCCTTTGCTCCAAGGTTTGGTTGCCATCGAGCAAAAGCAGTGGCAGGATGAGGATGAACACCACCTCAACTTGGCCAATCCACGGCTGCTAAACCACTTGGTGATCAAGCTGCTGGTGGACACCAGGCTTGCAGTGATGCCTTTCTGGATCTTGAGCTGCAGTTGGATCCAAAGCTCCAGAAAAGCTGACACTTTCTGCATATTTCACAAACAACTACAAACATATGATGAAGTACAGTAGTCCATCAGCTGGAGTTCACATGTGCAGAACATTGGTGGACCCTTTCCCTTGTTTCAACACGAGTGGACCAACAATGGTTGCATGATGAAATCACAAGAGTAAGCGCTCCAGGGTTGCAAAACAAGTAGTGTTGAGCCTACCACTATCTTGGTGATGGCTGGTATAGACACACTGCTACCACAAGTTGATTGATATCCAAATGATTTCTTGTACGTATGTGTGCATACCATCCAGTGCCCGATACCAATGCTGTAGAATGCTATAGAATTTGTTGCCGCAACAACCCTGCTACTTTCCAGTGACGTAGTTAGCTCATTGACCTCTGTAGTTGCCTCATTCACCTCTGGAGTTGTGCCCCTGACATCTTCCGCGCCCAGTACATGCCCAGGCACAATGGGGCCTACCTGCGCTGCCAGAGCCACCCCTTCTGAGTATCAACTGACTCAACTGTTTTTCGGATGTCCACTGGGGGCGACCGGTATGGGGGCTTCAGCTTCCGCTTGGAGAACATCAAATCACTAGAGCAGCCATTCAACACATTTGCGGGTCTCGGCGCTAAAACCTCTGCGAGAATGAACCACATCCACCCACAAGTGGCGTAGGTCTGCCTTGATTTGATTCGAGATCCCTCAGGACGTCTTCATCTCATCCTGTCATGCCCACTCATTCAATCATAGAAATTCCTCTAATGAATCAGGGCACTATACTCATTGAGCCATCAATCAACAAATTTTTACCACGGCCGAGATCAAGTCAAAATCATGCGTTCGGACTAGAGCTGTAGACATGACAAGTGACCACATACAACCTTCACATTTACGAATTATGACCCATCCATTTGAGAAAATCATTGCCAAATATCAAATCTCCCGATGGGATTGGTGACTGAGAAGAATTGTTGGAACCCCCGATGGCTGAGAGTGGAAACCCTCAGGTCACTTAGAGACATCCAGCAATGCCTTGGATGACCTCAGGTCAGAGCATTGCCCGAGGCGCCTCGGGAATGTAGTTCAACAAGAAACACACGAGAAAAAGGATGTGCCACCTCGGTGTCGGCTACCGGACGTTGATCATCGCCCAAATTGACGGGATGAGATGTGAAGATATGGGAACAATTAGGTCTTTCCCAGAATAGAAGACCCTCCAAATAATCCAATATTAATCGGGTAGAAGGCAATAAACCAAGCATTTGTTGCGTTTTTGTAGTTTGAGATACCACCATATGTACATATATATATAATATGTATATATGTAAATAGATAAATAAAATATATATATATATATACATACATACATATGTGTAAACAAATAAATAAATAAATATATATATATGTATAGATAAAGAATCATAAAGATATGTATATATATATATATGCATACAAAAAAATCATACAGATAGATAGATATACGTATTCATTTACATGTTATGTATACATATATATATATATGTATATAATGTTGGTTCAGAATGGTGGCCACTGATGGTGAACAAAGGTGAACAACATTTAATGCTTTTTCATTGCTGAACACTTCCATCACCTAATTTCTTCCGAGGCTGAAACTAAAACTTGCCTCGCCCATTCCAGGATAACGCAGTCTGCTAGGAGTATCTCAATCAGGTCAGATACGACCCCCCAGGTTTGGGCAGGCACTGTCGCACGATACTGTCCAAACAATCTGTACACTGCACAGCTCGAGGTTCAAGCGAACGTAGCTACCTGGCTCTGTGTCAATATCAATCACCACCAAACGCGTATATCTGTCTTCACCTCTTTCTTGTTACACCAACATCTGTCACCTTTCTTGTACATGAGTGACCATCATCAGCCAAATTGAAGTGGCCATCAAGCCTCATAAGTTCTTAGCCATCCAACCATCTGTTGGGCGAAAACAAGCTCCAAGCTCGACCCAGTGGCAGTGCACAGTGCAGGAAGAGTAGCAGGATGCCTCCAACAGCTTGGGCAAATGCGAGGGGAACGTCATCGTCATCATGATGATCACCCCATCATCGTCATGCTCACCATGATCATCATGATCACCATGATCGTCATCATAATCATGATCGTCATGATCATCATGATCGTCATGATCATCCTGTTCATCCTGTTCATCATGATCGTGATCATTATCATCGCCATCATCTGTCTTTACCATTGAGCTCCCATGTTCCAACGAGTTACACGGCGATCAGCATCAATTTGTCATCCAAAAGCAAATCTACCGAAAACCGCGTACCACAAAGCATGCTGCACGCAACAATGGAACAAAGCTGAGGCCAGGACTGTTCAATGCTGCAAACAGCAAACAAACCAACCTTAGATACACTTCCACACTTCTGCTCTGATAGGCTTTGTTTTGTCTCTCTCTCTCTCTCTCTGTGTCTCTTCCGGTAACTTCACACAAAGCAACACATCCATGAATTACTGTAAATATTCTCCAGGATTGTACCCCGTCCAGTTTCAATCTACTCAACTAGTATACAGTATACACCAATATAACATAACAATGTCAAATGGATTGCCATGGATTACCAATGAAATCAGCTGATTTCCAAGGCTTTCCAAAAAGAACCCCCAAGGGCATCTGCCAGTTCAGCATCCCTCAAAAGTGGTTTTTCCAACCTGCAACTGGCGGTGAGTTGGACGCCAAGTTGGGCTCCCAACGACTTCTGCAGCAAATATGTCTTGAACAAGGCGGACACCTGAGGCGTCTCCAAATCTGTGAAGCGAAAGAGCGCATCAAATGGAAGCAAATGAGGATTTCTGAGAATAAGGGAACTCCAAAAATGGTTGGTTTATTACTATAAATGCATATAAATGCTTGATCAAGGATGACTTGGGGGTCCGCCTATTTTTAGAAACACCAAAATGAATCGACTGTTTCAGCTGTAGGTCAGTATGCTGGCTTTTCTTCCACACAAGCACAATCAAATCACAATGATAGATAGTTTTATTGCTGCTCTAAGCATCGTCGCTTTGGTTGATGGTCTTTCGTCATGTGGGCTCCTTGTTTTCTTGCTGATGAAACAGAATTTCATGGCTTCGGGTGTTCGGAACAAATGCATGACTGGACAAAACATGACCAACCTCCAAACTGGTTTGACAAATCTTGGAATTACAATCTCTTTGCGGGTCAAGAAGAGCGGCTATAGCTCTTAAATGAACTTGGGGTCTGCTCTTGGGATTCGGTGGAATGCTCAAAATTCCAAAGCAATGCATATTTGCCGATTGATCTTAATCGATCCTCTGGTGAGACAAGACTGCCTACAAGTTGTGGCGAGTCTTCACCAAGCAAAACAGTTTCCCCAAAAAATGAGCATAATCCCTTCATATCCCTTCATATCCATTCATGATCACTCTCAACAGGATGTTTTCCACCTCTCGATTGATGGGCAAAGGCTCCAAAGTCCAGAACCTTGGTTCAATGCACGGCAGGCAGCAAATTGCATGTGATGGATCAGATTTTGCCAATGGCGTGGGGTGGTTCGTCCGATATCTGTGGTTCAGAGACACGCAGGAGCTCATCATGTTGAAATCATGAGAATTGCATGGCTCGCAACGACGGGTCAAACAAAAACGCTGAAAATACTGAAACAACAACCGCGACAACAACGACAAGAACAAGAACAAGAACAAGAACAAGAACAAGAACAACAACAAGAACAAGAACAACAACAACAACAACAACAACAACAACAACAACAACAACAACAACGGCAACAGCAACAGCAATAGCAACAGCAATACCACAACACCCACAGACACGACAACGACGACAAACGACAACAACGACAACAACAAGAATTAAGGCAAACAGATTGACACAGGAAAACCAAGACGAAGGCAAAAGTGATGACCGTGATGATGAGGGATGATGGCCATGATAGGATGAAGATATGATGATTATAAGGACGACCATAATCATGGGAAGTATGACGATAATATGTTTTGGTTTGACATTATTCGACACATTGTCGCAGCTTGGGTCTGAACATATCTCAGTTGCAACTAACGCCTATTGTATATATATATAAATAAAAAAAAATAAATAAATATATATATATATATCAAATGTGTGTGTAAATGAAAGAATCAAAAAGAAACATCCCGATCCAATTGTCATGATTATTCTAAGTGCTGCTTATACATTGTCTATACGATAGAATACATGCAATACGTTCCAGGTTGACTTGTTTCCAACTGCCAACAAAACTCTATGTGCCTTGATCAACAGCATCAAGACGTTCGGAAGCTACCAGGATCCTGATACCGCTGCGAAGCCTGCCGTTGCTCTTTTGTCGACTGGTGCCAGTAGTACAGTGAGATCCGAATGGCTATCCCAGCAATGTAAGTCTTAGGTAGCTCAAAATAACTGCGTACTCGTGTAGCAGGAGGTGGCAGTAAAGTGTGTTAAATCCAGTATCAGCACCATTGTGTACCAGCCAGCACGGGTGATACTGTGGACTGAAAGATTGAAAGATGAAAGCACGTTGTCCCAGGTTTTTCTGGGTTTCATCAATTGTTTCAGTCTGGCAGCCCTGCTAAGTCATGCAGAGTCACAAGAGATACAGGGTGTACAGCACAATCTCAAAGCCTAGACCTGCATCCAGGGTGTGGAACGCTTCAGCAGGGTGCTTGACTCAGCAGGAATTCAACTGGAGCAAGTCAAAAACTGTGGATTGGTTCTGCTGCTTGGTTTGAAGGCACCTGGTGACTACAGTGGTACCGTTCTACTGGTTGGTAAGGTGTAGACTAGACCCTAGGATAGTTGATCGCCAATAAATCATCTAGAAAAGCACAACACAAATCAAGCCAAGCCAGTATTTTGGTGCTCATCATATGGCCGACTCCAACTTACAGCAAAGATGTTGGGTACATCAGCCCCCTCCATGACGTCATGACCGACCCCCCAACAATCGCCAAACCAACGTCTTTATGTGGACAAGTTGGCTGCAAACTAATCCAGTTCGTCAAGTTCTACCAGTTGGGCACCAATAGGGAAGTGTGGCCCAACCCTGTACCAGGTAGCAAACCATCCATACCAATCAACCAACTGACCAACCAGCCAACTTAGCTGGGAAATCTCCCCATTTTCATTTCAAATTGACGCCTTCTACCATTGTCAGCAGTGAAGATGCCAAAATGGGCACGTGCTCGTCCAAATATGCTTGGGCCTGTGCTCAGCGGTCACAGCACCGAGAGATAAGTGAAAGCTGTGAAGGATGAGTGAAATCGGTTCAAGTGCGGAATCTTTTCCCAAAAAAACATATCAAAAAGAATCTTTGGGGATATTGAATCTCCCAAAAAATCAGAAAATGCCAGACACTTTTCGTCACCTTCACCTCCATATGCCAATTACCCCGTACAGAAACTTCAAGTTTCAGGGGTCCTCACCGTTGAACTTCAGCCCTTCCTACTCTTGGTCCAGTGACTCGGTCTCGGTATGTCTCGGTCCTTCCGGTCAAGGTCTTTCGTGATCTCCTTGGGCAAAACTTCCTGTCAAGGACGATGATGGACGATAAAAACATGTGGAAACTCCATGAAACCGCCCCAGTGCAGAATTTGTCCATCAACAAACGTGAAAACCAGGTTGCTTCAGCGAGACTCCTGAAACACAGGGGGCGAAGTTCAAGAAACCAAAACACGACAAAACTCGGGCAGCAATCTAACAAGACGCGTCGTAGCATCGTTAGCTGCCGGGTATCCCTGACTATCTGTTACAGCATATCAAGCATGGGTTTTGACTTCTCGCGAACGACGATCCAGCCAATCTATGAGCATCCCGTTGATGCTTCTGGGGAACCCATCTGCCCCACAGCGCCTGAGAGTAATACGTAACCCACTCGATGAACTCACGACCACCACGGAGGTAGGACCCGACCTCATGGCACTCAGCGCAGAAAACTTCGGGCACAGCGATAAGGATGCAGTTCCGGGTCAAACATATTTGCATATACTCATTCACAAGTCTTAAGAAGCTTGCCTATCCATTCTACCTCTTTTGTACCAATGGAATGAGCATGTTCACGATTTCTTATAGCTCCCATCTTAGGTTGATGCTTGGTCTATGCTCAGGATTGCTTGGCTACACCTGTAAACCCATGGACTATGCTGGTTACACATCCAACTTTCCAAAACACGAACGGTGACCAAATGCCTTTGTTACATCCTGTTGGTATATCAAGCTGTGGCTCAAAAATGGCGCATGCATCGTTGTGCAGTCATCCATAGGTATGGAACGGTCTGGATCACCTGTGTCTTGGTGCAGGTACAAACAATATGTGGCCCCTGGCGCCTGGTCCATATCTTCATTTTGAGCCGTACAAATTGGTACCACACCGTTGCCATATGGCGGTTTCTTTAGAATGGGGGTACCCCCAAATCATCCAATATTAATCATTGTAATAGTCCCTTTATAATGATGAACCAGCCCCAAATCATCCAGTTATTTAACCATCTATGACAATAAACCAACCATTTTTGGGGTCCCCAATTCTAAGAAACATCCATCTAAACGACCACTGCCCCTCAGTCCGCCCAGCAGCATTGTCCGTGAGGCTGTTGGCACCCACTGAGATCAACCAGACGAAGATGGCCAAGCACAACCTCGGCAAGCAGGACGTGCCATGTGAGATCTGCCATGGCAAATCACCACCACTTCAACAGCTGGTGATGGACCGCCAACGCAAACCTGGGATCAAAGAAGGGATCCACGACCAAAGGACCCTCTGAGTCCCAGTCTTTCCAAATGCCGCAGCTGAACATGCGGAAAAAATACATGTTCAGAGTCCCAGTCTTTCCAAAGCTGAATGAACGAGGCAACACGCTCAAAGAGGTAGCCTCTTGTAGAATTCATCATGACATTGTTGAGCGCGCACAGCTGTGTGGTTCCAACTTCATGCCATCGTCCAAACAGGTAGGTCAGCACACATCAAAGTCTGTTGATGCAATACGTACTGATTTGCACATGTTTACATAGATGTACATGTGTAAATGCATGTAATCTATCTTAATGTAATATCATAATGTATGTATCCAATCTATCATGATGTACATGATGCATGCAAATACATCATAATCTCCACCACATCATGTTGTATACATAGGGGTTACTTCCAGCGCTCCAGCGCCGAGGTCCCGACAGCACGAAGGTCATGGCCACCAGCACCGCAATGCTGTAGGACACTGCGTGGGTGCTATCCACCTGACCACATCGGTGGATCACTGTTTAGTCTCCTTGGTGATGAACATCCGAAACCACTCCTGTTGTGCTTGGTGCTTCACTAGTGTAGGTTGCATTCATAGTTGTTCACCTTGACATGTGTGCATAATATGATAGTATGTGTATTTATTTGTTCATTCATCTGAGCACAGAAAGGAGTCCTTTCCAATAAATCAAAAGTAGATATGGAACAAGTGATAAGCGTTCAAATCAGCCCACAACTCTTAGTGATCAGCCACTTGTGCACATTGGTGATAGTGGTTGGTCAGCAGGGAGTTGAATGCACTACCATAGTTCCTAGCAGACCAAGTAGTCCAGAGTTTTTGTGGATTTCACTTGCTGCTTATCTAATTAAGAGTTTTAAATGTCTACTTTGCGGGTTTGTTCCACTGTTGTATGACTAAAACATACTTAAACCTATAGAAACAAAGCCAAGCCTTCTCGGATTGATCAATCAACGGGAGACCAAAATACAAACAACCAGGATATGTGCGGAGAAATGTCAGCAACAACTGAGGAAGTCCGAGCTGTACGGAGGAACAAATATGCGCATTGGTCAGTGAAACTATTCCCTGGCTTAGATGAAATGGGTAATTGCTGGCTGGGATAGGTTCTGGATGGCTTTGCCACAATGAATGAATACAACCATCGATACAATAAACACTACCGCTGCAGAAAATCATGGCAGAATTGTCATGTCTGGGATAGAGTAAGCAAATGTTTGTTTCTGCAACCTGTGCATGCAATTCACAACTCTGGCAGAATCTCCTCATTCTGATGGTGTATGTGTGTGTGCATGTGTGTATCTCCACATGGTGTATATGGGTGTTTCTGAAAACAGGGGGCACTCCCCAAAATGGCTGATTTATTGCTGCAAATGACTACTACAAAGGATAATGTGGGAGTACCCCTATTTGGAGAAACCATCATCATACAGGATCAAAGGATCATGTCATAGTGACTGGCTGCAAGTCGCTTGGCTGCGACCTTGGGCTTCATTGACCTGATCCCCTAGGAACACAGGTAGCTCTATCGCCATGAGACCTGTGTTCCCAGTCTCCATTCAGCTGACAACCCCCATCCCCCGACAGACACCTTGTCGAAAACGAAGACACTCAATCAACCAACCAACCAACCAACCAATCAATCAATCAATAAATCAATCAACTGTAGATGACTGGATGATCTTCCTTTCCCAAATCTTACAGCAGTTGATTGGAGTTCCATCCCCGCTCCCCCTGCACCTCCAGAAGACCTCTCCTCAGGCCATGGTGAAGCACTCTGGACACATTCAAGCGGCATTGGTCATTGTTCCAATACACAAATGTAGATAAAAACATGCATCGATCGATCGATGGGATGGACCGATAGACAGATTGCGCACAGATAGACGAACAAACAAACAAACAAACAAACAAACAAACAAACAAACAAACAAACAAACAAACACACCGATAAATACTCAGATATATAGTTGGATGAGACCATTGTTATGTATTGCTATACCCATGCACTGAGATGATTGTTGGTCGATCCAACTGATATACCGGATATACCAGTCGCTAGAACTACTTATAAATTTTGGCATGTACCACCGATTAACTTGTGCATTCTTCCAGAAAGAGGCAGTTCCGCTCAGCACCAATGGACCCATTCGATTGATTTGTTGGCTCAGGGCTTTACAGCAAACGATGGTTCGATTTGAACCAGGTCATGACCACAAACATCGAAACTGATAGCAAGTCGCGTTGCTGCATCAACCTTCCTGTCAAAGCCTTTCAAGGTATGATGCCACACGCATGGAGTTGATGTGAAAACTGACATAGACCACCTTGCCTACCGGCAGAAGCTCACTGAACGACTCTGTTTTGAATGGATGAGGAGGCTGTCCTGGAGCACCTAAAACCGTGAATCCTAAGGACACATCGGTTGCTGGTACATCGTAGCAATTCATCGGAGGTGTTTTTCTATGGCTTCATGAGTGAAGCATTTCCTCTGCAGCTATCGGTTTTGAGTTTCAACGTCTTAACCAAAACATGTTCGTCAATGAAGCTGCCGGTCAAACTGCGGGGTCAGCTGGTGGTTAAGCTGTTGCTTGAGCTGTTGGTTTAACCATCCCTCAATCTCCTTAAGTTTTCGCCAACGACCAGCAGCTGAGGCACACGTCTGGGATATCACTGGGCAATGGCTGCACCAGGGCCGGGTAATGTTCCGAGTGGTCCAAGTATAGCTTGATGAAAACCTCCGGACCATCACCTTTGCCGCGACCGGCAGTGGAGGATGGTACCACGAACCTTACTGCCAGGTCGCTCAACAAGAATGGGAACACGATCGCCATAGGAATGGTTTATAGTGGTCGAAAAAATGTTGACTGAACGATTGATAACGATCGGGAATATTGCTTCCAATGCAAGACAAGCATTCAATCAGCTTTTTTGGCTCCAAAGCAATAGCGAAACCACAGGCAACCCACCTGGATCTTGTTCGGCTCGGCGGATGTAGTATTCCCAGACTCAGCCAATGATGGCGAGAGCATCTTTGCAGCTTGGCAATCGCAAATTCCCACAAAAGATCGACTGATCAGAGATATATGTGACACAGAGTTCAACTTCAATGCTTCAAATCCCTTCCACTGGTTGGTGCCAACCAACCAACCAACCAACCGACCAACCAATCCTTTGTTGATATAAGGGGGAAATTAGGTTTGAAACCACCAATCTGTCCATTACATCTCATCTGCAAAGACTCCTGCCTGGTGGACCTTCCATCTTCGTCCGAGCAACGACTCACGATGCGATTCACCTCGCGCTCTGGGATCCTGCGTCTATCTGCAACCTGCCACGGCATGGAGATGGTCAGCCATGGTGGGCCCAAGCAGTGGCTTCCTATGCTGGTGCTGTCCAGAGATGCCCAGAGGAAGCAACAGCAAGGGGTGCGTAGGAAGAGATCCGCAATGAGTGAGAACAATCTGTGACACAATGGAAAATACTGTGAACAACATACAACTAAGACATGGAATCTTGACAAAATCACCAGAGAGAGAGGTCTACAGGTCTAGGAATGTGGATCATTGGGATAAGATCTGACTCGGGGTCATTGACCGACAAGCGACAAAGTAATCATAGATCACCCACCTGAGGAATCAAACGGCATTTCACACCAGTGGCAAGTCGTTGGATCTTTGGACTTGAAGCTGTAGCAAATTTTGGGATGCCTTGAACCATCAACGATTTCAATTTTCAAAAAGTCTTCCGGACATTGCCTGGTGGGATTTGGCCAGCAAGGGCTTTTTGGAGCGTATGGCAGGTGACAGGCATGCGGATTGAGAAATGCAACAGTGGAGGAAGGTGCGTATCTATCCCTGTCTGTGGGTCACCAGTGAGCTCGGTACCCCCAAATATTTGAAGGGTACCAGGGTTGGCAGTCAAATGAAATGAAGGTCTCCTACCTCACTTTTTCAAACTCAACCTGTACAATCCTAAGGCCTAAGACCCTTAAGTTGGCTGGTTTCCAACACAATGTCCAAGGATCAATCCACCTTGGCAACCAAATATGGTAAGACACCATCACTTTATTCTGTACCATCAACCCAACAAAACAAAAATAAAGTCTGCAAATAAAAAATAAAGTGTGCAAATAAAGAGTAGGTGCCGGCCCCAAAAAGGTATGATGAAGAAGAAAGGCAATCAAATAAAGAGACTAGAATAAAGTGGCTCCAGGGGGGTTGAGGTACTACATTCTATTTAGCTCGCACGGTCGGGGATCGTATCTGCGATAGAAAATGCATAATCCGCCCCTGCCAAGTGCAGGGGGAGCGCTCTGAAGAAGAGTAGTCTCCACAATTGAACATGGAAATCCACAGCAATCAAATCTATATCCTGGACATGATTGCATCCAAACCAGCGCATCTAAACAGCAGCTAAAAATAACCAACACGCTTGGCAAACAGCCCTCCAAGTCGCGATCAACTATAGTTCACCATGGTCGGGATTCAGCGGCGACATCTGGCTGGTTTGGCCATGGCAGGTGCATGATCAAACTAGAAGTAGGACCATCAATAGCGTGGGATTTACCATCAAAAGGTGGCTGGCTGAATGACAGTCGCATCTACCGTCATCAACCATCATTATGGAGTCATTCTTAACCCTTACGAATCACCATTCACCATCCTTCACCATCATTAGCCATGATTGGCAATTAGTAAACATCCAAATAATAACGGTGTTAAACCATCAACATTCATCATCTAATGGTTCAACCATTAATCATGGTTAGCCACCATTGGTTAGCAATGGTTCATTAATCAACCAGTAGTAGATTACGATTACCATTAATAAACCAGCATCTAATGGATGGTCTAACCATTACTTAGTACTGGTTCATTAATCATTATAAACCATCATAAAACCATCAATATTCATCATCCAATGGATGGTGCAACCATTCATCATTAAACATTGGTTAGTAGCGGTCAATTAATCATTTTAGACAGCATTAGCCATCCCCAAGCATGATCAGCTGCAAGGGGGTCGCCTGCATCTCTGGTGGGTGCACGGCTTCCAGGTCCTGCGGTGTTAAGAAACCCACTGTAGCTGAAGTTCTTAGCCGAAATGCATGTGTATATATATAGTACTAAGTATATGTGCAATATACATGTGTATTTACACATACAAAAATAAATCAATGAATCCATACATAATATATCTATATTGTATGTGCATACTTGAATGATGTGTATGAGAAAAGAACAAAAACTATATTCCGGAGTACAGTGCATATATGTGCACTTCATAGAAACATGTAATATTAAGTACTACAGAATCCAGTTCTTTGGGCGAGCGGAATCCTGAGGGAACTGAAGACAGTCCCCTGGCCCCAAGGATCACACTGGCAAAAGATTTCACTGATCTGTTGGGTTCTTCATGGACCATCAAAAAACCATAAAAAAAACCCATATTTGCTGCTTGGAATGATCACTATACAAAAATGGCGACTTTTGAAAGCCATGTACGACCTATGATGTTTGGCAATTGGAAGTGCTACCGATCAAGATCATCCTTCATTCCCTGTCGTGGATCCTTCGCCGACTCACTGGCCAGTCAAACATCATCAATGGATTACCGATTGTCGATGACTATCCACTATTATTGTGTACATTTGCTGGTTGTATGATGTTGATGTCTGCTGTAGTTCCCTTCATTTCCCTTCTGTTCTCTCACATCTCATCATCTCGCACGGAGATTCTCCTTGACTCGCACCCGCCGTCGACAGCAGAACTGAACATAGAACAACCTGCTGCCAAATGTCTTCCCCACATGGACCCCATCCTGCCTTTTGAAAACCAAGCTAGGATTTATTCAAGGTGGCCTGATACAGGCACTTTTGATGCAATTCAATGTTTTTTCAATCACAAAAGATCAAAGCAGTCACCGTGTCTTTCATTCTGGGGTAGCAAAAGTGGGAACTGCGTCCACAACTATCGAGCTGCATTTGATTTTGATTTGCTTGTCCTTTCAAAGCCAATGTACTTCACTTCAATTCCTCCAGTTCCATTCCACTTTTGTGCCAGTGCCGGCGGGAATTCCATTGTACAAGACCCTCAAGATGTAAGGTGGAGATAGGTGAGCTTATCGTTAAACTCCGCCTGTAGTAATAACAGGGTGCTGCATGCTAAGCAACTTTTGACGAAGCTCAAAGCAACGACGAATAGTGCTCATCAGCAGGAAACGAGAAGACAAACAGTTTCCCTGCGCGAGTAATGCTTGGGACCTGGGACCATAGCTATTCAGATTCCAAGCTATTCAGATCACTCTTCCAAAGACATTCCACGCCATGCTTTGTGGTAGATCGGAGCAAACTAAATATCGCCATTACAAACTGAATTTGTAGTACAAACAACTGTGCAACAAGTCCAAAAGAACATGTGAATTATTGCAAACAAAACTGAGTCTCTGAGCGAACATAGAACATCTTTGGGAAACAAATGCCCTCAAGAAAGCTTGGGTACTCTCAAACAAGGCTGGGCCCTTTAGTTCGCCAACTTGGGTCAGAGGTAAATACCGGACATGGTAGATATGGGTGTTTCTCAAAATAGGGGTACCCTCAAATCATCCTTTATCAATCATTGCAATAAACCAACCATAGCGGCTTGGGGTTCCCAAGTCCTGGCTTAGTCGAAACCACCATATAACCATAGTTCAATGGCTGAACCAACTCATAACTGGGGGAGCCCACCTGGCTCAGACCTGGTTTGACTCACAGCTTGCCCCTTGGGTGTTTCCCCATGGTGTCGTTGCCCCTGGGCTCCCAGGCTTGGGACAAATCACCCAGTCAGGCTCATTGGCCTGGCACGGACTTCCAACTCGCGCTCTTCAGAGCGGTTTAGGTCTCCGAAGAACCAGCTTATGAACACAACGACCTTTATTAAGTTATTAACTATGGACCATTACACCATGAACCACTGAACATTCTGAACACAACGAAGCTTAATAACTTCATTAATGTTGGTTTCTGATTAGTGTAACCCCCCCTAAAGTAATGAAAATAGGCATGAAACCAACAGGTAGATACTAATCAGAAACCAACAGTACTATGGACTTATGGAATGACCATTTTGATGCTTACTATGAATGTGGTTCATGGCACATGGTTCATAGTTTATGAGTTATTAATGTTGATAAGATTAACCATTGATCATTGATAACAGCCACCATTAATAACCAAAAGATTGAGAGATCCTTCTTGAGGACAGCGACCTCTTTACAACGTTTACGAAAGAGAATGAAAATAATCTCCTTCCGGGTCTTTTCCGTGGAAATGTCGTGGCAGATTGTCTTAGCCTGTTGAAGAGGCGAATCGAAAAAAACAGCCATTGTTTGTATATCACCTTTATCATGTTCACTGCATTGTTCTGATGTTGTACTTGCTTCTGATAGGTCAACAACACCCCCACACAGTCTCACGTCTGTCTACACAGCATCCGTCACATCGTGTAAAAAAATAGCTCAACAACGGCGGCAGCAGCGACGACAGGAAGTTCCGATCATGGAAAACACATATTTTCTCGCAAGCTGCTTGCATACATTTGCATACTGGGTATAGGTACAGCACCTTCTGTAGCCCACAGTATGTGGATGTTTCTCAGAAACAAAAACCTTTTTGGGGGTCCCCTATTCTGAGAACCCCCCAATGTTCATTTCATCCGCCAAACAGAAGCTTCAACAGTTGGACCTATTGGGGGCTATCACACCTGCACCTGCCAACTTAATCTAATGTAAAACCAACGTAATCTATTACAGCAATATAATCTATCTATATTAACAGATACAGGCCTATATTGATACGCACGTATATGCACATATGGGTAAAAATTGATATATATATATATATACACAAATTCATATAAATCAAAAAAATAAATAAATGTATATATTTGTATCAAAATAGAATATCATATAATATAAAGAAATAAAACATCTGCAATGCAAAACACTAGGCAACGCAAAACCAAGCAAAATAGAGTGAAAAGGGAAAGACAAAGTACAGTATATTATATAACTAGAGGTAGACCATATCACAACAAGTCCAAGTAATGCAAACCAGAGCAAAACCAAATACACATTAAAATAATTCAAATCAAAACAAAGGGAGTCCATAAAGCAAAGCAAAGCAACGTACAAAAAAAAACAACGCAAATCAAAACCCACCACGATGAAACAGAACAAATCAAATCTAATAAAAGCAAAACATAACAGAGCAAGACAAGGCAATGCAAATGTTAAGAAAAACACAGCAAAACAAACCAAACAAACAAGAACAAAAGTAATTAAAACTGGTAAAGCAACTGAAAGATAAACATACAGATAGAAAGCAAGCTGAACAAACTGATGAAATGGAAAGAAAAAACAAATAATGAAAATAACATAGCAAAAAAATCACAGAGCAAAACAACCTAAGTAAACTATGATACCTATATAGGCGTTTTTGTTCCCAATTCCCAAGCAATCCAAGCTTCGACGGGCATTTTTAGGCACAGCGTTTTGCAAAGCGCCTAGTTCTTGGGAGCGGCAATTGTCGGTACCTAAGTTTGGGCTTAGGCGGTCCTTAGGAACAACATTTGGGCTGTGCCTAACATTCCTTTAAGGCCAAAAAAAATCAAAGTAAACGTAGATTGTGCCTAAGATGTAAAAAATTCATCAACTACCGGGTCAAGTTGGTGAAGATCTAGTTGTTCCAGGATAGGACGGTTGATGTCGAAGATTCTGGTGTTCGAATATAGAGAGGTCAATGATTTCAAAGCGATGCAGATCCAAATAGATAGGAAAGCAAAGCCAAATACTAATTCAAAACAAATCAGATCATAACAAAGCAGATACCGTAAAGGCAAAACACAATAAGCAAACAAATCTAAACAAAGCAAACAAATACACGGTAAAGGGAAGCAAAACAAAATACAACAAAACAGAGCAAAGCAAATCACATCAAACCTCAGCAGACCAAAGCATCCTACAGAACGGTCATGCATAACAAAGCAGCGCAAACCAATAAATCAATAAACAATCATCCAAATAAATAACAAAACAAATACATAATTAAATAACTCAATAAATAAATAAACAAATAAATAAATATGTAAATATACATACAAATCTCCATATGTATCTATACATATAGCTATGTATACATACAAGAACATATATATACATATATATATATGTACATACAAATACACATTAAAACACACACACACATGTGCATATTGTTTAAGTCAATCTTTGTTTCAATGGTTTATCATCCCAGCCGTGCAAGCCATCCTCGGGCCTCCTCCAGGAGCAGCTCCCCATCTGCCTAGCGACGAGCCACGTCTGCGCGTGTGACACAGCCATCCACGGCTAAGCTAAAAAGCTGCCATGGTTGGCTGTTTCTCAAGCCTAAAATTTCGACAGATATTTGGTTCATTATGAATTATCAATATAAAGAAATAGAAAGGATGAGAACTGGGGGTATCCCGAGATAACCGTGCACAATGAAGGACTTCACTTGCAAAGATGCGGCCTCGCAGAAAATTTGACTGGCCAAACACTGAATGTTGCTATTCGGGGCACCAAGATTTATGAACTGCCATGAAAGAATGTCAAAGAACTACTATTCCTGTGCATGTCCTGATACTCAATGATTGGTTGCCGGAGCACAGTGGACCAGCTAGGGAGGTTGCATGGAACATTCCCATCAATTTTTGTAGGCATGGAAACTATATGAAACTATCCTTTCAAAAACATTTAGATCACAAAAGCATGGGTTCAGACTCACAACGGATCTGTCTTCGTTCCCGGGTCACCTTTGGAACTCGCAGAAAGTCCTCGCGAGGTCAAAGAAGTGCCGACAGGGAGTCAGCAATTGCAATGGGAGGGGCCAGCATAATGGAGTGCCGCCTAGAAGGATATAGATTTGCAAAAATTCACAAAGGTGCATGGGATTGCATGGGTAAGTCCTGCTCAATTCTGGATACTTTCAATACTACCTGGAGCATCTGGAAGAGCATTACTTTTGCTCGCAACACAGTCTCGAACAAGAGTTTCATCTCAAGGCGTTTTAGCCATCTCATCCATCATACGTTTCTGATGTTTTGACAACAGGCCTTGTTCCAAAACCCCGTACATATCAGGTAGTACTACCCCTTTAATGCAACTGCCGTCTTTTAAAACCCGTATGCTGAAGCTAGAAGACTCGGCAAAAGTTCGGGAGATACCACCTTCAGCAGCGAACATATTTGCATATCCTCCGTGATTATTGTGTTTGTGTGGGTGAATAAACACCACCAAACACATCACTCAACCTGCTGGTGAACATCCCAACAAAGAAACCTGCAGAGTCTCAGTTCCTGATCCCTATCTGCAGATCTTCAACCAGGCTCCACCATCATCACTAGCGGCACTAGCGCTACTTGAAGTGTTTCTGCCCCCGCACAATCAATGCGTGACCGCCAGGTATGTCCAGTGATGGTGGAGCCATCCATGGCTTCAATTCACGTGCCAATGATGGCTTGGTCGAACTCAAACCTCACGATTCGAGGTAAAAACAACTGCCATAGAAGAGTAATTTCTTGCATTTGGCATGCTGGCAGGGCAAGCAGAGTGGAGGCTTTCCCTACAATTCCCAATATCGTGGAACATAATAGTCATTGCCAAATTGAACATGTTGGGCTCTGCACTCCAAATTGTTCTGACCTCTGAACAAGAAAGACCGTGTAGTACGACCCTGTAGAGTGTTGAGAATACCCAAATCAAATAGCAATCTGCTCCGTTTTGATGCTAAGCATGTTGAACAAACACAATGCACGTGCATGCGCGAACCTGCACAATGGTCCATACATGCAAATAAATGCAAATAGATGCAACTAGTGGGTCGGCGGTCCGCCATGTATCTTGTTGCGCAGCGCAACGATGTAACACATCATAGCAGGGTAGAGCTGGTGGCATTTTCCCTTACAATTTCCTCGATTCTGGCTCAAATTTCTGCGTCGACACTGACCGAAAACATTTGAGGCAGCCAGCCATTGCTTTGCGTTCGATGACCCATCCTGTGGCTACTGGTTCGTAACAAATGCTGATATAATTACATTGGTCAAGAGCGGTGATAATAGTAAGGAATGACAACTAATGTCTAATCAGCTTTCTGCACTCAGGAATGGCAACACTGCAGGGAAGTGTCTATTCACTGATTATCACCTGTAGCACTCTGGCTGTGCCACAGCTTACAAAACAAGATGCCAAACCAGTTGTTCTTGGCTCAAGTGGCTGCAGGATTGCACATCTAAAAAAACTGATGCTGACAATGAGAAGTGTGCGAGAACTGTAGGAGAACTATTTACCATCCATGGTGATCACCATCATGTTGATGCTTGTCTTTTCCTTTTCCCATGAGAACTGTATACCAAAAATCCTGCCAGCCTTGAATGAAAGGTGTATCTCCCCATGACCATTGGGGAACCCAACAGCCTCCTGATCGTACTGGTCACCATGGACCGCCCGCTCCTCCCCGGCCATCGCTTGAAACTCCACGTCCCGGTTCAAATGGTATGGCTTGGGATCCGCATTGTCCGAGCCTTTTCGCGCCTAGGACAGGAACTGGTCATGGCACCAGTCTGCTGAACAGCGTTAGTATAATGAAGTACTATGTTTCCTAGTGACATTATTGACGTACAAGATTGACATTAGCAGTAGCAAGGAGACGCGGTGGAGGTAGCCGTTGGTTAAGACCGAGAAACAAAACCATTGGTGCAACCATGGCGCACCGATCATCACAGGCATTATCCGTTGCAAGTTTGGTGAACTCGCATCATACCAACAACAATGGGAACATGGCAGCAATAAGAAATATGAGCACTCAACCACTTCAAACACAAAAGCAGCAACCCCAACCCTGGCCACGTGGAGACTAGCATGTAGCTGCCTCTACGACATCCACCTGGGAGTCGCCGGTTTGTTGTGACTAGCGCATGGCCGTCAACCGGTGTTGTGGCCCACGGATCTGCCATCAGTTCCCCAGTACACCTTCCTGAAAAAATAAACAGATTCAGTCCAACATGTCGCCCTTACGGATGATACCTTAGGACCCGGAACCAAACACACAAACCTCAAGGAGCCGCACCAGTCCCATCTAAAAAGCAACGTGCGGGTCAGTTACGTCGCTTTCCCCCGACGGCTACTCATAGGGAAAGGCCACCCACGGGGGGCAGCCCAACGTCCCTTGAGCTTTAAAGCCGAAGGGGTCGCACACTCCCGGTCTCCCCACAGCCTCTTGACACCTGCCCCCAAAACCCAGGACACTGGAGACGCGCCGGACCCGGAGGAACCGGATTGGGTTGGCCCTTAGCTCCATAAGACACCAACCCACATCACAAAACATTTTCAGCATGCTAAGGTTATCCAGGGACGCCCACGTGAAGGGCTGTGTGCTTTCGTCCCTGGACATGAGTTCTGAGCCAATAGATTATAGACCTACAAACAGATCGTTGCAACAGTGTACTCAGAGATTCCCTTTGCAAGCTGATTCTCCCTCGCTCAGCAAAGAATAAGCAATGGAAAGGACAGAGACACCAAACCAAATTAAATGTGCATTGCCGTGATTGATCTTTGATTATAATGGAAACTAATCAATATCGACCATGATACTAATTCATTCAGACAATTGTATATTGGTTATTTATGATGCAATTGACATGTAATAACGATGGTGAATCATTTCAAACAATCAATCAAACATATCAATTATAGTCTAAAATGACTGTTTCTATGCCTGGTTCTATGACATTAATTACAAAACTGACGTTAAACATGATAATCACTGGTATTTCACAAATTGATCTTAACCAATATCATGATATTGCTAATGATTACAACGATCATCAATCATATAGTCATATACTACAGATTTGACACTACTCATGTCAAAACCTTTTCAAAGTATGCCATGCTCCACACTGACACCGAGCCCAGTTTGTCATTTCTGAACACCAAAATGACGCTCAGCTCCACTATGCGACAGATCAATTCATAGACACAGAAATACAGCAACTCTCTGTGCCACTGAGTGCTGCACCGGTCTGTACTGCCGGATGCTGCAACACCTTGCAACAGGGAATGTTCTGAGCCAGTCGTAGTTGGATCGGTCCTTGTCCCTTGGAAAGTAGGTAAACTGCATGATGTTTTTGCTTTTTGCATAGCTGTACATCCATGTGGGGACACACTGCTACTTGCATGTATGTCCATCTCTGTTTCTGCGTCTGGTCTTTGGTTTCTGGTCTCGGTCTGTGTATGTGTGCACATATGTAAGTATGTATTTATGAATATAAATGCGCATATGTGCTGTATACGTAATGTACGTAATTTGTGTGTTTGTCCGTTCCAGGTATGTGTAGGTCCATGCGTTTGTGCATCGGGATGTGTACAGTATTCACGCGTGAACCAATATATCTGTATACATGCGTGTGCAACTATATGTGCGCATCAAAAAATGCTGTGCATGTATTTGTATGTATATCTATGTATGCCTCCCATGTGAATATATGTATGGGTATAATGACCACAAATCACCAGGGTTGTTAATCACCAGAAAAGGTTATGGTTTCAATCAGTGACAACACAATCGCCTGACCCCCAGGGGAACCAGTGGTAGGTTCAGGGTGACTGATCACAAACGATAACCAACAACGGTGCAAATAACCTACCAACTATATCCCTATACATCCCTATACTGGTTGAATGAAGGAACTTGCACCTCAAAACCATCATGAATCATGACAGTGTTAGTGGATACCCTACTGTGAGCACACATGAATATAATCATATGAACCAAACAAGCATCGTTAGTCACAAGACTCCTGGACCGTTGTTCGCCAACCTACCAAGAAATGTTCCACAAAATTTCTCCGCCAAGCAGTGCCCAGCCTCATGACTTTGATGAGCAAAGGATTCAGCACCGAGATCAAACCCGTCAACGGCAGCGCCGAAAACGCTGCCCACATCAAGGGCACGAGGACCTGGCACTGGGGACGGTGGCTGTTCCACAGCAACCCTTAGTAATGCCAAAGGAATCCAAAGGAACCCTCACATCCGCCAAATGGCCCATGGCTTAGGCGTTTGAAGCCACGACAACAGCTTTTTGATGCCGGCCTCGCTGAGATTTCGGGACAAGTAGACGATCGCGGAGGTACCTGTGCAGGGACGTACTGCTGGCTATCAGCACGTTGTACCGATCGATGTACACACTGCACCTTGCCAGTGCAAGGTGTATGGTGTAGCTACAAGGACCCCACAGCGGTCAGGAACCCTTCTTGGAATCACCTCATCCTCTTCTCGAAACGGAGTTCTCGGAACTGGTACCCTCAAGTTCAAAATTCAGCAGATTCTCTGGGACGTTGACCTACCTATGGGGATGTCTGGTACGGCACAGCCTTTCTGCGACTCTTTCCGCAATGATCAACCAACTGGCAATGATCAATGAACTGGTAGTGACGAACCGGCAATGACAAAAAAATGATGAAAAAACATTGGCACAGTCAATTTACTGAAGAAAGTTGGACAACTGATTGGGTCCTTCTTTTCTGGTCAGTATGCATGCGATTTCAAGCTGCAAACAAATATATACATATAAATAAATACATATATTTTTATACATGAAATATCTATCTTTTATATATGTAAGTAATATCGAATCAAATTTCTATATATATATATAAATTTATATGAAAACAAATAAATACTATATGTACTATATATACTATATACATTATGTATAGTAGAGATATACTATATTATATATATATGTACATTATATACGATATATGTACTATATATAAATACACTATATAGTATACACATACGTTAAATATACTTTATATGTACTACAAATACTATGTATACACTACATATACTTTATACATACTATATATATATACTATATATACTATCTGTACTATAAATATACTAAGTATATACTTTATATTTACTATATATATACTAAATAAATATATTTATTTAATAGATGTATATATATATATACATATTACATAAATCAATTATACAATATATATAATTATATAGTATTCACAATATATATATATATAAATGCATACTAACAGTACATAATATACACATATAAAACATGATGTGAAAGGTACAATATGTATCTATGATATATTCAACAAATGACATACCTAATTCTACGCATTACCCTAGAACTCATGGGTCGCGAACGATGACTTTCAGGCGATTGTGGGTTCCAATTGTTTGAACCATCTTCCACGGCACATCCCAATGCCCTCAACACCCAGGATGCAAACCAAGCCCATAAAGCCAACGAACGCGGTATTTTGCTGATATTCCTGGCGGCTGGGAACAAGGGCACTTCATTGCAGGTGACCTTTCAAGATTGGAAGTAGAGTATTCATGCACATCAAACACTCAGAAATATCAAATATGTCAGTAATGTGTCAATGTCAGCTATGCCCACTAAGCAGGGAATTGTTCATAGAACACACATGACATGTGGCTTACTTGACTTACAGGCTTAATATATGCACATATACCGTATGCACAAATAAAAACAAATCAATAAATATATACTGTATATATATATAGAAATAAATGAAACATGCACACGGGAACAATCTGTTTCTGTGACAGTCTGGAGCGAACATTCATCAAGCTGTTCCACGTGCCACAAGCCGCGCTCAAAGTCGAAAACCAAACCTGATTTCTTTCTGTTCAAAGAATGCTCTTCGTAACGAACAAATCTTCCACACTCAGAACAAACAAGCATTCGAACTGCCTCCACACAAGGCAAAGGTGTCAGTCCCAGGTTCAGAAAAAGGGGTTCAACGAAAGCTCAACTCGTTGATGCATGAGTATTGCCTATGAGGTCCTGATGCCAAGATAAACCTGCTCAAACACGGTCTGTCCTGCAACCGTTCCATCTTGTCAGTACTGCTGGACCCTAGCTTCCAGAACGGTGAGAAACGTGGCACTTTGGCCAAAAATCGATGGAACGAGGGGTTCGAACTCTTGATTCTTTGCTGTCAAAGGTGCAGCCAGTTTTTCATGACATCGAACATCACACATGCAAACGGCAGGGTGGCTTGAACATGTTGTGAACAAACCGGTTACATCTGACTTGTTCACAGAAGCTGCGATCTTGCACGCGCACCAGGCAACATATATTAAAATGATATTCAAGGATATTTTTATGTCTAGCACTTGACATTCACATAATTACGTAAAACTGCTCATGTATGCACAAGTATGCCACAAATGGACCTGTATGATTAGCAGTTCCAATACATGGATCAGCGCCCCTATTCTTTGAGCCAAACAAGAAGCATCACAATGGCTGCTGCAACGCTTGCGTTCGATATATGCAGAAGGAAAACACAACAACTATTCAGCGGAGTATCTGACTAAACGACTCCAATCAGCCCGAAACACATTAAAGCAACAACGATGATGTGATGCAGCAATAATATCCCGGCAAATGTATAGAAACAGCCTATGAAGGGTCTTCCAAACATATCCAACGGTGGTTGGCAATTGTGTTATACACTGGGCTGGCAACAAGGGGTCGCCACAACTCAGCAACAGTCAAAACTACTGCAACCATAGGCACCCATCGTTGCAATTCGTTGCATATCCAACGACTCACGGGTCGAGGACCATCTCCTAAAAGTGTTAGACACAATCATGGGATCCAAGTATTCGTTCGCGATTTCAACCATGTGTTGTTTTTTTCACTGTGGTGATCAGTATACATCATCTTTATATGCAGTTATACTGTATGTATGTTTGAAATACGACTGCCATTAACTGCCACAACATGTGACAGTTCAACCAAGTGTTAGGAGGTGGCTAGGTCAGAAGGGAAAAAAACGAGAGATCCAACCAATCAGCTGCGGTCAAACAATCCGAGAAATGATTATGGAGCTCATGATGGGAGTTTTAGTTTTCAGCAGCCATCCAATATGAATGACCTCGTTTCGACTTCGATTGTTGGGTGCTGGCTAGTTTGTTTCATCAAAGAATTCATTTTTTCAGCCGTGTTTTTGGATACACCAAGCATTGAAGGGATGGAAACCACCATGTGCGAGACTAGCAATCAAACACGCGTTGGCAATCTTATCAAAAATTGAAGCCAGGGTCTGTCCTACACAGGTATTTTATGTTTGTAGGTATGTAGTGGTATGTATGTATGTAAATGTATGTATGTCTATATGCATGTTTTGATTCACGTACGTCTCATGCATGGAAATGAGTGCAGTACATACATGTACATACCATATCGCACTAGCTTATTTTCTAGTTTCACGCACCAAGCTCGCATCTAGAGCCTGGCCATATCATTTTGCGGTATCAAACACGGAAGCTTGAACATGTTCAAACGGTTCTATTCAATACCTGAGTTTTGACATGGTGAAGGATGTAAAGTAAAGATAAGTAAAGTCGGTTTGCCCAATGTTTGCTTGTTCGTGGACCGCCTTCACACTGGGTCCGTAAACGGTCTGCCCCAACACTAACGTGAAAGCTCTGATAATAGCTTTGGAAACGACGGCGCCCATTGTGGACCCCAAGTATTGTTCGTCATCGCACGGCCGTTAGCAATCACAAACCGTTTTCAAACAAATCGACCATGCCACTACTATCCACTACTCAACATTGTTTGTACTACTCAACAGTATACTGATAGTAACCGTCATTGCAACCGTAATCACGACCAGATTATTGACCCTTCTTCCTGGATAACCATGGATAGCTACCCTGTCTCTTGGTTGAAACCAGCGAGACATGGCTTTCAATCTGAGGCCTTTGCCACACAGAAGCGCAACATGCGCCTGACCAAAAGCACACAGCCAGGTGATTGATCAAGAATTACAGGGGAAACTGGAAGAAATCCAAAGTTTTAAGTACACCTCATCGATAGTAGAGCAATATTGACATATGTTTATCATATAACTTATAAATAAGCACCCATATTAGGCCTATACTAAAACTGGGCTTGTATGTGAGTGTATAACCCACCAGCATACCCAGCTAAGGCTGTAAACAATCTGGTTTAACCATTCGTTTAGGGTAACCACTAGAAATGTACATGATTCAATGTAAAAACAAACAATTCAACAAACAGCAAACAAAATTTGCCAGATCTGGCATAATAAGCAACCAATGGCGGCCACCAGGAATGACCAACCTGAGTAGTAGCAGCCTGGGTTCATATTTTCAAACCAGCAACCAGCGTTTGTTGTTCATAATCACTGTTCGCTACCACCAGCTATTATTGTTCAGCATTGATTATGTCCCCTGCTTTTCACTTGTTCTTTAAAATGCTTGTTTAATAATCACTGTGATTGTTCATTGTCTACTATTGTTGCCTACTGTTGTTGCTTATCATTTCTCATTGTTGACTATTGTTGTGTATTGCTTCTTCATTTGCCCTTTGGCCTTATCATTGTTTATAGTTACTCTTATTGGGGCCAGGGTGCTAGGTGCATCCCCTCAGACCAGCCCGTACACAGCTTCCTTTTTCCATGACCGTCGGGCGAAAGATCCACAGCGTCAGCGCCCGGCGTGGCCGAAAAGCAGGACACACCTCGTGCCTGGGGCTGCCCGGAGGTGTCTGTGACCAAGTTGCTGATGTGGAACGACGGTTTTACATGGATGATGGCTATAAAGCAGTATATTATTCTTAAGGCTGATATATGTCAATCAATATTCTAGACCATGTAAGATGGCTTCAATATGATGATTATATAATGTGATATTATGGTTATATATTGATGGTCTAATACCGCGAAGGATAGGTGCCTGAATATTAGAATCATGGTTAAGTAAGGATCTACCGAACTGGGGCTGTTCACAAATGCTGGTACGCAAAAAATCAACGGTGATCTTTAGGACAGTGATCCCATGTGGAAAATCGTCTCACATAAGTTGGAGCTGAATGCTAGCAACGCATCCGCGCTTGCGATCTCTGAGTTCCTTGCCAAAGATCCGAAAAGAAAATCACCAAGCGCCCCCCAATCCTTGGAGAATGAGGGAGAACGAGGCAAACTGATGCAGCGGACCCCTAGGATTCAATGATGGCTAACTCTAGGCCACTCATTACCAGGACTCCTTGCAATGCTGCAATGGCTGTATCTGCAAGCTATTGAGTAACCATGCCATCACCAATCGCTCACGAGGTCGTTGAGAGCCACAATCCGACAATGTTTGTGCATTGTTTACCTTTGAAAACTGTTCGTTTCGTGATCCAACATCTTGGGACAACAGAACCTATTTTGTTTTTGGCGCTTGTAATTTCTTGTCTACAGTATTACCTCTGAAACCTAAACCTTTCGTTTGCATTGGATTTCTCGTACATTTACACTTCTACACTTTTGCCATTTCTGTATGGTTTGGAAAGCCAAGTTTTGGGGCATGGCACTGCACCTACAGCTTTTCAGGCATAGCTGAAGCTGAAAACCTTACCTTTCGCATGTCAATTGTAGTTTTTGATTTTGTGGCGCTCTATGTTTGCAATCTTCTCACTTCAACAATGACTCTTCTATGCTTTGAAGCTGCAACCTTTGCAACAAACATCTGCCATGTTGCATGCTCTACATTCGCAGCTAACCCAATGTCCTTGATCTAGTGTCAAACTGACATTTATAGTAGTCCTTTGACAGGGCGCTTGTATAACATAGCTCACTCCTACTAAATTCCAACACAATTCCAACATAATTCAGACATGATTCCAAAATAATTCCAGCATAATTCCAGCATAATTCCAACATAATTCCAACACAATTCCAACAAAAATCCAACACAATTCCAACAAAAGTCCAACACAATTCCAACAAAAGTCCAACACAATTCCAACAAAATTCCAACAAAAACCCTCCACAATTCCAACCAACTTTCAACATATTGCAATTCCAGCACAATTCCAACAAAAATCCAACACAATTCCAACAAAAATCCAACACAATTCCAACAAAATTCCAACAAAAGTCCCACAAAATTCCAGCAAAATCCAACAATTTCATCGATGGAAAAATGATGGAAAGATGTTGGATTGATACTGGAGTTATGATGGGTAACATTGTGCAAAAAATTACCATATCAAAGCAGTACCGTATACGTATTCAAGATAGTGGCCAAGTTCTCGTTTTGGTTGCTCTTGTCCTCGTCTTTTTTGTTGCTGCTGCTGCTGCTGCTGCAACTGGCAGCGGTGTCATTGCTGCTGTGATGCCGCTGGAGCGTTTCTGGCAAAGGCGCGGCTCGCATTTTTCACAGCGAAATGACGACTGAGTGAAGCAACCAGAAATTTCAAAACAACCGAATGATTTTAGTAAAAAAACAGTTTATACATTTGGACAATATATGTAGATCTATTCATGAATCTGAATATGTTCTATAGTAATTACTGCATATATACAGTATACAGTATACATGTTACAAGTGTCTACTAATCAATGAATAAGCGTATATACATTGATATGTTGAACTACACATTATACATAAGTGCATACATTTTATGTAAGTGAAAAACAAAAACATCAATGATCATTTCTGTAAGTAGATTGCATGACCCTTCTGGAGTATCTCCCCCTACCATTGACTGCATCGCCGATCCGCTTAGTCGCAATCCAAGATGCGGATCGATGGCAACCGGCCGATGTGAAGACGTCTCAGCAGTGGATG
The DNA here is from genome assembly GCA_009767595.1 of Symbiodinium kawagutii. NCBI lineage: Eukaryota > Dinophyceae > Suessiales > Symbiodiniaceae > Symbiodinium > Symbiodinium kawagutii. The sequence goes on from VSDK01023792.1 coordinate 128,697, forward strand.
GATAGATGAGCAGTTTCGAACATTGGCCCTGGTAATTCTCAACAAGCCACAAGTTTTTGAGGGTACTATTCATGGACATTTCCGTATTGTGCATTTCTTGCAGTGGTTGACCAAAAGGCATTTCTATGAGGAATCATCCTCAACTACAAGAATCAGCTAGAACGGATCAATATGATAGTCGGCAACATGCGGTAGTGCCTAAGGTATGTTCTTGTGGTGGGTGCAACAAGTCTTGAGATACCTTCAGGGAGAGAAGTTCCAAGTGACCAATGGATGTCCACCTTGTGTGAGAAGTGAGTAATGAAAAAAACAACTAACACTGGTCGCTTTGGGGTTGCTGGCAACAACATTTCTGATGGGGATCCACAAGGAACATTCTAGCCACTTTCAACTTCTCAGGTATGGCTCGGTTTACATCACTCAACGGGTGCCTGGGGACTTTCCTGCAAATCAAGTTGACGTGTCCAAAGCTGGCGCATGATTCACACCACTTAAAACTGCATCCTGTTTCTCTTAAGAAAGTAAGAAAAAATGTTGGACAATGTTGGATAGTGCCAATGTCCGGACAAGCCGACCAGCCTATCTGCCCACAAGATTCCAGCAGCTTCAATCAACCGCTGTCTGTAGGGACCTGGAAGATCTTTATGTATCCAACCATTCACTCCTTAACAGTCCTTATCGTTATTGTCTAGGGGCCCCCATTCTGAAATAGCCACCGACTGGCCGAATTTTCCAGTGGTTGGGGATTAGATTGAACTTGTTACTGGAAGTTTTGCTGCCATGTTGTCCTTCAGAAGTATAACAATCCAATCTACGTGCACAATATGTAAACAGCTTGTATGATTCGGGTGTTGTTTGTACAGTATGCCCCATCTAAACAACAGAAGAAAACTATCCAACAATCAATTGATGTGGGTCTTCCTCAAAATAGGGGTACCCCCCAGAACATCCAATATAAACCATTTTTTCAGACATATTTATAAACTAATTTCACCATCCATTTTTTGGGGGTTCCCAAGGGGTCCCCACGTTGAGAAAGCGCCGTATCTGTAAATTCTCGGCCCCAAGCTGCCTCAGGAGGACAGCTCTCCAAGCCCTGCGAATGTGGATAGATCTGCAGGGCGCCGCCGTCGCTGTGGCACCACTCCTCGTTGGCATAGACGATGGCCTCAGCATCTCTGCAACTTCCAACATGGCTCACCTTCGGCATGGGCCCGCTGTCGCTCCTCCCCTAGCCCCATGAAGAAGGGAATGATGACAGGATTGGAAGTGCTAAAGAAAATTTCCGGAAGTTGGTGGAAAAGGTCACTGTGACTTGAATCGAGGAATGAGATCAGTGAACAGTGTCATGTTTTTGAAAAGAAATGATACCCCCTGTTTTGTCCGATTGGTATGGTTGGGCAACAGGAAATCCAAAAGTGGTTCACAAGTATTTTTTTTCACACCAGGAAATTTACATATTCAAATTTTTAGATAGTCAACATGCAATATAGTGACGATATGTGACGATATTTTCTGTGGAGGTTGACGGGTGGCCAATTAGCCTGGTTCTCTTGAAGTTGATCAACTGACACCATGGCTGGCATTCATTGCAGTGCGGTTGGAATACCGGTCTTCCCACGAGCACCTTTTGGCATGCAGCATCCATCCAATGCGGTTGATGTTTTTTCACCACCACAGGATATTTTATATCATAATTATCCATTCAAATACTTTGTTCATGTTCTTTCAAAGGTGATTTTGTTTATGTTGTGTTGTCCAAAAATGGGGACACCCGGAATTGCCGAGTTGTCTCTTCAACACGCACATTTGAGAATTTTTTTGGAGGTCTCTCAAACTGAGATCCCGAGCAGTTCTTCTTTCGCCCCAAACTCAACTACCAAACTCATCAAATTTGGCCAAAACAGGAATCTCTCGTAGTCAAGCAAACCAGGAACCATTTACCAATCAAGGTAATCAGCTAAAAGCCACAACAAACAAATCAACTCAACAAAAATTGTTGATAAATCTGAATGATTAAAACGATATCCCGGCTGCAATCAAAGGTAAGCGGCAGTGAGTTCCCGTGGGTTGCTCTTTGTGCCCAGTTTTTCCTCGGGGGCACCAGGCTGGCGTAACCTTTTTGGTTCCATGTCTTGCTGAGCGCTTTGATGTTTTAACGTGCAAAAACGTGGGAAATTCGTCCTGATACCAACGAAGGCCTCTCTCCCTCTACCGCCCTCTCTGTCGTCTAGACACATGCATGCAAAACATTGCGAAAACAACCAAACAGAACACAAAATAATACAACACAACATTACATTACACTACGGTACGGCACACGAAATTGCACCACACAACATTGCATTACATACCGTTACATACGCAAGCATATACGTGTATTTATGCTATATTTGTATGTGAACAAGTTCAAAATGCATGCAGTTGCAAAAATGGTGATGTATATCGCGCGAGTAATTATTTCAAAATATGTCAATAAATACGCATACACAAGCATAAAGACACTGAGTTTTTAGTGTCTAAATACATGAACTGGCAACGGCTGTGGGCCTACGAATCAATTCCTGCATCAAGGGATGCCGCTGGAAAGAAAATCTATCTTCTCAAATGTTGGCTGTTGGCTGTATCTCCAAGAAAAAACTCGACAGTCGTGAGCGAACAGTTTGTCAAACATCTTACGCAAGTAATGTGAGATCAAGAATCAAAAGCCACGACCCATTTTACCATCAATGGTTCTTGGTTTCCATGAAGTACGGTTCAGCTGCAAAAGGATCAGGTCGAGTAATTACAAGCATCAAAATGACCAGCCAGCTGCGGCTTGCTGAGTAAGAGAGCCTTCCCCGAAGGTCTGTGGCTTTGATCCCCTGTAAAACCCATGACCATCAACCAGAATGGTTCATAAACTAGAAATTGTCCCGTTTCCCATCTAGACGTGTTAAATGCAAATGACCGGCAATATAGTTTTTGATAAAGGCAAGCATCAAATGCTCAAACCTCTCTCCGCGCTTAAAGGCCGTCAGTCATCAGTCCTGAACCCGCTCACATTGTCATGCCATCGCCGGGTACAGTGACTGCAGCCCGTGGCACGAAGAACATGCCATGGTCAAGAATGCCAAGGGTCCAAATATTTGGAGTCAGTGTGAGGGATGTATCCTTGGCACGCTTGCCCCAGGACCCAACTGGCCCAAAGGATGCGGAAAACCGCGCAGATTAGGCGACAAGACCCATGGATAGACGCGGTTTCGTGAAGCCTCATGACACCCAATATATTCACACCAGAATCAGCACTCCGCAAAAATCAGCGCGAAAGGAACAATCCTATTCAGATTCATGCGGGAGTCCTTATTAATTAATTGTGATATGACACAAGCTTTCTTCCAAACTTCTTTCTTTACAGCAATCCATGGTAGTTGGCATTTGTGAATAAAAAGTTATTGAATGGTGCTTGCAAATGGTCATTGAAGGATAAGTGATGATTGAAGTCAAGTGCAGCGTCAATGTTTTTCAGGTGATTTTCCTGACCTCAGGGCAGAAACTTGACGAGGCAATGTCTGATGCACGTACGCATGCGTGCTCACACACACAAATACTTATCATATCTACAGCACATGCTACAAATAACATGTTCCTGCGCGTATGCGCACGTATGTTTCCTTGCACGTATGTGCATGCGTGTAATATCGTGTAAATATCTCAGGGAAAATCTTTCAGAAAAACATCGACATTGCCATTGACTTCATTCATCACGGATCGTTCAATGACCATTCATAAACCGTCCATTCACACAACCCCATCATGACGCTTAGTGTTATGAGATCAAAACATTACCTTTGCCGCTTTCCAGCATTGAAATTCGGTCATTCCGAACGTTCAACAACGAACAACTCCAACGTCACTGTTGCTCTGCAGTGCCCAGCTCAGCAAAGCATCTTGAAGAGTTTCCAGGATAGCATGACAGCATAGCCTGCCATGAGCTCACTCTGTGGCTTGGGGAGGCTAGTGTTGAGGGAACCCTTTCAAGGCTGACTAGAGCCCACAATCAACCAGCTTGGCTAAAACCAAAGTGACGTAACACAGGTTGACACAGCTTGACACAGCCCAACAAGTTGAATTCTCATCCAAACCAGGTACTTTGACACAATTTGACACAGACTTTGATGTAACTGTGTACATCTTTTTGCACCTATCTTTGCACCTTGGAGCCATGCCACAGGTCATGGATTTTTTGGAGCCATGCCACAGGTCATGGATGCCACAGGTCATGCCACTTTGTACATCTTTTGTGCATGTACAGGTCCTGGAGCCATGCCACCTGCCCACCGCCTTGGGAGGCACCGTCAGCACAGCTTCGGAGGACGCGGGCGGAGCCGGGTCGCCAGCGTGCGCTGGATCTCCGCAGCAACGTCGCTGTTGATGGAACTGCCTGAGCTGCGGGCCATGGAATCCACCGGTTTTTTACCCGGAAAATCCATAGGAATCCATAGGATTCCATAGGATTTCATGAATTTTCATGAAACTGTTGCAGATCTATGAGGACTTCTGAAGATTTAAGAGGATTTTAAGAGGATTTATCAGGAGTTATGAAGATTTATGAAGATTGAGGATTTAACTTACTATAGCTGAAGTTAACAAAGTCATGATCATAGTCAGCCAATGAGGGTCTATGACCTGGCTCATGCGTGCATGGCTGTGCATGATCCATGAGAATACACGTATCTACATTCTATCCATAAGGATTTTTGACACTGGGACTGCAGCTTTTGGGAGGGAAACAATCCAGTTGTGCGGGTACACCCTGAGGATGGACACACACTGGGGCGGCTAGCAACACTGAATACTGAGCTGATTGAACCCATGATACTTATACCGTTACATCTGTTGTTTTTCAGGACAAATCTTTTGTTGGGAATCTTCAGACTTCTTCAATATCAAGAGAACCTAAAATGGTTGCTTGTGACTCTGCGATGCGTAGTTCGTGATTTCAACCCTCATGACTGAGCATACTCTTAAAACATCAGCAAACATAATATAGTTTTCAAGAGTCACTAATTCGGTGAGGATCAACATGGATCAGTATCCGCTTATTAAAATGATCCAAGGGCACTCCAAGTGAGCAATGATCAGAAGTCTAGATGTATCACCAGGAAACATATTTGCATCTACAAGGTGCTGATTGCTATCAGGACGAGTCCAGCTTTATTATCTCCGATCACCTTTTGGCCAGCAAAATTAGGGTCGCCTTTAGGGTTGCTTAGATGTGCTTAGAATCTCACAAAGAAAACCTTGGGATTCTAAGTTCCCTGATGGAAGAGCAAATGGGTGGTGGCGCTTGCGTATTTCCTTTCGATCTTGGTATCTGTCGCCCCTGCACTGGGATGGTAAGTTGGAAGTTGGCACCGCCAGTGCCGAATTTGCACAAAACCATCAATCGAAGCAAGGTACACCCATCGAAATGACGAATGAACCCCCAAGACACAAGTATCCAATATCCAACATACAACTCAGGTCTTTGTCAGAGGCCAACTGTGACCGATCACAGGCAGGGATAGGCAGGGTAGATGAACCTGCTTTGTGGACACATGTTCTTCTCTTGGTCTGGATTGTGCAGGTGGGTTGTTGTCTTGGTCAAATCTTCGGGTGATCAGTGGAGTACCGATTTGAAAGCCATGCAAGGCTTTAAATTTGGACCTATTTGTTCGGGACAAATCATCTTGGTCAAAGACTGAGCCTGGCTACGAAAACGAGGGTGACAATGCATGAGCAACAGCTTTCAGCATTCTGATGGCTCGTTGAAGTGCAGGAGAGCTCCCCATCTTCGTCTCATCCTTGGGCGTAGCACGGGCACCTTGATTTATGGATAAAACCAAGGAACACGTGCACACACACACACACACACTATATATATATATACAGTATATAATATATATATATATATATAACAAATGTGTATACATCTATTTGCATATTGAAGGACATATGCATGTAAGCACACACACACACACGTGCGATACATATCGATACATTCATGATACATATTTTTTTAGTTCTACAGCACGTATCATGGATCTCCCCAAGTGTGTAGACGTATCGTACTTGTTGCGCTGACATCTCAATTTCAGTATGAAGCATGCGCTTATGGGCACTAAATTCAGCACACTTGCAGTACTAGTACGTATAACACGCCATAGAGCACACAAAATGTCCGGGCATGGATCACATCATGAACTTTGAAGACGTGATACCAATCATCACGCTAAGAGGATGTTAGATTCTGGGCTTAAAGGTCGGCCAGTTGATTTGGCAAATGTATTATTGGGGATGGTACCCAGGACTTCTGAAAGAGGTCCTATAAGGGATGGACCGGTACCATTGAACCAAAACCTTGGTAAATGAACATCCCAACAAGGACTGCTCATTCTTGCAATACTTGCCAAGCGTACAGAGCTTTGAACCCATTGCCCCACTCTAGCAGTCTGCTGCCCCATCCCCCTCGCAAATTCTTGATTTGAGTCGATCCAAAGAATGTAGTCATCACGTTGACCCGATGTTGCTTGATGTGGATCAGCTCTCTCCATTTTGCCGCTTTCATGGATGATCTTCGCCTCAGAAATGATCGATACCCAAAGGGTTCGAGTTTGCTCTCAAGACTCAAAAATATCGAGGGATGGACAAAAACAGTGTGAAGTCAAGCTCTGCGTCATCCTTCACTGTTTGGCAACTAGGAAGTCTCAACATGGCTGACTTCTCATGTCACATGAAATTTGGCAATCCTCAATTGACCGGGGATATACATCAAATGTCATGGCATCCTTAGTGGACACCGGGGATTGGAATGGGCAACGCAGCTGCACGTGAAAATTTTCGCGAGAACTCTCCAGTGCTGAGGCTGGCTACCCATTTAGTAAGGATGATTCTATGGCATCTTTAGCCTTGCAAGGCCCAACAGCTTGAAGGATCCAATGAGTGAAGCGCTTCCCTTCGCCAAGGCACTTCCTCCACCAGCTTCGCCGTATGAGAGAGGTCCAGAAACTGGTCCACCACCACATAGCTCTGAGAAAACAATTGCTCCACCGTGCTCGGCAGATTTTGGACAAAGGGATCTGGTAGCTGCTCCCGTGCAAAGGGAAGAGTGTGACATCCCACGGTCAGAATCGACTGATAAGCTGCCTGGGTTGCTCGTTTAGAACGGCACAATCCGCCGTTTAGGGCTGGAATGCAAAAACGAAGAAACAAACGTTGCAAGCTAGTGTCGAATTTTCGGCAAGAAAATAACGCTATATGGTTTATTGTCTCAGAATTTTAGCAGCAGCAACTTAATTACATACATGCTCGTTTCCTGCAAAAGAGCAATGCCTCATGCATTTAACTAGTGAGTCTCGGAAGCTGCACATGAGAATGGCACACACACACAAAACAAACTCCCGAAAAAAACAAAAAAAAAAAAAAAAAAAAAAAAAACATGCCTAAAGAGCAGTATCGAGCAGCATTCACCATATCCAGCATTTTCTGATGCAACTCCCCCCAGAAGCTGTTTCCATCCTGCTTTGAAGATGTCCGCGCTGCTGTTTGTGCTACTTGGAAGGCTTTGATGGACAAACGGTGCGATTCCTCGAGCAATTCGATGGAGAATGGTCGTGGGGTCCCTTGAGGAAAGTGATTCCTCATGCTGACAGGTAGTTTGCTTAGGAGAGTTGATGATCACCAAAATCAAATATCGCATGCGTTCGTCAATATCGTATCGATATTGAGATTCATCCACGATCACGAAGTATCGTCTACCAAATCAATCAATCACAATCATCTTAAGCCGCAAACATGATTATAACCACCACCAATCATGATCGAAAGTCAATCATGATCATCGGTCCGCATTACCTCCATCTTCATCCAACCACATCAGCAAGCGTTACCGCCACTAGTCATTCTTTTCTATTGTGTGTTTATCGGCGTCATCCACATCATAGTCATAGTCAGCAATTTTAAGCTGTCATCCACCACGTTGAACACAAGAGTCATCATCACCAACTACCATCAACATTCAACAATAACATCATACTTATCATGAACGATCATCAAGTGTCATCATTTGTGATGATCATCATCATCATTAATTATCATCCATGATCTGGACCAGTTCTTAGCTTCAAAAGATCAAGAGTTACCATCCATGACCATCATATCGTCATATATCGTCTATACTTACTGAGAATCAGTATACGTTCATCAAAGCACCGATCATCGATCACCACCTGTCCTGGGACTCCCAACTCGCACTTGTGGGAAATGAACATCTCGTGGTCAAAGGATAAGCCTACCAATCGGTTGACCTCCGAAAGAATTCGACAAATCATGTGGCATACCTGATGGTTTACCCACGACCCAGCAACACGAAGGGCTTCACTCACATGGACGACACCGTTCAAACTGAGCATCGCGAAGTGCAGCACTGGGTGTGCAACCGGCTTCACAGACTTGTTCCAACAAATCGCCGAAGGAGATGCCGGAGTCGGGACCATAGGCCCTGCTGACATTGGATAGGATCCACTGCCCCATGCCATCGCAGCTCTTTTCATCTCTCAGTTTCAACCAATAGGCTTGGAAGGAGATATCATATCCTGGGCCCACCGGGGAAACGGATGAAAACTCGTGGCAAAGGACCCCTTGGCATAAGCGCAACAACCTACCAGCTTAAACACGCCAACAGCAGCCTTGAACTGAGGCAATTCTCAGATCTTTCAGGACCCAAATCTGGATCTCCTTCACATGGGACCATCCCATTGAACCCGCGCCATCCCACCATGGATCTCATCTGAGTCATCGCCAGCAACTTGCCGTAGCAGTGGATGCTGATGTGGGCTGAGTTGGTATCCGGTGCACAATGCGCCCACACGGTGGGCTTGCTCACCACACGCCACCAACCAGCTGAAGCGGGGGCCTGGCACAAGCAACATCCGAACCATAGGATGATGAGATATGATCAAACATGGTTGATCATAGGGGATAATGGTTAATAATGGTTTAATAATAATGTTTTATAGGGTCAATAGTGGTTTATAGTGGGTAATCATAGGGAATAATCACCAACAATAACGGTTAAACAACTATAAATGGGGATGGATAGTTATAAATGAATAAGCAACAGAAGTAGGGGATATGCCAACTATATGATCCATGTATGCATGGTTTCTCAAGCCTGTTTGGGGACCCCAAAGTTATGGCTGGTTTATTACTATATAGACGGTTTCTAAACTGGATGATAACTGGGGGTACCCCTATGACTTGAGAAATCACCATACAATCAAACATGCAATGGGCGGACAGTTTATCATGGGTACAGTATTCATCACGTAAGGGGAGTCAGCAATACCATTCGCCACTCATAAAATATAGAACTGCGAAGGGCATCCAACAGTTGCAGTATATCATCCCTCCGGCATTGAGGAGGTAAAGGATCTAAATTAACTGAAGATCGGGAATTTCTTATTCACTTGAGGATGACTTTGTGATACATGTAGAATCATATGTATACTATGCATATATGCATTGTATACATGCACGCGTATACCCACTACCTTTGGATCGCCTAACATTCATGATTCCTGCTCGACTGCAAAAACACACTGCCTGCACATACTGTACAAACATCTTTGTATACGCGACGCAAATGTAATATCTGTAATGTGTGCATGTTTCAAAAGCAAGTAGGTCGCGTATGTTTTTTTGGTTGAATCAAGGGGTGTTGTGGACATGCTGTGGTTCAATACCAATCGCAAGTTTGCATGATCTCCTATCAACGCATGGCCAACTATTCGTTCCGCCTCGATGTTTAAACCTGCAAACCATTTATGCCTTTCGTGAAGGAATGAACTGACAAACATAGCAACCATATCCAACCGCTACTTCCCTGTCCCTGCGCCCCAAATCCGCCTCCCAGTTGGGCGCATCGGACGTGCCCGGGGGCGGTGGACGCACCTGAACGAAACGGCGTGCATATTGCATATGCACACACATTTATCATGAATCGCATACTGATTTAGGTCGACAGTTGACTGTTTGTGTACTTAGTAAAACTCTGAACAGTGGTGGATTGATGCATGGTTTTGGCATGTGACTGTCGTTCTCCACTATGTGGGGGTGGCCGCAAGCAGTAACATATGCAGTGCAACTTGAGTGACCGCCAAGAAGTTGTTGTCATTGGTGCAGCAAATCCACCAACGACCAGTCAAATCATCACGAAGTTGCTGAGGTCTAAGGACACACATGAAAACCCTACCAACAGATTGAGGCCGCATCACCATGTATCCCCTACACACTTTATCTATGTATCACAGCATCTGCAACTGTGACCCTTAGCCTCGCTTGAACTAGAAGCGTGGACAATTACAATAGTGGGAACCATCCTTCTGGCCAGCTGTATTCAGCCAAGCAAACCTGCATAGGTGCTGCTGCTGCATATCAAAAACGACCACTGAACTGGAAAGATCAGCAACAACCCCAAACATATGTGCCTTCTATACTGATAATACCTAAGTAGAAAAAACAACTCAAGGCCACACTTCCAAATAATCAAGAAACAAACTGCACAAAGCATTCTCGAAAGGAGAGATATTTCTTGACATTCTCCTGAGGGACAAGTATACCTGCTCATGCAAGATTGTACGTAGATGGTATACACAAAAAAACAAAAAGTGTTGGTTTGACTTGGTTTCACTCACAAAATGATCATAGCTCGGGAATGGTTGCCGGGTGACACTACATTTCTATCCATTTATGGACTTACGCATATGAATCCTCAATTCAGGACCTCGTTAACCCCATGGAGGCGTTACCGTCGCCTGTCAAGTTAGCCCAAAAGCTGCAACATGACCAGGTAGATGAAACTTGTTGGCCAGGCCCCTGGCAAGGCTACAGAAAGATCAGCCTGAAGAAGACCTTGCATTCACCCTCCAGATTGTTTCAAGAATTTCAAGAGAATATGTGGTGGTTTATCAAAATAGGGTGCCTCAAAATGCTTGGTTTATTGATAAAGCTGATTATTGATGGAAGATTTGGCACCCGTATGGGAAAATGATCTACTGTAAATTCACAGCCGTGAAAAAACAATCACAAACTGATAAGAACCAATAAAAAGCCCATCAGCAACTAATAAGAACCAATAAAAAAAACAATGAGAAACTAATAAAACCAATAAAAAACCAAGGAGAGACTAATAAGAACCAATCAAAAACCAATAAACACCAGTTAAAACCAATCAAACTAATAAGAACCAATAAAAACAACAGGAGAAAAACAATCAAAATCTGATCTAAAAACACTAAAGAACCAATCAAACCCACCAATTTTCCGATCGAATTCAGCCACTAGAAAACCATCATCACATCCCCAGCACTGGCACCTGCGCTTTGGTCGCTTCCAGGCAACTTGCAGAGGTGCTATGCATCACCAGTTGGCGACCCCCCGACTTCTGCGCAGCAGCAAATTGCTCTTGAAACGCCTGGCCGTGATCCACGGACGGCGGCAGTCTGGTTGGTGGTAGGTCACCACCCCGGACCATGGCAACTATGCCCGTTTGTCAACCAACCAACCCCAACCAACTGTGAATCCGGCAGTTGTTCACCAGCATTTTTGCCATCTAAAAAAGCCATGACTGAACGGTTAATGGTGTTTGTAACTATGATTATATAGTGGTGTTAACCTGCATTATTCATAAAGACGTAAACATCGTTAAACACCACTAACCGTCATTGCCAGCAAGAAAAAATAAGTGTCATCAATCACGATAAATCATCATTTGTCAAGGAGAAAATGACCATCGATGAATTAACTACCATTGACCATCATTGCTTACTCATGTTAGTACGAATCAATGGACCTTCAGCACTAGTACTCATCATGATTCCTCGATCACTGGCCATCTTTAGGTACTGCTGATTATCATGATCCTCAATCAGTAACATTGCAGTAGTGGTTACTAGAGCATCCTCAATCATCATGGAGCACGTGACCATGATTGTTGATCCCGAATCACTATTATTAGCACCGTGAATAAGCAACAGCCACTAATAAACCTATTTTTTCCATGCCCAACATGTTTGTGGAATTGTTATCTGGCTTTTTCCTTCTTTGAGGGTGGTGAAAATTCATTGAGTCATTGAGCATTTTGTGGTTCAGGACTTCTGCATCCCAAATACGGTGCCTCATCTTCAAGAATCATATGCAGCAAAGGACGTGAACAATCCAAAATCTGCGTGGGCCACATTGGTAACCCCATTGATCATCTTAACAACATCCATTACTACACCATGGACAAATGCCAATTATCATGGAGGCTAAGGCGGATTCACGGACTGAGTCCACGGGCGTGAGTCAAAGGAGGATCTGTCAAGCCTCCAGTGTTCGCCAATGGAATGGCTTTTGTCCAACAGATCGTAGCTTGGCATTGAGGGATTGATCGCCCTGAATCTGGAGTGCACACAGCAATCCAGAAACATCGCGGATCCTTAGAGTACAGGGATGGACAGGGACCATCTGCAGGCGTCTCTAAAGCTACAAATATCTCCAGTACAAATATCTGCAGATCTATTTGTTCATCTTGGGCAAAAGCACGGGGCTCTTTGGAGATCATTGACGCTTGGAAACTGAACCCTTGATACACAAGAAACGCATCATATCACTGTCACAGATTGAAGTCATTGAACTCAACTTTTCTCTGAACCTCATTGAGCTTCCGCCTGGACCTCATTTCTACTGTTTTCATGTCTTCATTAGCTTCAGGATGAACATCCCCAAATGGAGTGCATATCCTATACTTTGATCTGCAGCTACATTCAGGAAATCGAACAAATTGTTTGATAGTGCTTTGATAGTGCTTGCCTGGGTTTTCTTGTTTAGATCCTTGGCATGCACTGATTTCCGCAGCATTAACGGCTGCAAAGCCCTGACGAGTCCCAAGGGGGACGAAAGCTAGGCAGTTTAGTCACCATTGCAGTCGTACAAAAAACAGCTGCGTTAGACCCGGCTTGAGCGACCTGTGCCGAAGTTGCGCTAACCCAAGGAAAAACCCAACGCCAAGGCACTCAATGGCTGAAAGCTTCGCGAAAACGGCCCGGCGCTCGGTGGAACTCCAGTCCGGCTTAGCAGCCAAGAAGAAGTTCAGTAAATCCTTCCGGTGACATGGTGGTTTCTCAAAATAAGGCCCCCCCCCAAAATGGTTAGTTTATGACTATCACTGGTCACCAAAGGATGACTTGGGGGGGTCCCCTATTTTGAGAAAAAGCCACATGGGACCGATCAATTTCGGGAGGCTTGGCTCATGTGTCTTTGCCCCCAACAGAGGAAACCAGCGTCATGTGGTTGGCGGAAGAACGGTCCATTGTATTCAAATGACCCCTTTGTCTAGTATGCTATGTATTTTACGTATTGGTGCACAAAACCAATCCGATTGGATGTTGCTGTTCCCAGAATCAAGTTTGATAGACTACACCAGTATGTCTAGTTTATAATCGATGATCTTTAGGATTGTGCAAGGAACACATATAACACAGGGTCAAGGACAAAGGATGATATCCATTTTTGACCGCCTTCATTTTTTTCTGGTGTGTTTTAAAATTGGTCACACAAACAAGCACAATGCATAATTAGGATGTATCATTTCAAGAGTGCATGCATCATGCTTCTGATCTACCATATATACTATAATTATGCGTGATAATCTAATCTTGTAGATATCGTAATAGGTATGCACCAAAAACCAAATATACGTATAAAGAAGATCCTGGCAATACTACAAGTTAATTTTCCCATGATTGATCCTGTTGTTTGTATACACATGTCTGTCGCACCACTCGTTCGGGTACACATACCCAAAGGTATCATATTGCAAGAATAACTTCCTTCATCTATTTCAAGATATTTCAACATACACTGATCAACAAGATTGCACAAGCACCCAACTACCCAAAGTCATGCCGGCTCCTGCGAGTCCTCTGGAAGATAAACATATTTGCCGCTCATGGCGACCGCCCAGCACAATTGGCCAGGTTCATGACGTGATCAACTGAGATGCGCCACCACCTTGCACTACAATATCTTAAGTGATGCTCTGGTTCGCACGGTTGACAGGGATTCGAATCATTGATTCTAATGCCTCTATGTAGCAGGTAAAGCGCCTCTACATGTGATGCTTTCGAGCCTCAGGCATGCAAGCTATGGACATCTGGGTAGAAAAAGTACTAGCGCTTGAAGCTCGCCCATCTCAGGTCCTGTACCGTATAGAATCACACAAACCACAAATATCATCAAATATCCACGAATCATACTGGCCACAAATCATATTGAATATATTCTGAATGAGAAACTTGCGGCGACTCGACAGTTCATTGACCACCGAGTTTGGCAACCCCATCCACTTGGGCAAACCTTCCACTATGAGCCTCTCAGAATTGACCAATCGGGAAGTTCAGCAAACTCTGTGGTCCGGTGGCGAAATTCCTCCAGCATGGTTACCACGTTCCCGTAGGGTTGGTGAATCAGAACTATCAGATTGGGTTCTGTTCCCAGCATACAGCTCTCTAAGCACCGATTCTCCGCGACGGGCCATCCCAATATGCCTCGAAGGGATGCCAAATGATGCCCGTCGATCCAGCCGCACGTTTTTTTCACTCCATACTGGTGTGCAAGACTCACGTTTCATCCCAACCTCTGCCCAACTCGACCTTAAGGCCGAACCTGACAAAGGAGGAACACCACAGCTGACGCTGAATAGCCGAGGCCCAGGACTAGCAAACTCATGGGTGGATTGAACAGTTCCACTAATTGATACTCGCGAATATTGGTTCAGGACACATGATTGTGTATTGAATCACAAGTTGCTAAATCTGGCATGTCTAAATACGGAAATGGATCGAAATGGGATGCAAAGGTCATCTATACGTCAGTGGGTCAAAACCCCGGACCCCTGGTTCCCCCATCATTAACCATTGTTTTCCCTATGATTTGGTTGGTGATCATCCTCCATTATTGGTTGGTTAATATTGACCCGAAGGTAACAACCAGAAGAGCATACGACAACAGTGATCACCAACGAGGCCAAAGCTGACAGAGTTAACGCTGGGCTGCACCAGACGAACGAGTTTTTGCGCTAGATCCTGGGTCGACATTAAAGAGATTTAAACTACTTAACGTAATTGGCAACGGCAGTAGCTGTTGTGACCCACAAATGGGCATTTTTTGGGGGCAGTTCCGTTGTTTCCCACGAATTCCTGGCCACTTGGGTGATCTGAGTATGGTGAAATCAGGATATGGTGAAATCGTAGAGGAATGAATCCTTGAAAATCTTGAAAAAAACTACCACTATGAAACTAATCAAACTCATCTCATGCCTTGATGAATGCCATGATGCCAATGATGCCCAAGTATGGAGTCCTTTGAGGGCACTTGAGCCGGACCAAGATTTGCCAACGTGAGATCGGAACCCCGCAAAGGTTCAGCCATCCGCAGGACAACTCTGCAAAATAGTGCGCACAGTGTAATGTTTGTACAGGTGAGATGCCGAGAAAAAATCGCTGCGAGGATCATTCGCTGTATTTGAGGTTGTCCACAAAGACACAAATAGAAGGCCACTGAAGTTGTTGTCAGAAAACATCGGGAAATGCCCCTATGGCACCCGAGAACCACTATGGCGCTGGTGATACACTGGTTGTGGACAACCCCACCTTGCTCCTCAAGCAGCGTTGTGACAACGCCAGCCAAAGGCTGACGTATCAAGTCAAGCATCGAAAGGATGATGACATGAATAGATACAACATAAATAGATATATACAACAATTCCTAAGAATAGATCATTACATACTAAAATAGATACATACTAAGAGCAGTACTACCCTTGACGCCTCGAATGCCTTTGACCCGTTCCTAGTTTCGATTTCAGAAGTCTCAATCTGTGCATTCAATGGGTACGTACTGATCCACTGGAAAAATGGTCCAGAACTTGCTGGGAACCATCTTATCTTAAGACTTATGCTATGAACCATTGAGATTCCTTCCAGTAGCTCTGAAAGCCCAACATGAACCCATACCAACGGTGAAACAAGCAATGCTATGTTCAGTCCCTTTGGTGTGTCAATCCGTGATTCGGTACTTTTCAATCTGCCAAACCTCTCCATACTGTGCCTGCTGGATAGCATTCAGCAAAGGCAACCTTTCAGGATTTGCACAATTGAAATTGCGAAGCGGACTTGTGGATATGTACCTGGGCGTCAGTACTACAGTGATCCTGTAGAGTGCACATATCTTGATGTCACGCATTCCTTCGTGTCGACTTGAAGCTGAGACAGTCCCAGAACGCACCGTTGGTCGCGCTGTGCTCTTGCACAGAGAAGCATCATTTGAATTTGCACCTGTGGTGCCGTAGATCATATGCTGAGGCTGGCAAACAGCAATTCTGATGTGTTTCAATCGCAAATAAGTTCAAATTGTTGTGGACCACAGTGAAGCGCTTTGGCTCGCACATTGAATTCCACAGAACAAAGTGTATTGATGAGCTAGGATAAACAAGTGCGAACTCAATACATTTCAAAGTGGCGAATTAATTCTACAAATTTATGAACAAAGCTACGATAAACTTATCAGTTAAGCATATCTCTGCGCGAGATTCATTCACCAACATCGAGGCAGCTGCGCTTTCAGTCGAATTGTGTGAGAAATGTAAATCAATTCGTTTCAACTGGTTCTGTATGCTTCTCAAAATTGTACAGTAAACCCAGAAGAAATGGCACACATGCTTCAGGATACCCTTCATTCTTTGGTGGATCCATTTGTCAAGTCTTACAGTAAGCCATCCTCGTGCTGCTTGAAACAATTCAGCGCCATGATCGAGAATCTTGGGCAATGGAAATATCTCAAAAGTCAATTGTGTGTTGTGCCAAGTATGCAGTTTTGAGCCCCAGAATTTGGGGGATCCCATGGGATCCCTCAAAACTCCCTGTGATTCTCGACTGGCTGTCTACATGGCATGCCTTTTTGGCTGGGCCGTTGCGGCGGGTGATGCTCGTACTGAATGACAAGAATAGAATCAGTAGAAGCAATCCTCACACCATTGGTGAGAAAGGCATGCATCAGCAAATATCAACAGCTCCCAAATTGATGAACTGTGGCCAACTGGTAGTCCATCAAAATCCTGTTTGGAACATCAAGCCATGGCGGAGGGCAGAATTCTTGTAGGAAAGTTTGTTGCCAAGGGAAGCAACCAGCCCAAGCAACAGGATTTCTATGAATGATCATCCTTTCACAACTTGATACTGGCTGGTGAAGAGCCATGCAACCATGGGTTGTAGCATATCAGCATGTCCAAAAAGACTATTTTTGGGATGAGGGGATTCAGTTTGCTTGTTTATGATGTTCCAAGGCTTGTAGCATGTGCTGCGCACCCATGGCGTACCAATCAACCCGAGGAACCCTGCTGCTTTCGGCGGCTTAATCATACTTGATCACTGGTAAATGATGCTGGGTAATTCGCAAGCCTGGCTGCGCTTGACAATGATGAATCAACATTGGTTTGTAGTGGTCACCATTGCATGATCAATGATCATGGTTGAGAATGGTTTGCAAGGGCTGACAACATTTGAGAATGGGTCAATGAGTGGCTTATTTGATAATGGTCCACTAGCGTTGATTGCAGGGATAAACGCAGCAATAACCAATAAAAATCAACAATGTAGTAGGATTGGTTTTAGAGATTTGCGATGCATCCTGAAGAAATAAACTTTGACCATGCCAGATAAACTATCTGTTGTAGAACAGCTGTTTTGCCATGAAAATTGTGCTTGCTGCAGCAGTGGATACAGAAACATGGATGACAGTGTGGGGACACTGAGTCGCACTGCGCAATGCTCGGCAATGTTTGTTCCTTAGAAAGAAATTGGCCTTGTCAATTACCGTGGTAACCACTGGTGCACTCCAAGAACTGGCCCCCTTCTCAACTCATGATTTCGATATAGCAACTCAGGGTATAATTTCAAGCCAGCATAAAGTTGCCCATTTTCGTTGTGTTTTCAAAAGCCCATGCTGGAATGGCAATCCAAATCGCAAGGAAACAACCAACTGACCTACCAAGCAGCGCAACACCCGAACACCACATCAGAACTACAAAATTCTGCTCTGAACGGTGCTGACAAAGAGTTGAACATTCAAACAGTTCGAGATAAACACCATCAAATTCAGCAGCATGAAATGCTGCAGCTGATGGTGCGAAAAGTCCAGCTGTCGATTTAAAAATAAGAACACGTCACAGCCTTCGACTGAAACTGCCAGCAGTGATCTTGGTAGACTGAGGATGGACATCTTTGGACTACCTGAAGCTGTAGATCTAGTCGTGCTGAATCTGTTTGGTTTTGCCTGCCAGGGTGACCAATTTGTAGTTCAGCTGCATCCAGAGTGACCAGGACGCAGCTGAATCATCCAATCCTTTCTTTCCTACCAGTTTGGCTGAGCAACCAGTTGGAACAGCTCATGCACAAAGTCATGCAAATTCTCCAAGCCCTGAAGGGTATGCAAATAAATATATCAATGAAGAGTCCAATTGGTTTGCCAGGGAATCATGACTAGGGTCGTCTAGGGCCAGCGAGGGGAGCGTAGAAAAACATGCAATCCCATCGGTTGGAATCAACACGGGTGGATCGTCAAGCCACAGCTGGTGGTGAATCCTGGCAGAGTCACTGGCTGATTTTCGTGACGACTACGCCTCCGACGTGCTGACTGGTTTTGGGGGTGATGTTCTCTGACGATCACGAAGAGGGATGGGAATCCAAAAGACAGAAAATGAGAAGCTGAGCCCTGCGGTCAATCCTATCCTTTTTTTTTCCGGATACAGATTTATCTGGTCCTTGCTCCCAACTCGACACTTCAGTGACTTCTTCTGATTTCAGCTCTCTGAGGGTGGCTTCTGGATCCCTGTGGCTGTTCCACAGCTATGCAAGCTCTGAAACACAATCATTTATTAGCCATTGGCCTTCAAAAAATTCTTTTGTTGTGTGGTTGGGTGTGGAGCTCAGTGCCAAATGACACGAGTCCAATAGCCCAAAGCGGAGATGGAGACACAGCGGAGATGGAGACACAATTTTACAGGATTTTACAGGGCCAGAATCACAGAGCGGCAGCCACCAACTTCAGTCCTCACAGGATGAAACCATGCAAAGTTGATATCGTTTGTATCCGCGAGTCAAACCATGCAAACATCGTGTCCACATGTCTGCGAATACATTCACATTGCCTTCATATATACTATGCACTTACATGCATACAGAAACACGTGTTGTACATCTCTGTACGTCTGCATGTAAGCAAGCGTGCCCAATGTAACTACCAGGACTTTCAACATCTTTCAACTCGCAGGCTGAGGTCCAGTGGAACCATCCAACTCGCTACAACTGCCGAAGCACCAATCTCCAGGAGCTGGCGGCCAAGAGCCACCAGGAGTTGGATATGGACATATTTAGATGTAGAATCAGTTGCTGAAACATGCTGAAGCATGCTGAAACATGCTGAAACTACTATGTTGTGCGGCCACTGAATAATCGCAACACAGGTACCTGATATGCTGTCCATCAGGTATGAGAAATCAGGTCACTAAATGGCTGTGACAAGAACCCAACGATGAACCAAGTGAACTACCATGCAAGCTAGTGATTTACAAAGACGCTACTGAGCAGTTGGCTCACATCCAGATTTTGTCTCAGCACAAACGCCTGGCGTTTGTCATCCTAAGAATCATAAACAAATCATGGATGCAAGGGTTAGCAGTGACTGGATAAGTATCTCACTGAATGATTAGAGGCAGTAGCAAACGTACTAGCAGTAATGTCAGCAGCAGCAAGGACAATGGTAATAGCAGCAAAAGCAGTACTGGCAGCAACAATAAAAGCACTAGCAGTAAAATGGCAGGTGACAGAAGACAAAGAATGCGTGTATTGGTGTTCGTGCTAGTAGCACTCGTACTAGCAAAGCAGCAATAGCATGTGTAGGTGAGGTCCGTGTCTTGATTTGTTGGAATATTCACCTCCAAAATCTTACGGTTGGTGGTTTCAACCCCTAAAACATTTGTCAACCAACCATCGGTTAATAATTGCTAGGGGCAATAAACCACGTTTAAAACCACTAACTCGTAGTTGTTTCACCAGTATTTTTGGGTATTATTCCCTATTACGCCACTATATACCACTATTGTTTTTTTCATTTCCATGGCACGAAAGGGTGCTTTCCTTTCTACCATCGGGAAAATAGAAGGTGTTTAAAACCACCAAGCTGTTTTGGCGAAAGGCAACTCAACCCATGAGCTTCGGTGGCTCCTCTTCAGGTTTAGCACGTCATCTACTGATTTCAGCAGCAGTGCAGGCCTGCATGGGCGAGGTCACCCGACAACCCGATATACACGCACACCCATGCATAGAAGTACGCACACACATGCCATATCCACAAGTGTAATATACATCTATAATTATGCATGTGCATGAGGACAATACATACATGTGTACACATATATTTTCTTATATACTACATATATACATATATGTGAACACTTTTATGTATACTTCTGTAAACAAACACATAACAGTATGGAAAGACAGCAATATATAGCATACATATATATATATATATATAAATTTCCACGCTTGCTGGAGAACGACCTGAATGTATTTGCAGCTGCTTTAGTCTAAGTAACATCTACTTGAACTACTACTTGTTTGCTGCATATCAATGCAATCACGCAAGAATTGTCATTCAACATATTTCATTCGAGAAACCACTCTTATTTGCGGGAGACATCCAAGCAAGGGTCTGCACTGCTTTGTGCTTCTGATTCATCAGTATGTGGTAGGTGGGTCTGCCCCAGCGCAGGTACTCCCGGCAACAATGGTTATATTACAGCATCTATGATTGACAGCCTCCCATTTGATTGCAAGTGTCCTAATGGCTGCTGGTTTCTACTTCTTTGCCATGCGAAACCTCCCACAACTTGCTGGTACCAACCACTAGACATGAGATCCCTACAATTCTCCCCTTGGCATCACCAACTGCGACCACAAAAGCTGTCCTGGTCTGCGGGATGTCGACACGAATGTCAGAGGGCTGGAGCTGCTGGAGCTTCTCCTTCTCCTCGACCTTCAGAAACGCCTGAACAACAATGGTTGATGGAGGATGATGATGATGATGATGATGATGATGATGATGATGATGATGATGATGATGATGATAATGATGATGACGATGATGATTACGACGACGATGATTACGACGGCGATGATTACGACGGCGATGATTACGACGGCGATGATGATGATGATGATAATGATGATGATGACGATGATTACGACGACGATGATTACGACGGCGATGATTACGACGGCGATGATGATGATGATGATGATGATGAGGATGATGATGATGATGATGGTGATGATTACGACGGCGATGATGATGATGATGATGATGATGAGGATGATGATGATGATGATGGTGATGATTACGACGGCGATGATGATGATGATGATGATGATGATAATGATGATGATGAGGATGATGATGATGATGATGATGGTGATGATTACGACGGCGATGATGATGATGATGATGATGATGATGATGATGATGATGATGATGATGATGATTGAGCTTTTTGATGATGATTGAGCTTCTTGATGATGTTTGAGATGGTCGATTATGGCCAATGGTGGTGAATTATGTTCAGTGATGATGCATGAGCTGATGGAGGAGATCGGAATGGACTTACTCAAGTGAATACTCCAAATAAAGGTCATGATCATCGCCAGCGAAAAGAAATAGATTCACATCTATGGTTGATGGTCATTCGTAGTTGTGTTTTTTCTTTCCAATCGGATTAGAATAAGTGAATATCCAACAAACAAAACAGTGCAATCTCCTTAATCATCTGGATTCGTCCCTGGGTCTGACCTTCTCCAATGCTTAAACAACTTGGGTGGTGCAATTGCACAAAGAGAAAGCATCTACATAGTCATCTAGGACATGGTGACGTCATTGTGACGTCATGGTGACACCATGACGTGCCCCAGTGCGAGCAGCCCTGCCAACCTTATCTTGCAAAAAGTTCAGGGCATCGAGGTAAAAGCTCATCCTTGAGCAGCAGTGTTGAGGTGGACTTAGTCCTAAGTGAAGGTCAGTGATGGGCAATACTTCATGCTATCTTCACGTTGCTTATGGATGGTTTCATGATTGATGATGGGTAACGATGCTTACTGAATGTTACTGATGACATCTGATGACTCATCACGGTTCAAACCTGTTTGTGGCTGGGGATGGGGATCGTAACGAAAAATCATTGACCCCCTCTGCCTTCCACTCGCAGATCACAGCTTTCCAACAGCTTCCCTAGGCCCTGCAACGCTGGTCCCATGAATCGGTCCCCTTCAGCGACGCGTCGTGGTTCACTCTAGGCCCTCAAAATCTCTTGGTAGCAAACTCCAAAACTCAAACACAATCACATTGGTTCTGAAAAAGGGGTGATGCCTTGGGTTCTTCCAAAAACTTCAAACAATTCCATTGTGAGAGTTCTCTGGATTTCGGACCCCCAGGTTGCCTTTCTGAGAGACTTACCAGGCTTACATCTGCAAGTCTTATCTTGGGCGCCTATGCATTCACAGTTGCTGCTTTTTGTCAAGATCTCTGTTGCTTGTCGACTCGGTCTGAGAGTTTGGGTTGCTCAACCTGATGTGCCGAATATACTGAAGTAGGAAAACGTACAGTAGTAAGCATGACATTCATGTTCTGCTTGCTGACCAAATTCCACGGCTGGCTGCTGACAATTTCTCCGTTCTGCCAATGACCACAAGAATCGAACTTTTTGAGTATCCGGAAATGGTCTCGTTTCTCTCGTTTGATTACATCACGATGATAATTAATTTCGTTTGGCGGCGCCGATTTGATTACAGAGAGGCAGTCCCTAGTTATTATTTGCCTATCTGGTACAACTCTGCAATTGTTTTTCCTTGTCTCTATGACTATATCTCCACGCACCTATTTACCTTTTTGAGTAACAGAGTCCCTATGCTTCCAGTTACTATGAAACAGTTGGTAACCGACCTCAAACAACGGTAGAAACCAGCTGATTACCTGTGACAAGCGGCTGGAGACCGATGCTTGCATGGAGTTTCCCCAATCGCATCGTCCACTCGTCGTACATATAGACCTCACAAAGCTCGTCGCAGGTAGGCATATGCCCACATGGTCATTTTCCTGCATTTTCCAAGGGCTTCGAATAGTATGGCAATATTTTGTTCATAAAGAAATATATTTACAAATATATATATATATATACAGAACTATATATACATTAAGTAATTCTTCACCGATCTTCACTAGCAAGAAATGCCCGAAGCAGGAGTTGGAAACAAGAAAGCTCTTTTTGTAAAGTAGTTAAACAGTTGTGTACAGTAGGCTTGCCATGATTACTATGTCGTATTGTGCTCACATATGCTCACTATATGTTGCTATACTTACTCTGTATTGGACTCACCGCATGTTCAGTGAGTTATATCCATTCTGCGCCTTTTTCTGGGGATCCGTTCTAAGATTCTGAGGATTCGCTGATTTCTTGGGGTTCGACAAGCTGATTTCTTGGGGCAAGTCATGACGGAAATTCCCAGCCAACTGCAGGAAGCATTCAATCTATCCACATAGCTGGAATGGCAAACTGATCGCATGAAAATTGCCAATCATAACACCCACCAAACTAAACTTGAATGTTTCGACTCATACTATGAAACGTACTGTGAACGTGCATGAACATGTTTGTCATTCATCTATATCGATCAATAAATAAATATATATATAATATACATCATCATTCTAACACGTAACCCAATGATCAACCATATCATGAAGCATCAGCCACAATGATCCCAGTTCTGCATGCCGAGATACGACCTTTACTCGCACAGGCCGATCATTCACTCGAGACTCTAAGTAGCTGGTCATTTCCTGGTCAAGAAAACACATGGCATCGTTGAAGCTCGAGGATGCATATCAGAACATATTAGGATTGAAGGCCTTTTTGAGGATTTCAAAAAGCTGAGGCGACAAAGGGGAAGGGAAGCAACTGACCTTCTGAAGAGCACAAACATATGTAGCAATCTATATGCTCAACATCATGCAATCCTCATGCAAATGTGTTCCTTGTTAGTCATGGTCATGATGTTTTGTTTTTGTTGCTGGTTGATCTGGTCGTATATTTTTTTCAGTACGTAGTCTAATGACTTGCTTTCATTGCTAGACAGAAACAATAGAGAGTGTATGAGAGAGTGAGCTCCTGCTTTGGCTTCCGGAAGACCAGTTTTTTCAGTGCAGTGACACGCAGGAATTTCTCTTTATGTTTGATACTTTTTGTTGATGTTGTTTGCAGGTACCCGAACCATGGGCTTCGGTTGCTAATCCATTGTTCAGACCGGAAAAAAGAAAGCAGCGCGCATGCGATCACGGACTCTGGTGAGGAAACTCAGTGACCAGAACCACTTCTTGGTGACAAACTGTTCGCGCGACGCACGAGTGAAAGTCTCAGCGTTGCAACGGGGTAAGCGACGCACACATCACATGCCTCACATGGCGTGGAGCCCAAACTGGTTGAAGGTCGACAACTGTGCTCCAACATGAGCAAGAAAACCTCTACTTGGAAAAGGTTGGACCACTGACTAACCATTGGCAAGCACGATTTATAAAACAGTCTCAGCGGTTCATGTTCATGATGAATGATGATGCTGGTTGGTTATGTTAGTTATGTTGTTAATGGTTACATCAAGACTACTGAGACTTCCCCTCTTGGCTCTTCCAGATCAGCTCCTGCTCAGACTCGATCGCCGTTTCTCCAATCGTCCATCCCTGTGCTGTGGTGGCATTTATTTGGCACGTGATGGATAGCTGTGGAAATCCTACTTGACTAGCATTTGGATGTGCATATTAACTCATATCAACTCATGTCAACTCATGTCAACTCATATCAACTCATAATTATATTAATCATCAACATATAACTATCGCATATATTTGCACTGATAGAACCAACCATCGATTATACAATATTGTTGTCCGTAAGTACAAATCGTATTTGTACTGAACAAGTTACACGTATGACTCTGTGGATCTGGTCATGGTAGGTAGCATGTTGAACGTGCTCTGGATGGCAACGCCTGCTTGCTGTGACATTGGAAGTCGCTGTGGTGCATCTATGCTACTCTCTGAGATCTCAATGACCTCCTCTGTTTCTCCAAGAATTGCAACAAAATGTGCACACAAATACTGAGTGCCAGAAAAGATTAGGACAACCAAACTTGCCTGTTGTATTCAGATTGATTGCGCATGTAGTTTGTACCACAAATACGCCATGCCAAACTTCTAGGCGATCGCAAACTCGAAGCGAGCAAGAAACCCAACAAGATGAATGCATCCCACAATTCTTGCCCAAAACTGGTCCCCACAAAATCCATTGCTGCGCGGGGGAAATCATATCTAATGTAATACTATTTGCATTAAAGCCATAGTATGGAACCAAAGGGTGGTTCTTCAAGCAAACTCTTCCCGACAAAAAAGGCCTTACACAAGCTGAATCAACCACGTGAGACAGCTGCATTTGATTCATTGAGCACCCAAATCCGCTTTGTATCAAGTCATATCCATATAGGTCACATAAACACTTGTTTGTACTAACTCCTCTTAGCTTAATCATCTAGCCTCTTAAGCTTAGTGGACCCGCTCATGACTTATAATGATTAACTCCTCAATAACTCAGCTTAATGACTTATAACTCAGCTATAATGACTTATAACTCAGCTTAATCAACCACTTTTGAGCTTAACCAGTTTAGCTCGGTCCATCACTGCTTCCAGACCAGGGCCGCCGAGGTGCCATGGGGCACAGGAAGAAATCGTCCAGTACCTCCCAACGATGCGGCAACGGTGCCACGGATGCGAGCCAAGCTGATGCTTGTTCAATGGAGAGCAAGGCTTAGTTGTTCAAGGGATAGCCTATAGCCTGGTCATCACCTATCACCTGTTGGTCAACCAACATGATGAACTCGTGCTTCATGCTTCAGAACCTGCAGGTAACCGCTAATGGCTCATTGCTGAATGATGATTGCTAGACTACCAGCCATGATTCATCATCAACCGCCAAACACATGGTGAGACAAGGCCAACAAAACTGTGTGAAACATACACTCCTGGAAATGAAGGTATACCCTCGGCTGCATGACCAATTGCTGCTAATCATTTTCCACATAGGCAACACAAGAAAATCGGACCTTCTCCCATCTTCCAGCGGCTTTAAAAAATGTGTTTGTGATGAACTCTAGCATGCAAAAACCAGGCTCCTGATGCTTTTGACTGCTACCACTTGAATAGATAATTGCAGTACGTCACTAGCAACAGTACAGTAATCTGTACTGCTTTGCAAACAGGTTCTACTTCTTGATGGTACAAATACTGAGGTATTCAGTACCCATCACTGTGCCATCTACCTCACACTGCACGCGCCCGGTACAAAGCTAAACCAGTCGACCCTAGATCATCATCATTGATCACCCCAGAATTCCAGATGATCGAAAACCCTGAGCTGAGATCATAATTTATCACCTATCGATCCACTTGCTTGGATACCCACTTGCTATGTTGATGCAAAAAACCTGGATTATACATATATAAATGTTGAAAAAATCAGGTCGAATAGATGTAGCATCATCTATCCACAATCATTGAAAACACTATTTATATATCCTCATTAAAAAATGGATCGCTTGTCCATAATATATCACTGATATACCATCATTGATCCACAACGGCTTCGTCAGCATGGCAGTATCAACCCGCCCAATCGGATTCCGCACAAGGACTTGGAGGTGACTCAGTGGTGGGCCAAGGGCGCTGGTGAACCATCGATTTGACCAGCAACTAACGGAGGGCTCATTGGGAATCTACTTTGATATCAATCTGAATGAATATATGCTTCTATATGGCCAATGAATATGTATATATTGCCAGTGTCGAAGATTTGTTTTGATAGTAAACAAGTGATCGACAAACAATCAATGCTTCATTTTTTGTTACTATATAAGATTATATATGTAATTATGTCTCCTTAATAAACAAGTCGTCACTAAACAATCAGAAACCCAAACACTGAACCCATCATGTTGGATGAGATTGTAAAGCGTTACGACCAGCCAGAAAAGAAAACACCATCATTATTGAAAAAGAACTCAGCAGGTACCTTCGAACTCTTTATCAAGCAGTGGTGAAAACCTGTACGTCCATCAATGGTTGAATCACGCAGACTTTGATAATGAAATTACACCCCTGAGCATGAATACAGTACGGGTGACGGCGATGGCCACGGATGATACCATACCGCGTGCACTATGGGCTAACCTCAAATGATCTAAATAGAGGGATGCAAGTTGTCAGCAGCTAAAGGCAGAGTCCCAAGAACGAGAACGGTTGGCAGCATAATGATCTTGGTTGGGACGAAACCGAATAGCCTCCAAAACATTGTGTTCCCACTTTCAAAAGCGACAAACATAAAGGCAAACAAGCCTTGTGAACGCTTTTGGAGCTACAAGAATAACATGTCAACAGTTCTCCATGCGCACTTTCACAAGTTCACCCGCTGTCAAATCTCAGGATGCTACTTGCAATGGGGATGTTTCACACGTTCCCAAACACTGATCTTCTACTCCGTTGAGTGCTGCCTCAAGGCAAACATAACAGACTATCAAGGGCTGGTTTCGGACAACATGGACATAGTGGTCTTACCTGCCACAGTCCACAACCTGGTTTCGCACATGGCACATCTTTCAACGTGATTTACATTTGCTGGTTTCTCAAAACAGGGGTAACTACCCCGAAATCATCCAGTTTGATAACCATCCACCGTAATAAACCAACCACAGCTTTGGGGTCCCCAAACTGGCTTGCGAAACCCCAATTATGATTGTCTCCCTTGCGCGACCTTAGTGCTTCGATCCTACCTTCTGGGGGAGCGTCCTTTGAGGGCCTTCCGCAGCCAAGGGTCTCATCCTTTGGGAGCTGCTGGCTATACTCCTTGTGCAAACGGATGGTGATGGTGGAAAACCGTTGTGTTTTGAAGGCGAAGGATAGTTCAATAGTTTGAATAGTGCTTACTGCTGGTTGGCAATGATTGTAATCTATCTTGTTGTGGAATGGTCAGTGAGGAGCAAATGGCGATGAAACAAAAACTCCAAAAACCAAAATCGACCAAGCCCATGGCCATGTTGATGTTCTTCCATGATCTTAGGAATACGGAGCAGGCTTGCTGGAAATTTACATCATTAGTAGACTTAAAAGACCTACAGTTCCGTCAAAATGTTTTGGCTGAGGCGTTGCAACAGCGTTTCTTCGATTATCACATTCCCGCAAGGGTCAACTGTACCAACCAACCATGCTATTGAGAACCCGTAACTGCAAGTCTGATAGCAAAGTGCCAGCACTACATTTTCCCCTACTGGCTCTATTGAATCAAGACTATGCATAATGATGTTTTCTCTGAAGCGGGACCACCAGTCTCATCCCGTGAATGGAGTACGTGTGCGCAATGAGCCGAACAGGGGAACGTAGAACATGTTTTTCACTAAAACAGTCCCGAAACTGTCTCCCCTTGGATATATCTGGGTAAATTCTAATAATTCGTAGGTCGTTGGGTCGAATTTACTAATTCGAAACTGAAATAAGGGCTAGGTCGCAGAATTAACGAAATTATTTTGACGTCGCCCTGTTCGTCTCCCGACACCGGCCCACGCCAACCTGCTGCATGGATGTGCCCGTTGAAGGCTGGATCTCTGTTTTCTCAAGTTGGGTCTTGAGAACGCAAATTGAACGTCTTGAGAACAATTCCCTACTTGTGCTGCGGTAGGACAATCACAATGACCGTCGTGGCCAGCATCATTGGGAACAGGCTATGTTTGGCCTTGCGGACAAAGAATAAGGGACCTAGCTGACTTCAGCCTGGTGTGAGGAAGGGACCCTGTTCTTTTCCTCAAGGCGTTCATTTTCAGTTTTTTGGGCCCCGAAAAGCTCAAGATGAACGTCTTAAGAAAATCAGGCCCTGGGAGGGTTCGAGCCCACCACCGTTATTCAAGACGTCCAAAACGGAGTTTTCAGACCCCAAAAACCTCAAAATGGACGTCTTGAATTTGATAAATATCCAGGATGCCCGTGGATCGACTCGAACCGCTCGAACCGAACCAACCGAGAAATTGTGGTGGTAATAATACCTTCCCCCTATAGGATTTGATCTTGTGATCCTGTGGGTCTTTGGACCATCGCTCTAACCACTGAGCTAAGGCAGTTTTGCTTCGGAGGTGCAAAAGAAGCTACTCAAACACTTGAACTACTCTTCTCTCTTCTACTGCCTTGACTTGTGGAGAAAACCAATGACCATTATCAAAATCCTTATTTCGAAAATTTAGGTCGAATTTCCGGTGACGTCGCGTGACGTCGCTATAATTCATGCAGATATATCCATGGTAGTACGCTCCATAGCTGTATTTGACCGCTGATTACCATCATTGACCATGATTGGCCACCATGGCTTTTGATCAGTTGCTCGCGACCACTATGAACCATTTTTAGCCATCTCTCACCTTCATTAACTGCCCAACCTCTAATAGCCGTCCTGATGCACCGTTCCTATTGACCATCATCATCAGGACTGATTATCAATCATTCTTATTCAACATCAACTGCCATTGATTACCATAATTCAACAAATATCAACCACGATCAACCATCATTTTAAATTATTTTTCTCTGCTATTATTAATTGCTCAAACCATTAAAACAAATAATATGTTTCACCATTACATTGTTGTTGATTATCCCTATGTAGCAAGTCATCACGATTCACCAATGTTATCTGTTGCTGGCGATTGATCGTCTGCTTGCCGCGCCTTAGCGTAGTCGCCCAAAAGCTCCAAGCGATCCTTGGCCACTGGTGGCTGGTGGAAATTCCATGGGTTTTTGATGCTTGAGATTCAGTGACTTCATGGCAAAATTGGTGGTTAATACATTGTAGCATGGGTATTTAATTGGTAGTGGTAGTACCATTGCATGAGCATATAATGGTTTTTGAGATTCATGGGTACGCGTAATATGGCAAGACTCCATGGTTTGCCCTGATGCACAAGACCTGCCCAGAAATTAGTCTTGTCAACTGTTCAAAACCTTGCGCAGGCCCGTTGTTTTGAAACTCTGAGAATCAAGAAGCCCTAAGCCCTAAACCCTAAAACGCTAAAACCCTAAACCCGAAACCCTAAACCCTAAAACGCTAGAACCCTAAACCCCAAACCTAAACCCTAAAACCCTAAACCCTAAATCACTGCGTATAGCCGGTGTTCTCACTGATTCTTCGAGCAATGTTCAATTGGTAGGAACAGCCGTGGTATGCCCTCCGGGCAAACCACGGCATCTGTGCGTAATACTAGTCGTGGCTCATACTAGTGGCTCTTAACAAATACCAATGAGACGTGGTGGATTCTCAAACGCTGGGGTACCCCCAAACCATCCTTCACAGTAATTATTCTTCAAAACAATCCATTTTTGGGGGTTCCGAATGTTCAGAAACACCGATGTTGGTTAACAGAGGCAATATTGTGGACAAGTACTAATGGTTAATAATGGTTAGTATTCAGTTACTAATGGTTAATTAATATTAATTACTGGCAAATAATGGTCAGAACGGCAACAAACCCAATCACTAACTCTGCTCCAAATTGATCCGCAGTTGCTCATGGCTCATGGCGGATGATGGTTAGATTGTACTAATGGTAAACCGTGTTTAAGCATATGCTAAGCATGACGAAACACAATTCATACTCAAATAGGGTACCTTTGTGTCTTCACAATGGCCCAAGTTTGTTGACATTTCGCTAGTTGAGTCATTCCCAAAGCCACCGTTGTTGTTGTTGCCTCAACTTTGACGTTTCTGATGTCAACAGCAACCAAGACTCCAACTGACAACTGTTCAAACTCAGCTCTTAGCTAACTGCATGTGCCAAGCAACGCCGCCAGTGTGCTCTTTGCGATCCGCCGTCACTCCGTGAAAGGCAAAGGATCGCCTTGACAAACTGAAGCGACCAACTCTCCAACAAGTGACAGTGAGGATGGTCAGTGGTGACGGACAATGCATAACAATGAATGATCATGCTTCACCATGGCAAATCCTGGTTGATAATGGTCGATAGTAGTGCATAGTGCTCAATCATGATCAATGATGCGGCTTGATATCAACTGATGCTGGTAACAAGGTGCGATTGAACCAGTATATTGGGGTGTCGGTTTCGAATCCCTCAATTTTTGGAGCGATCGCCATCCTAGGCTCCGAATGCAAGGCTTATCTGCTTTTTTTGATTCAAACTGACCAAACCTTGGTTACCGGATATTGTAAGAACCAGATTAGTCTATTGGTTCCTTCTCGTAGAGACCTATTGGATCCTATTGATTATTGGTTGCTACCATAGATAGATCCGTACAAATAAACAATTTGATTGGGTAGACAGTCTACGACTTACCGCGCCCCATCATAAGGCGAGCTGGTAGATTCGCCATGATGACAACCAACCAATTGCTCCCACTTGGAAGCAGCCTGGACCATTTGGTCTGATCACAAGTATCAATAGCAATATCATCCTATCGACTATCATCATGAATTTCTATATTTATATGATGTGTACGTGTTTGTCAAATACCTATTGTACGCATGTATGTACGTAGCGGGTGGACCAGTGTGTATGTATGCATGCATTCATGCAAGTATCTGGGTTATTGAATGCCATCATCCAGCCTCAACATGCCTCATACAGTCTAACTATACGGGGTATTTTTACGTGAAGGCCAGGAAGAAATGTGCAAAGGACACCATGCACATTGGAGAAACATATGGGCTCACAATGCACCTCCAAAGAGCTAATATATTTGACAAAATATCTGGTGAAAGCAGGGACATCAAACCTAACATCACTGCTACGCATGGATCGGCAGGTCCCCTGTTATGCCAGGATTAATGGCATCTTTCTCCGCAAGCCCTGACTATGCCATCCCAAGATCTGGCCACGGGGGGGGCTGTTGGGGGTACACCATGAGCATCTCCGCTGCTGACGCCAAGGTGCCCCAAGCACTTGCCTCGCCAGCTGGTTGCGTTGAAAGATGTCGGAAATGGCGTCTATATGCATTCAGATTTACATCTATCATCATCTATTCAATTTCCTATACAAAAAATACCATGTGCAGTAATATGTGTATGTTATATTTATGTTATATTTATGTTATATTTATTTTATATATACACTGTATACGTGTGTGTGTGTGTGTGTTTGTTTTTAGATATACATATGTGCGCACAGTACATGTATATGCAAAAACATGAGCAAATGTCACTGTTGAAACAGTACATTGCAGTAGAAGCTTTGACCGATTGAAAACCAATCATGTATACAGTACACACGTACAAATGCACAACATTCAGGTCAAACAATAGGAGCGAAATCAGCTATTCACAATTGAATACTTTAGTTCGTGAGAATTTGTTTATTGATTTTGTTCTCACCAGTTGGTGCTCTATTTTTGGGTCCAATGTCCGAATCCAAAGTTGCTTGTATACCAAAAACAGAATGTCAATCAGGGGCCAATCAGGATTCGGTTTTTGTCCCTGGTTCCTTCCAGCCATACTTCTGGGTTGTTCAGAGTCATGCTTGTGCCCACGGGTGAATTCCGACACATACATCCTTAACGCATAGTATGTTCAGTAGTTACTGCTGGAAACCAGTTAAATGGCCAAATAGACACGTAAATCTATATGCATACACATGTAGAGGTAAAACTCTTTACTTTGTCTGCGAATATGATTCATGCGCGTGAGTGCACAAATCACAGCCCTGTCAGACAAATCTCCATTTTCGGTGCTGCAGAACTGCTATCTCCCGCATGCGTCTTGTCTTTGCCACTTACTTAGGTATGGTTGTTGGCATTTCCGCAGAAGGTACATCCTCACTGCACGGGTATGTCCACCCCCCCAGTTCACTGGCAACGTAGCAGAGAACAGCTGTGACTTCTTGGTTGACGGCAATGTGTGCAAAACACCAGAGACTCATTGTAATTAATCATCAAAATGACAGTCATTGTCCCAAATATCTTTCAACTCAACTCAGCTCGTTGATATAAATTAATCATACCCAAAACAGTTCAAAAGTTTTTTCCTTGCCAGTTTCCATCCTGAGGTTTGGCATTTACGGCTTTAGGGCTCAGGGTTTTGGAGGTTGACATCAATTATTTCATCCCCCACATGGCATTATATTGAATTGGTTTGTGTGTAGGGTTTTAGCCTGGTTTTGAGGTTCAAATCAAATATCCAACCCGGGCCATGTAATATTATTGCCGTTTGCATGAGGGCTTCAAGTTTTAGGATTTTAGCCTCGAGAGGTTGACATTCAATAAGCCATTCCCACGTAACGTGATGCGAGTTGGTTTAGGGCTTTGGGGACTAGGGTCTGAAGGTTTTAGAATAGCTACAGGCAATGGAGGACAATGACACACATATCGACAGCAAATCAAAAAAACACCGCCGCTAGACCGCTGCCTAAGTCTCGCTCCCTGGGTATGGCATGAACACTTGAAAAAAGTAAGGTTATGTACCGCAAGATCCATTGCAGGAGACGTCCCCAATTGGCAACTGGCTTCATTTATAGTGGCTTATAGCTCCAGAACTTAAACTCTGAAGCGATTTGCGGAAACGATCATGTGGCCAGAAGGGACACACACACAACATCTGACTGGATGGCTGGACAAAAAGACCCCTTTTGTATCTTGATGTTGGCGATTCACCCCGTATATTCCACCGTCATCAACCATATTTGTGAGCCATTGAACTGGTAATTGTCCAAATTACCAAATTGGATATTGAACTGGTCATTTCCCAGAGCCGAAGAGACAACTGTGAATCCAAAGTGTTTCTTATGAAGGGCTGCTGCTCGGCCATGCGGAGCCAAGGTGCCAATTTTCCCTTCAAGCAGTTGACGCTTGGCAATATGGCCTTGGTCAAGGCTGGAGACTTAATTCTTGATGAAATCAAATCATAATCATAGTTGTTACTCGATAATTGTTATTTGATTCATCAAGGATTAATCATCAGATTTTTACTGAATCTTCATTGATGACAAATCGTTGATAAATTGCTAGCCCTTAAAGATCATGTTGGTTCATTGTCCGTCATTGAGTCATTGGAGTCATTGGTTGCAAACTTGTTAATTGTTGAACTGGCTGTGGTTAATTGGATACAACTGGCGCTTACTGGGTCACTGGTAATCGACTGGGTTACCTAAGTGGTGAATGGCTATGAAGCAGGAATAAGTCGCTCCATCTTGACACCTTGATGTTGGCCATAACTGTTATCCATTTTTTAACTTATGGTTGTTGGCAACAAAATTTAACAAACTATCCCCTTGGTAAACCAACCTGGAAGCAATCGCCTGGATTTTGCAGGAAAAAACATTTATATATATACATATATATACACACATCAATCAATCAATCAATCAATCAATCAATCAATCAATCAATCAATCAATCAATCAATCAATCAATCAATCAATGAATGAATGAATGAATGAATGAATGAATGAATGAATGAATGAATGAATAAATCTATCTATCTATCTATCTATCTATCTATCTATCTATCTATCTATCTGAGCGATGGATTTTATTTATTGTCTGGCTCAAGTGACAGAAATTGAGAGGTGTTCCTACCTCGTTCTCCAGTATTCCTACCTCGTTCTGGAGCCTCGTTCTCCAGGTGTTCCTACCTCGTTTTACATGCGAATTTCTGTTTTTCTAGAAAAAAAACATTTCCACCCGAAGACTAAGCAATTCATTTGTAAATAAAAACTGTTGCTCAATATAGGTTATGACATGTTATGACAGTACTACACCAGAAATGACCGGAATGGACTCCAGCCAACGGTTGCTCCGGCAAGCTGCGCTCATGTCTCCAGCTTGAGGACAGCACCACCTGGAGCGTCGAACCGTTGGTGCGTCGTGGCAAGGATTCAAGGCCTTGGAATTGATTCGGTGACGATGACCAGCCTGCAACGTTGATCCTTGGAATCGTTGGTTATTGTAATGATGAACGATTCCAATAGTGAATGATTATTTCAATAATAATCCTTGGAATCCTTGGATAGTGATCACTATTGTAGGATTACCTAGTGACCAATAGTGAATGAAATAGTATAAGGAGCCCCCCAAATCATCCATTTGTAAACCAAGCATTTTTGGGTAGCCCTATTGAGAAACCAGCATTTCCTTGTATTAACTCAAATGTCACTATTACTAGTGACCAATAGTGAATGACTATCCAATAGTGAATCCTTGAATAGTGACCATCATTGGTGTTAAGACTGAATCCTTGAACAGTGACTAACCAGTGGTGACCAATAGGACTAGCCATG